>CAWVRF010001077.1:0-600000 GCA_963932465.1 Maratus speciosus
CTCATACTCAGGATCCTCGTTTCTTCTAGAAGTGAAGATGAGAATAAAGTAAAAACAGAAAATATGATGAAAATTAACACTTTTATTGCAGAACAATCAGAGGTATAATCTTCACGTGAGTCGACTCGAAGTTGGGATAGGTGGCGAAGACATACACATTTTAAACATACACCATGTGCAGGGGTGGGGAATTTCTAGAAAATTTTACCAGCCAGCAATGTGCAACATACAGTTGAAAATTGTTATGACAAAATTTACGCGACTGCAAAAATAGTTGATTACAATTACTACAATACATTTTCATCGTTTTCTATAAAATTAAGAAATATATACAAGAGAGGAAAGTTTAATATAGAATATAGTACCATGCTTACACCGTAGTAATTTGGAAAATATAGCTAACTAATAAAAAAATAAAAGTTTTCGGTATATCACTTTAGTTTCAGTTTCCGAAGACAAACTAAAAATTCACTCGCCCTGTCGGAAAATCAGCTCGCCAGTGGCGAATAAAATGATGCATTTCCCCACTCCTGACCATGTGGGATCAGACACAGACAGAACCACAATTTATATTCAGTAATATTCAATTTTATCAGAAGTGAATGTTTATGAGAAATAAAATAAGACTTGTATATTAATAGCTCATAAAATTAGTTAAGTAATAAAACATGTAATTGAGTAACCATTGTCCTCTTTAATTTTATAAAGCAGTAAAAATTAATAAAATTGGGGGGCGGGGGTAAATGGCCAGTGTAAACCACATAAAGCAAGTTGGTATTGCCCTTTTAAAATTTGGCTGATATATTTCACTAGCAGCTCCATCTCAGTTTTATTCCAGTATTAATGTCTTCATTATTGAGAAATTGAATTACTTATTAAAAAAATTAAAAATCAAACTGCATATGCGAACATAAAACATTCATGTTAAACGCCAAACAGAAAAATTTGTTAGAAGGTACTAGATAGAAACAAGTCTGGTAGTAAAAAATATTTATCATCCCCCCTCCCCCATTTTGTCAGTTTTTTGCTTGATTTTTAAAAACTTAAACATAGATTTTCAAACAGCATACATTTTTTTTTGGGGGGGGGGGGATTCCAGGTCTTGCAGAGTTGGATAAAACCAGGGTTGCAAAAAAGCCAACTAAAATTAAAAAAGCCTTTAACCGGCTTTTTTTTTTTTTTTTGGCTATAATTGGCTTTTATACAGTGAAGCATTGTAATTATAAACTACACATTTTAAAGTGTTCTTAATTAGTTTTAAGGACATTTAATTGATTTAGAATTTAATAAGTAATTCAATTTCTCAATAATGAAGACATTAATACTGGAATAAAACTTAGATGGAGCTGCTTGTGAAACATACCAGCTAAATTTTAAAAGGGCCATACCAACTGCTTTACACGGTTTACACTGGACATTTACCCCCCCCCCCCCAATTTTATTCATTTTTACTGCTTTATAAAATTAAAGAGGACAATGGTTACTCAATTACATGTTTTATTACTTAACTAATTTTAAGAGCTATTAATATACAACTCTTATTTTATTTCTCATAAACATTTAAAATCATACAGTCATTGGAGTCTAACTTATATTCTTTTCAATATTTATTTTTTTTTCTGACTTATTGCCTTAGCAGTTGCTTTTTAGCAGTTATAAAGACTTATTTATTTAACAAAATTTAACAGAAATTTATAATATTTTTAGTAGAAAATATTTATAAGTGTATTAAAAATGAATTGATCCAAATTTAATATGAATTAGCTGTAAACCAACTTTTAAAAACAAAAACCAGCTTTTTTTAAGTGGTTAAAACCAAAAAAAGCTGGCCGGCTTTTTTTGGCCTGGCTAACAGCCGGAAACCCTGGATGAAACAGCAAAAAATTTAACAATAAGGCATTATTTCAGGTTTCACAGACCATAAAAATCAGAGGAAAAATAAGGGAAATTTTACTATGTTAATCCTGACATGCAGCGTTTTCAGTAAAAAACAGATTTTCTCATATTCAAGCAGAACATTCGAAAAATGGAGTTAAGAGAATTTTTGAATATTTTGCGAATTCTGATAGTAAATATAAGATATTTTTGTTTTACTTTCATTCTTGAACATTTTTAAAAGATTCATTTCTTTGCAGCTATGCAGAATTTTCTGTTGACAATCTGCAGCAAACCAACCTCAAAGCAGAATATGCTTAAAAGTGCGATATACATCGCAGAACAACAGACTTCCCTGCAGAACATTTCAAATTCTCAGTTTCAAGAAAATTCACCATTCAATTTGTCACTCAATAGCCGGGGAAAAAAAAAAAAAAAAAAAAAAAAAAAAAAAAAAAAAAATTATTACAACATTTTTTAAATGTTCATTTAAAAAGATTGCAAAATTCATCAATTGGTTGCGAGAAAAACTTGCAAAATTCGTCCGACAATCATGGAGAACAAATCGTGAAATCTTTCAGCCTGTTGTGGAAAAACATACAAAATTCGATGAAGTCGCGGGAAAAAATCAACGATTTTCACCAATTAGTCGCAGGTAAAAAACTCCGTGAAATTCGTTAGTGCATCGCCAGAAGAAACTGAAAAAAAAAAAAACCCTGATTTTCTCTTATCAATTGCAAAACCTAAAAATTTGCCTATGGTACTAGGAAAAAATTGAGAAATTTGCCAGTGGATCGACGGAAAAAACTGTGAAATTCGTCGATCAATAGCAGGAAAAAAAACCCCCCTCACGTCTTTCCCCAATCGGTCCCAAGAAAAAGCCGCAAAAATTTGCCTATTGGTAAGAAAAATATCGCGAAATTTTAAAATCTGTCACAGGTTTTTTTTTAAAAGTGAACTTCGTCAGTGGATCGCTGGAAAAAATCAGAAATTCGTCAATCAGTCGTGGAAAAAACCCCTGAGATTTGGCCAATTGGTTGCAAAAAAGTAGTGGTGTACTGAGTAGTACTTTGGCCGAGTAGCCGAGTACCGAATACCAAGTAGTTGTGTAATAAGAAAAAAAAACACACTGATGTGCACATAATGTGAGCTTGTGTGTACATATATATACCTGTGTGTACATATATATAACCATATGTGTACATATATATAGTACAATTTTTGACAATTCAAAACAGTAGCAAAAAAAAAGAAGAATTGACACATAACAAGTACAATTATTAACCAATATAAATTAAAACATTCTTCAACCCTCAATTTATTCTGATACTTGAAATCTGTCTATGAAAAATAAAAATGTTTATTGGTTACTGTAACAATTCATTGAATGATGCAAAACATTCCATATTTATTTTGTAACTGTACCTTATTTTCTTTTGATTAAAAATAAAAAGAGAGGTGTAGGAAGAGACCTGAATGGAGACCCTGATGGAGAAACTGACACTCCATTTGCATGGCGGGGGGGGGGGGGGGGGGGGACTTTTCCGATTATGTGCAACCTTGCAAAAAAATTCTTATGTGCACCTTCAACCACTGTTATTCTGAACGTATATTTTCAGAGGCAGGCCAAATTTACAGTAATGCTCTGTTTATTGATAATGTAGAATATTTGGTGTTTTTGCACCATAATTGAAATATAATAAATTTAATTATTAATTTTTTTATTGCATTTTCAGTTTCTTTATCCAAAATAAGTCTTTTCTGTTTTCCTATATATTTAAAAAAAAACTTATTTTTTTTTGTATAAATGTGAAACTAAATTTTAATCTGGATTTATTTTGAGGGTTTTTGTTCTTAACTTTTTCTATATTTTGTAGCCATATTGTTAAATACCAAGTAAATAATTTCAGGAATTATTGCATATATTATACATTGATATTCGAATAACTTTTTACAGATCAGTTATAAATTCATATGCTTAAAAAATGAAATTCTTACAACTACTCAGTATTGGCCGAGTACTCGGCCAAAATTTCGCCGAGTGCCGAGTACTCGGCAAATTGGCCAAGTACTCGGTACGGCTCTACAAAAAAGCAACAAAGTTTTCCAATCAACAGAAAGAAAATATTGCAAAATTTACCGATCTGTTGCAGGTAAAACGTGCAATTAGTCGATCAAGAAGCTGCTGCAAAACTTGCTTATTGGTACAAGGAAAATTTCACAAAATTCGTCAATTGGTCATGGAAAAAAAAAAAATGCAAAATTTGTCAGCAAAACGTCAGAAGGAAGGAAAAAAAAAAAAAATCAGAAATTCATCGATCAGTCGCGGTAAAAATCCACAATTTTTGCCAATCAGTTGCAAAGAAAAAAACAGCAAAGTTTGCCAATGAGTAGAAATTAAATATCGTGAAATTCACCCATCGGTCGAGGCTAAAAAATTGCGACATTCTTTAGTGGATCATTGGAAAAAATCAGAAATTCTTCGATCCAATCAGTCACAAGAAAAAGATAAAAAAAATAGCCAATCAGTAAAAAGAAAATATAATGAAATTCGCCTATCAGTCGCATGTAAAAAAAAAAAAAAAAAATTAAAATCGTCAGAAAAATCACGAAATCAGTTGATTTTTCCCATCTGTCGCAAGAAAAAACTAACATTTGCCTATCAGTTGTCGGTAAAAAACACAAAATTCATAGTCCAGTAGTGTGAAAAAAAACTATGATTTTCGCCAATCGGTCGAAGAAAATTATCGCAAAGATTGCCTACTGGTCGCAGTTCAACGTGAAATTAGTCGGTGAATTGTGGAAAATATATCTAAATTATTAAATCAGTCATGGGGAAAAAAATTGTGAAATTCGACGATTGGTTCTGAGAAAAAAAATATACAAAATTAGTCAGGTAACAGAGGGGAAAAAAAAAAAACAAAATTCATCATTCAATCGGGATAAAATCGCAAAATTTGCCAATAGTTTCTTTCGTGTGTGTATGTCAATGTTTTACAAAATGTCTTTTGCATTTCTATAAAAAGATGCAGCCACACTTCCTCATATATAAGAAAATCTCCCTGTGTCTTTCTTTTTTATCGCCGCAGAACGTTCTTGATCAGCTGAAGTTTGTTACAGAACATTGTAAAGTATTCTGTTCTGGGGCTATCCAAAAATTTTCCTACATCCCAAAAATGCAGTATTATATGAAATAATAGTAATCCATAAAATAAGCAAAATTACATTTACAACAAAAATATGAGTGAAAATACACATATAAGACACATATCAGAAATATGAGTAAATCTAGAAATTAATATATATTTTTAGCAGGGTTCGGTGATATATATTATGACATATATCCATATTTATTTTTTAAATATCATGAAGCTCGATATTTTCAAAATATTGTGCATAATATTTTTGAAATTTTAAGTCAAAACAGGTGTAAATGTTTTTTTTTTTACCGTTATTAAGTGTCATTCTGCAAATAAGAACTTTTGCTTTGGCTGTGGCTTTTTTGTCTTCCCCCCCCCCCCCCCGTCCCTAAAAAATCTTTTTCAAGCTTTGCAATTGAAATTGAATTTTTAAAATGTAGAACGAACAATTATTTGTGGAACAATATTTGCTTAAAAGAGCTGTTGAAAGATAAGTTGTCTAGTTTAGAAAAGTTATTTACAGTTTCATTAGAATTTTTTCCGATTTTGGTTTTCTTCAGTTTAAATGTAGTCAATTAATTGATTTTCCATTTTGTTTTATTAGAATATTGGGTACTTTTCTATTAGCTGGGTGCCAGTGTTATATATACATACATATGTATATATATTCACACACATACACATGTACAAGACACACACATACAAATACATATATATGTATATACCCAGCTAACAGGAAAGTACCGAATATTGTTTTAATGTTTTCAAGCGAAGTGCAGTTATGTTTTAGTTTCTAATTTAAATTAGGTCTGAATATATTTATAATAACAAATAATTTGACAATTTCGAAAATATTGGATAATATTTTCGAAAATATCATGATAATGAACCCTGTATTTTAGCAATTTTTTAAAGCTCAGAATTACTTTTTAAACTGTTAAAGTTATCTGCAAGATCTAAAATAATTTGCAGCACCTGCTGGTCTGTTTCTTCAAACAGTCTTAAAAAACTTTGAACGCTAAAAAACATGAAAAAAATGGCTCAAGCATTTTTATTTATTGTCTAAGGAAAATTAAAAAAGGAAGAAAAGGTTAAATTATTTTGCCGTTTTTCTCTATTTAATAAATTTCTCGATTTAGCAAAATTTTTCTATGGTCTCAACAAAAATACTTTGATTTCACGAATTTATAATTCCGATTTAATGAATAACTTTAGATTTAAAAATAAAAAAAATAGAAGAAATTTTCTAACATAAATAAAAACATTTCCCTAATCTGAAACAGCCTTGTGAAGCAGAAATATCTACATGCAAAAATGTACATTACAGAGAGGTTTCATTTTAAATACATGTAAAACATAGTTTGTTTGTTTGTTTGGTTTTTTTTTTGGGGGGGGGGGGGAGGGGGAGGCGGATTAACTGGATTTTACAGTAATAGCATTTAATTCCTAGTTTTTAAAATACAATAAAATGTACTTACATTAATTAAATGTAGTTCAACATCATCTTAAAAAGCAGACTGAGAAGTTGGCTAGGTGTCAAACTTTATGGTGGTAAATCCTATGGAAATTTTAAAAAAATTAAAAATGTATGTATGTATGTATGTGTATATATATATATAACAATTATACTAAATTTGAATATTTAAATACATATTGTTCTGAATTTCTTTCACGCAATAAACTAAAAGTTTTGAAGCATTTTATAAACTAATGAAAGATGTATTTCTTGAAAATGTCATCATTATCATTAAAAAAATTCTTTTTTTCTTATTAGCTATAGAAAATCAGCAATTCAGCACAAAGTTTAACTTTTAGATTATTGCACAACTACAAATCATCTCCTTAAGAACTTTTCAGTAAGCAAATTTATTAAAAAAAATAAAATAAGTCAGTTTTATGCTGACATACAATTTTACCAAAAATTACGATGTCCAGAAAGAATTAAATGGCAAAATTAATGCAGGTCACAGGACCACTAAAAAAAAAAAAGCTATTATAAATTGCCTGACAGCAGTCACTTCCTCTTACAAGGAGAAAGAAAAAAAAAATTCTTGTATTCCATTGAAATGATTACACTTTTCAGGTTATGTTAATACAGTAAGTAGACTTCCCCAAAATCTGCACAGCCCCGGAACAGAGGTTGTGCAGATTTCTAATCGTTGCTTTGTTTACATTTTTTAAACAGTAATTTGAATGTAATAATGCAATCAAATTATAACGAATTCTTACAGTATAGTAAAATAAATTAAGTAAAACTAAAATGATAAAAAGTAAAGGTCAAGCAAATAATTAATGTATAATTAAGTACTATGCATAGCAAAAGATGAGATACATTTCCCTTGAATTATTCAATGAAACTATTAATTCACATCAAAATCAAAGTAAGGAAATTTTATTTCAGGTTTGCCTCGCAATCTTAATAACCAAAAAGCTTGATCAATACGTAAGTATATTTGGTAAAAAGTAGTGATGCAACGAATAGTGGTTTGGCCGAATAACCGAATATTCGGCCAAGTTGCAGCTGAATATTCGGCCTATTCGGCCGTCGAATAGTGAACTTATTTTGGCCTAAAAACAAAATATGGTATGCACTATATGCACAATTCTTGTATATTTCACATTTAAAATGTATTGTTTTCTTTAAAAAAATTATTTATATACAAATTTTTAATTTTTTAAAGCATTATTTTACTCTGAAAAAATATTCGGCCTAAAAATTGCCTCAATAATATAATTCAGACCCCCCCCCCCCCAAAAAAAAAAAAAAAAAATTCTTAGCAAAAGTTCCTCATCAGGTACTGTCTGGTTACATTTTAATAGATATTATATGTGTTGTTGCTACATTTTAAAATAATGACAAAATTTTAAAAGTACTAGGAAACATAAATTTCAGCTTTCAGATGAAATAAAATAAAAAATAAGAAATCTTAATATCTTAAGAAAAACCACTGATAGAAAGGGTGAAAGGAATATCCTCTAAAATGGTGGAAAGAAATCACTGTAGACTTTATAAAGCTCACAATTAACAAAATTTTTATTTATCATTATTTTTTTTTTTTTTTTTATTTGCTGTCAGCAGTGAAGCCTCTTTAGAAAGTGCGCCTCAATGTGAAGAGTAAAAGAAATTAGTACTTTTCTTTCCCAGCCACTACTAGAAAGACAACAGCGTCCTTTGGGGTGGTGGGCGAAAAATTCAGAAGACTTTCTAAATGTTTCACATATAGTCAAAAAGTACCTTTCTGCACCAGGAAGTACCATATATAGTGAGAGGTTATTTTCAGAAACAGGTAACATTTACAAAAAAAAAAAAAAGAAAAAAGAAAGACTATCATTTGAGAATGCTGATTATTATTATTTCTGCATCACAATCTACGTTTATTGAAAACATTTTCACTGTTTTTTAAGGCATTACAATGCTATTCTTGAAAAAAATATCTAAAACGTAAAGGCATACTAATTAAAAGAATTTAGTATTTACATTTCTTTCATTATTTAATAAGAAATAGTAACAGACTTAAAAAAAATCACTTAAATTATATTTCACTTTTAAGTGTATTTTACTAAAAAAAACTTAACTATTGCAACATATACGACTTAAATATCTTATACATATAATACATCTATATCTAATCAATCATATATTTATGTTCTTTATAGGTATAATTCAAAATATTATTGAAATAAATATTTTTTTATGTAACAAGAGTTAAATGTTAAACTTCCCATTATGATTAAAAAAAAAATTGAATTAGCTTGTTACAGCTGTATTAAAACAATTTTGAATAGATTAATTTTAAATTTAACATATTATGTTAGTTTATTACAGATACTTTTTGTACTTACTGATAATTTTTTTTTAACATGATTCCTAAATTAGCCTCTTATATAAAAATGGTTAGATAAAACCCATTCGGAGTATGAAAGTTAATGGAAAAAAAAGTGTTAGTTAATTTCAAATAAAATTTTCATTATATATGATGAATATAAATTGTCAAATTAAAAAGTTATACTGTGTAAATATAAAAACATTTATTACAGTGTATTATTCGGCCAAGGCCGAATAATGGACAAGATTGTGATTACCAGTGATACAGCAATATCTTAATTTTTTTGAAAAATAAATTACACTTTCTTCATGAAAAACCATAAGTACAGTTATATTATCAAGAATTACATATTAAATTATGCATATAGAATGATATGAAACTAAAAATTTTTGTAATTTTGCCCCTAAATCTGAACTGATAGTTTCATTGTTTACATATGTGATAATGTGCAGGTTTGAAGGAGTCTACTGTATTAGTATATATAGAATTTAATTTTATATAAGTGCTAACAGACATTATTAACAAAAATAGATGCTTCTACATTAACACAGTCAACCACTTAAAAAAAAAAAAAAAAAAAAAAAAAAAAAAACGTAAGCCAAACTGTAACTCCAATAAATAAATATTGTGCCATTAGAATCTTAAAAAAACACAAGAAATTCAGAAGAACAGCACTCATTAAAGTATCAAATATCAGAAACTTTAAGCAATAAAACTTACAATGTATTAAATGACAACAGAAAAAAAACTTGGATATTTAGGCATATACTACTTAATTATCCCATCAACCAATTTTACCAAATTATACAAATTGACAATTTTTATTTTAAATAGCGAAAGAACAAATAAATTAGTAAAACATTAATAAAAATACAAATAAAAAGTCGAATTAAAAATCACTTAATGACATGTATCGTGTTTTAATGTCAAGTGAATGTGACATTTACGATCATCTAATAATGGCATTTAATCTTATATAGTGTTGAATCTAGAAAAAGGGGCCGCCAAGCAGGAATTTTTCAAAAAAGGAACACTATTCTAAAATAAGGGCTCATTTTTTGGAACAGATGTATTATTATCCCAGGGTCTGCCATCTTGGATTTTTTTTCTTGGCTTGAATTAAAAATTATTTTTTTATTAATAGTTATAATTATTATATACCAGTTTTTTCAATATTATATTAACCTATGAACAATATTTAACCATTGGCGACATTACTACTTGGCAAAAAAAGAGTTTTCATGCATGTAAAAAATCCAAGATGGCCGACCCTGGGATAATAACACATCTAAGCCCATTTTTTTTTACAAAAGAGCACACTTGTGCCTTGTTCCCAAAACATATTTTGAACTGGTTTGTCTAGAACCCCTAGAATTTGCAATATTTTCCCAATATCAATTGAATTGCCGCGGGGTGCATTAGGAAGTGTTAAAAAGGGTAGCTGGGTGCATCGGAAGGGTTTAAAAGAGCCGCCGGATGCAAAAAAGAAATAAAAAGGGCCTCCAGGCGCTGCGCCCTACTAAAACGGCTTAGAGTCAACACTACTTATAGTTTGGCGATAGTTTTTGGGTCGACGGGATAATCAAGTAGTACCTACCAATATTTATTTACATTATTTTTCTTAATTATCCATCCATCTTGGCTGGTGGATAAATGTATGTGAATTGAAACTTGAAGTGACTTGTAACATGAATTGAAACTGATCTATTGTAAATTGTAAGTAATTATGCATCAAAACATTTATTCAAGATTTTTTATATTTTAATATTGTGATGTCACAGTTTAATGATTACCTATTTTTTTATTATTATTATTAACAAAATAACTAATAAATCAGTAAACATCATTAAAAATACAGATAAATGTTGAATTAAAAAACACTTGATCAGATAAACACAAGCAATGCACCTGACATCAATGAATTTGACGGCACAGTCATGCATTTTTGGTTTTAAATCCTACAGTTTGGCAATTTTCTTCTTTTTTTTTTTTTTTTTTTTTTTGAATGAATGAAAAGTGGTCAACAGGATAACTGATTAGTACATAAAATTGTAATACTGTGTAGTCCCTTTTAGATAAAGTGGCCACTTATAAAATTTTACTACTGGCCGCTAATGAAATTTCCCAGTTTTACCGCTTACCTGGAAAATTTTCAAACATGCTGAAACAACCGAAAATAAGTTGAGAACATAGCAAAGATTTCATTAATAATATAATAATAATCTAAATCAAAATTTCAGTGCTATTAAATACATTTTATATTACTTTTAAATTTAATTTAAGTAATAACTATTCCAAACAAATAATTTTTCTATCAAATAATTTTCTCTTTCTGAAACATTTGAAATTCAGTTTGGTTTTCAAATGCATAAAATTGGCTGGTGCTCATACTTAAAAGCCAAGCAATCAAAAAGTTTTCCCCATTTTTAAGTAAAGGCAGAAAATATTTTACAAAATGCTGTCAAAGTTGACACTTTGAAGAAAATTTCTATAAAGCAACAGTGGGGAGAGAAAAAAACTGCTGTCATGATCATGAAACAATTATTTAGGTATAACTAAAGATTTAATTAATTTAACAAAAAAAATTATATTACAAACAATTTTAATAATCATAATCATGCCAGCAAATTTTATGCTTTAAAATTTAAAAAATCATCGAAATGTTTTATACTGAGTGGGAACGTTTTTAGAGAACCGATTTAACAAGACATTTAAATATCATATGAAAGATATGCATGTAATACATCATTTAAACCAAAAGTGTTGATCATGAAAAGGTTTACTCTATATAATAATTATAAAAGACGCTCTGGAATATTTTAAACTAATCATAACGACAAATTGTGAAAAAAGTTCTGGGAAGATTCTCAGAAGATTCAACATCCTATATAAGAATTGCATTTCGTAAAACTTTTTCAAAATTGTAGTTTAATGATTCGGTTTCTTCGCTTAATCTTTTAAAAACATCAAACTTAGGTGTCAAACAAAAACTTAATGTTCCATTACGATATTTTACAAAAGAACTTAAAATGTCAACAAAAACAGTATACTACCTACTATAAATTTGTTTTTATAGAATCCTAGAAGAATGGATATCAAGTTGTTTAAAACAATATGGCATTTAAGTTATTAAATATAAATTCTTAGTAATTAACATCTTTAAAAAGGTTACTTTTAGGATTTATTCTAACATAATTCTTGAATCCGAACTCTAACAATTTTAGGCTTACTTACAGGCAAGAGCTGATTATCGATTCAGTTGCAATTTCGACATATAAATTTGGTACATAAACAGAAAAATCATTACAGAATAAACAAGTATATATTATACAGCTTACCTTGCTTTTCGGAAATGTTGCTTAAAGAACTGATCTTGCCGGTCGCCTGTGATTGTGAAGTTGTACACAACAAAAATAAACTGCCGCCTTTACTCTGTGTTGCCACTCGGATCTGTAACTAAACTGTTGTTCGCAGCCAGATTCAGGCAGACGTTCTACAAAGATCTATATAGGTGGCCCATATCGATCCACACAAATCTGTGTTACTGAATGCTAATTCAATTAATTTAATAGATTAATTTAATAGACGTTACGATTAATTTAATAGATTAATAAAGTAATATAAATCTGTTATTAAAATAAACACATAATAAGTGGGCTTCGAAATGCATACTAAAAAATCAATTTATATAGATATCTTTATTATTGTTCTATAATAATAACAATAATAGCTAATTATAGTATAAATAATTACATATTTTTTATATAATTATTAAATCTTATTTAAATTAACTTAATAAAACGCTATAGTAACACTAAAAAGTTGTCCCCAGATTCTAATAGAAAATCTATCAAGATCTATATAGATAGCCCATATCGATCTGTATAAATCTACACAGATTTACTGAATGCTGTACAGATATTAAAATTTCAACATTTTCTTACTTTTTACGGTTAATTTAGTCAAACAGTAAGCTAATATACTTCTAATATTAATATAAATACATTATAAATGTGCTCCGAACTTTAGATTATGATTAAATCTTATTTAAATTAACTTAATAAAACGCTATAGTAACACTAAAAAGTTGTCCCCAGATTCTAATAGAAAATCTATCAAGATCTATATAGATAGCCCATATCGATCTGTATAAATCTACACAGATTTACTGAATGCTGTACAGATATTAAAATTTCAACATTTTCTTACTTTTTACGGTTAATTTAGTCAAACAGTAAGCTAATATACTTCTAATATTAATATAAATACATTATAAATGTGCTCCGAACTATATGCTACAAAATCAATTTATATAGATGTACCTGGGTTTCTCATGGACAAATGGGCCCAGCTAGAGCCCATCTGCCCATATGGGACCCATATGGAACCCACATGGGCCCATAGTTCTGTGCTGCCTGGGTACCTGGGTATTTGGGGTATTTGCTTTTGAAAAGAACCCAGTTGATATTTGCTACAATCATTTTAAATGGAAGCATTTTTTCATTTGAAATAATTTTAAATGGAAGCATCGTATATTCAACTAAATATATTATATTTTAGATAAATAGCTTGAATTTTTATTTTTTATATAATATACACTGCAGTATTTTATTTAGTGTTACAGATAAACTTGGATAATTCGAACTTGTTTAATTCGAAATTCTGGATAATGCGAATTTTTTGTTCGGTCACTAGAATTCTGTATATAATTAATGCAAAAAAATCGTGGATATTTCGAATTTTGTTTCGGATAATTGGAATTTTTCGTACGATTGCCCTTAAAATTTTTTGGTAAAAATTGTTCCTGGGATTTTTTTCTGCTAAGGTGCAAAATACTTTAATATTTTATTTTAAGGGTCTTTCTAAGGAAAAGAAAGGTGATGGTTTGTAATGTCACTATCTGGAGATTTCCAAGGAATTTTCTGACCCATGCAAAATCTTACTTGATAAAATCCCAAGACTTGTTCACACCATTACCGTCTCAATACTCAAGGCCTCCGGACTGATTTCGTGACGTACCAAATGAAGATTAACCCCTTGAAGGGCAAGCAATTGCGTTTGTGTAATGCTTAATTCCCACCGGAAATTTAGAAAAATTTTATTTCAAAATAAGGAAAAGCAATTTTACGACTTTTCTCCACTAAAGTCGGAAAACTAAAATTTCCTAAAATTTTTCTGGTGCAAATCCTGATTAATTGTAGGTGGGATAAAATATATCCCACCGCCCCTCAAGGCGTTAAGGGGCGGTGGTATATATTATATACCGCCTACGATTAATCAGGATTTGCACCAGAAAAATTTTAGGAAATTTTAGCATTAAATTAAACGTTAGGTGAAGAGTTTGGGGAAACAAATGACCAAAATTATGGCCAATTTGTTTCCCCATTCTGACCAGAAAATCAGAGTCAAAGCGATATAAGTAAGCGTGCAAACTTAATGCTGGAATCGGGCGTAAATTAACACAGTAGCGCCATCTTGTGGACGGAGTGATAATCCACATAAGCGGGCTTTCGTTGCGGCGCATATTTTCTAAATCTGTAGTCACTCATGGAGATGAACTTTGTTTGCCACATTTATTGGTAAATAACGGCGTACCGAGTGGGGCATTCAGATGCATTCGACATCACGAAGTATTTTTCGCCTTGACAGACAAGTTTCAGTTATTAATCAAGGTAAAAAAAACTTTACAATTTTAGTGGTGTGAGTAAGACAACAGTTAGGTATCTACCTGTAGTTCACACTCCATCCGCTACGTGGCGCGTGACCTTGATTGATGTGACCTCGCTTTTAATCTTGCGGTTACTTCTCCCATTTAAGATAGGACGCTTACTTATATCGCTTTGATCAGAGTTCTAACATTTACGCCTGCTATTTCATCTTCAGCTAACGCTTCTTTTATAATGCTGTTTCATAATAATAGAAGCCACCAGTTCATCAGAAGAAAATAACTCGGTTAAGCGGGACTCCAAATTGCCAAGGAATTTAGAATTCTATCCAACACATCATCAATATATTTGAAGAACAAAGATAAAATTTTGAGCAGCGAAAATAATACTGGAAAAAATAGAAAAAGAACGAGAGGACCTGACAACCCAGACGAGGACGGTTGTGTTCTTAACCCCTTGGGGACGAGCGACACGCATGAAGCGCTCAGAATCCTTGTTTTTCGTCACCAGTAAAATTTTGCTGTAAAATTTGCCTTATTTAATCAGCGCATTTTCTCGATTCAAGAAGACACAAATTTCTGTTTTTAAAAAACTGGGACAAAAGATTAAAAATTTCGTGAAAGGCTCCCGTCCCGAAGGGGTTAAGTGGTTTAAACAAGCACGAAATAAGAATATTCTAATTAGAGGCCCTATTAAGCGAGCCAAAGCTGAACAGCTTGCCGCTGCATTAGGCATTCAATATTTCAAAGCCAGCACAGGTTGTCTGAATGGTTTCAAAGATAGCAACGACATTTCTTTGAAAGCAGTGTGTGTTCTGAAAGTGGTACAGTGAATATTCAAGCAGCTGATGAATGAAAAACAGCATTTAAAAGAAATTATTCAAGATAAGGAACTCAAAAATATTTTTAATGTCGACGAGACTGAACTTTATTATAAGTCCAAATAAAACTCTTGCATTTGTAGAAAAGCCATAATGCGAAAATTCTGTGTCTTAATGTTTGTTTTACACCATACAAATTAATGCGAATACGACCTTTCTTTTTCACATCTTAGAACTTTATTTATCATCATCACACAAATGTTTAAAAATAATATTTGAAATATTATATATATATACATTAAATTTTGATTATTAATAATTTTTTTTTAGTGTGATATATTTCGAAACATGCAATACAAAGTCCAACATCTCAAACAGCGCCAAAGCGAAAACCTTTTCAGTAATATTCAAGGACTTCACACGGAAATATCAGTTAAATTTTTCCGGTTTCAGAAGTTTTTTACAGCAATTAAGTCTCCACCCGGAAATATGATGGGCACCAGAAATAACGAACGACACCTCAGCCAGTGATATTGACGGGAGTAAGAATTAAGGGTTAAAAATGTAAAAAAGACCTGTGTCCTACGATTGTTAACGTAGACCAAAATGTGGTTGTGTGTGGCGAGACAACTGATACTGACTTGTTCAACCGCCGGAGAACACACAAACTGTGGACGAGCTATCTGGGAATGAAGGGGACAAGGAAATACAAAAGAAGCCCCTACTTCGTCAGAAGACATGGTGCATATACATGAGCTTCCAATCTTTTTTGAAGGTGAGTCTAATGTAGATATACATTTGACAAAAATAGAATCTTCAAAGATTCTATTTTTGCTTCAATTAATACATGGTTGGAATCATACGTTATGACTCAAGGACTGCATTCAAATAAGCAATCAAAAATATCTGCATTTTTTCATAAAGTGGTAGATAATTAAGCTAGTAAAAAATGTTTCATTTAATGAAATTAAAACGTAGGAGTAATCTTAGATAATGTTTATGTGTTAAATCTTTCATAGTGGAGTTAATCTTTTTTTATTTAAATTTTTGAGGAAATATATAAATATATAATTCGAATTTTTGGTGGTCTTTTCTCTGGTCACTTCAACTTCGAATTTTCCAAGTTTAACTGCATTTATAAACAGAAACAGAAACTCCCCTTTATAAGGGTTGTATGCTTCAGGGAATTTTTAGGACATATATCAGTACTTTTTTTATAGGAAAATAAATCTATTTTAAACGCGTGAAATTTCGCCTTATATAAGAAACAATTTTCTAAAAGAAAATATTGGTACCGAAGAATTTCCTGGCTTTGAAATTTCAGGACAAGTACGACGCCTGCTTTCATGATATTAGAATATGCTAGAAATAAATACGCATTAAAAATACATGGTAATAACATAATATTACCTCTATTTGTCTTGCATTTTAAAATACTTTACACAATTTTCACATGATGCACTAAACAGGGTGAAATTCGAAGCAAATGGATAATTTTACATCTAAAAATAAATAAAGAAGAAAATTAAAGTTTAATGATGTTTCCCTTCGTAGGATCAAGTTCATAGTTGTAGCTTCATTAAATATAAAAATATATAATTAGTGTAATTATAATTACTTAACGTGCTTTTGAAAAGAGATCAAGTGTTATTTGCAACAAGTTGCATTTTCAGATCTTTTCAATGGAAGAAATTTATATTTCAATAAATGTTCCATATTATAGAAAAGGTATAGCGCCTTTAATATTTTTTTTGTGAAATTTCTACATATAATAGTGCAGTTTATATGCTGTGAAACGAAATTTCTTTTTCCCTTTTAAATAGTATGTTAGCAAAAAGTTACATTATGAGGAAAAGGTGAACAGATAACTCGAATAATTGTTTTTATTTTCCGGCTTTTTGAAATGCTTGCAACCATTGGCACATCGCGGGAAAGGGGTTTATGGAATGACTAATCTTAATAGAAAATTCCGTCTTATTTAATCGCATAATTCTGCAGTCAGATAAGTCAACGATTGTTATTCAGACTTAGTGTTATCCATGTATCGAATTCCTAACCCCTGTTAAAATGCTTGCAATAAGTTATTTATCGGTTGGTTGGTTGGTTGTTTTTTGACGGCCGATTATCTACACTAGGGATATAGGCCCGAGGGGTGAGTGCCCTTCGTGGGGGTCTTTTTAAGGGAACCTAACCCGTATTTACGCATGGAAATCCATGGCTCAAAGAAAACAACGAAAACTTCGAACGATTAGGCTAACGTGCGCGATTGGGTTCGAACCCAGCACCTCCCGTCTACCAGCTTCGAGAGCAGAACCTCTCAGCCACTGGTGGGGCGTTACTTATTGGAGAGAAAATTGAAGCTAATGTAAAATTTTGCTTTTTAATTTTAATAAAATGCTTGTTCCTCCACCTCCCTAAATAAACATTCTGCTACAGAGATCACACTAGTTCTTGAATTCAGTTATCACTAGTTCCGTATCGTAATATCGGCTTATTGAAAAAACTAACCAGTTAAATAATCCGAATATTACTATTATTAAATGGTAGTACTCAAACTAGACAGAACCCTACACTTAGTTTTAAAAATTGGATTTGAAATTTAATACAGTGTGTTTCAAAATTATAAGGCGAAATTGTAAAGGCAGGTAGAGGGGACTTTAGTAAGCAGATTTTGTACAGGAATGCGGGTGCAGAAATACAACGCTGAGGCATTAGAGGGCGTTGTTGAGTTTGACAAATGAAAGCGCTTCGCTGACTTGAATCGTCATTAACCCTTAAATGCCTGATTTTTCAAAAATCATTGTAATAATGTTTTTCGGCTTTCATTTTTTAAATAAATCATGGAAAAAATACTTTAAAAAATCATATTTTGTTTTAAGTATAGTTTACGGCTAAAAAACAGTTTGTTACTAATCGGCAATACCGGTGTTTAATTGAAAAAATTCTATAATATTAAACAAACATGAATTTTAGGAACTATAATAAGAAATAAATTTTACTTGCTCCCTGCAGAACAAAATAGGGTATTTCGCAAGCTTCCAAACAAAACAAAAAGAACAAGTAGCAACAATGGAAAAAATAAATCTATTTTTATTCTTAAACAGCACAAGTGTTAAATTATATGGTGCAATTGTAAATGCAGGTAGAGGGGACTTTAGTAAGCAGATTTCGTACAGGAATGCGGGTGCAAAAATACAACGCTGAGGCAGTAGAGGGCGTTGTTGAGTTTGACAAATGAAAGCGCTTCGCTGACTTGAATCGTCATTAACCCTTAAATGCCTGATTTTTCAAAAATCCTTGTAATAATGTTTTTCGTCTTTCATTTTTTAAATTAATCATGGGAAAAATACTTAAAAAATCATATTTTGTTTTAAGTATAGTTTACGGCTAAAAAACAGTTTGTTACTAATCGGCAATACTGGTGTTCAATTGAAAAAATAATTCCCCTTGATAAAATACTACAATATTAAACAAACAAGAATTTTAGGCACTATAATAAGAAATAAATTTTACTTGCTCACTGCAGAACAAAATAGGGTATTTCGCAAACTTCCAAACAAAACAAAAAGAACAAGTAGCAACAATTGAAAAAATAAATATATCTTTATTCTTAAACAGCACAAGTGTTGCCATCTACATGTTGAAAATCGATTTAATAATATCTCCAGAATGTATTTTATTGGCAACATTAGGCATTATAGCTTCAATATTATTCTAATAGTATTTTAGAGCCTAAATTGGGTATTTGCCGAAAAGCAACACCAGGCATTTAAGGGTTAAACGCACGAATTTCGGGAAGCATGCATCGTTACACCGATGCAGAGCTTACCGAAATGCATTTCATGTATGTGGCGTAGCTAAGTAAGGAAATGATTCACGCCCAACTCACGTCCAACAGTTTTCGAGTTTTTCGAAGAATATTACTCTACTGTGCATTATATTATTACTGTGACGAGAGTGAAAATATATCGTCGTGGGGACTAAAAACTAAAGGGAACTTACCCGTCTCAAATCAGCCGTTTTCGAGATATCTGACAATTTATGTCACACAATTTGTTTATTTATTATAATGTATTTATGCTGTAACATGTATTTATGCTGTACAGAAGACCACAACCATTAGTGAACATCAACAAACACACACACTGTGCACGAAACAATACATTTACAAGACTACCATTGGAGACGATTTTTTAATTCATCTGGCACCACTTTCCCAAATGAAAACTTTTCACATGTACTTTCACAACATGTGTAGGAGTTGTACTGCAACACGTACCTCTCCAAAAAAAGTTGTGTAAATAAGATGAAAATTATAAATTTAACGTTATGCCAAATCTAACAGCATAAATACACTGTAATAAATGAATAAATTACTCGACGTAAATTGTCGTATATCTCGAAAACGGCTGATATGCGACGGGTAGTAACATTTACTTCCCCCAAAACAGTTGTGTAAATAAGATGAAAATTATAAATTTAACGATATGACAAATCTAACAGCATAAATACACTGTAATAAATAAATAAATTGCTCGACGTAAATTGTCGTATATCTCGAAAACGGCTGATATGCGACGGGTAGTAACATTTACTTCCCCAAAAACAGTTGTGTAAATATGATGAAAATTTTAAATTTAACGTTATGACAAATCTAAAAGCATAAATACACTGTAATAAATAAATAAATTGCTCGACGTAAATTGTCGTATATCTCGAAAACGGCTGATTTGCTACGGGTAGTAACATTTACTTCCCCAAAATCAGTTGTGTAAATAAGATGAAAATTATAAATTTAACGTTATGACAAATCTAAAAGCATAAATATACTGTAATAAATAAATAAATTGCTCGACGTAAATTGCCGTATATCTCGAAAACGGCTGATTTGCGACGGGTAGCTCCCTTGAGTTTTTGATGACCCCCCACAATGAGATCTTCTCAACGATACCACTCTAGTCAAAATTAGCACGAAACACTTCTGGCACTTTCCTAGTAAGTAACATCGATCTTTATTAAACTTAGAGAAAATGATAGATGTATTGCTAAAAATGTATAAAGGAAAAAAAAAAAAAGGAAATCTCCAGAGGGCATCTTTTGTAGCAATTTTTAACGATACTTCCTTTGCGGATAGCGAAGTTCCGAAATAGTCAGTTTATTGAGTGCCAACATTATGTAAGAAAAAATTTTCTGTTACATTTTAACAGCAATTAGGCTATAGAAAAAACATACAGCTTAGATTTGTACAAAATTTGAAAGTAAAATCTAAAATTTAATTTTTTTATGTTAAGAATGGTATAAAAAACATATTAGTCGAAAACATTGATATAGATCTTTAGTTGTAATTTCATAGATAATAAAATAAAGTGTTTATGTAATTAGAGAACATGCTGAAAAAATATATATGAAGTGTTACAAGCTGAAGCAGAATTTGCAAAATGTGGTGTTTGAAAGCTTTTATGGAAGTAATTTCCTTTTAAACGGATATTTCATATTTATAATGTACTAGCCGCCTTCGCCCGCTACGCTGGTCGGTTTTTCTAAAGAAATCTTGAATGAAACAAAATATATTTGTGAATTTGATCATGCGTTTTAAAGCAATATGGACATTTACCTGGTGTATCCAACCGAATTGCTGAAAGCAATATGAATGTCATTACGCTATTATATCTTTTATTGAGTCATACAAAATTTAGACTGTTAAGGACCAATTTCTTTAGTTGATTTGTTAGTGTAGGATTCGGTAAAGAACAATAGAACAATATGTAATACACTAAAAGCGTTCATGAAAAATTATCATTGCAAGTCTCATCAGAATCTGTTAATTTGACTTATTGAAAAGGCTGATCGTTCATAATTGGGTTCGCCTGATTCTAGAACTTTCATCTATAATTCTACAATCAAGCAACCCAACAACCAAGCTACAGCAAATGATATGTGCTTTATACTAAAACATTCACTGAAAAATTAACTAACCGATCAAGTTGCATCGAAATCCACTTAGCAGAATCTTTTAAACTGGAAAATATACCGAAACCTTCATAATAATTGGGTTCGCCTGATTCTAGAACTTTCATCTATAATTCTACAATCAAGCAACCCAACAACCAAGCTACAGCAAATGATATGTGCTTTATACTAAAACATTCACTGAAAAATTAACTAACCGATCAAGTTGCATCGAAATCCACTTAGCAGAATCTTTTAAACTGGAAAATATACCGAAACCTTCCCTAAAAATGATCTAATTAACAGTTTAAATCCCATAAAAATTCATTCAGTGGAACCTTTAAAAAATGCAAATCTTTCAAAATTGGGTTCATCTGATTTAGAACTTTCTCCATTATTATTTAACTAAGCAACGTAGAACGTTGTGTTTTATACTAACATCTTTTCTGAAAAATTATCTAACTAACAATGTAAGTCCCGTCAAAATTTATTCAGCAGAACTCAAGATATAAGCGGCCGGAATGAAAATTCTCTTTGCATTATATATATATTGAGATAGTTAAATATAACTTTCATAATCGCGTTAACCTGATTATAGAACTCTCTGGGAGGTAGGGGTAGGTATCTACTGAATCAATTCTGGATTTTTTAAGAAACTCAGCTTAACTTCCATAACTATAGCATATATACTCTCTTGTACACTCTATCTCTGTAGCGTATATCTTCCAATTTTCTTTACTGTACCACTGAGAACTTTTTCCGCATAGCTCCGTAACTAAACAACACACAATGATATGATAAATATTGAAAAAAATCCCTGAAATATTATCTAACTTGCTGTGCTTTTAATTAGTTGACTTGAAATCTTTCATAATCGAGTTCAAATAATTTTAGAACTCCCGTAGCATCTTAGAATGATGTTTTTTACATTAAACCATTTATAAACCAAATTTACTATTTAACAGTGTAAGTTCTACAAAATTCTGTTTAGTAGAATCTGAGTTATAGTCATATTTACAATATTTATTGCTCATTAAACCTTTTTTCTTTACATTTGAAATAAAATCAGTAACTGTTTTGGTATTTCCCTTTTATGCCAACACCATTGTCACCAAGCGTAACAGTTGGCACAAAAATGAAATGATACATTTGAAAAAAAAAAATTGTTGATAAAAAAAAATGAGCATTTAAAAAATATAACAAATCAATAAAAATAACTAATTAATAAAAATAATGGTACTACTTGGTTATCCCGTCGACCAAAAATATATTTCCAAACTATAAGATTAAATGCCAATAATGGTTGATCGTAAATGTCACATTCACTTGACTTTAAGCAAGTTACACGTATTTACGTCATCAGGTGATTTTTATTTCGACGTTTTAAATGCATTTTTATTAGTGTTATACTAATTTATTTGTTCTTTCGTTATTTAAAATAAAAATTATGTCAATTTGTATAATTTGGCGAGTGGTTTGGCGATTTATATAATTTGGCGAAATTGGTCGGCGGGTGTACCAAAATAAATACTTAAAATATAAGAATAAATAAATATTTTGCAAGTAATAAAATATAGTCAATTTAAACTACAGGCTAGAAATTGCAAATGTCTTTTACTACTGAAGCATGGCGTACGTAATACGTAAAATATGTCTCACATTGCAGTAAACATTTCATTCTTTCAATGAAGACATTCATGGTTTTTTGAACAAAACATTTTTATATGTATAATTCCTAACTTCTGAAATAATTTTATTGTAGGTTCCTCATCATCAGATAACTGCGAAATGGTAAAATCTATATCAGTATCAGTAATAAACATTTTCTATTAAAAAAATAACAAATAAAAAAGTTTTGCGAGTTCATGATGGAATAAAATAAATTCCATCATTAAAAATATTCACGTTCAATAATTAGCAAATGTTAATATGTGGCACGGTTTGCAATAAAAATCGTTTGCACGATTAGGGTTGAAATAAATGGCGCGATACCATACATTTTGGCATGGTATCGCGACGAAAATTAGAACGAAAAAGTACCACAGTTTTTTTTTTTTTTTTTTTTTTAGTTTTAGTTTTTGAGGCGTTTGAATTTTTTTTTCTAATTGACGAAGTTGTTTTTATTTAACCAAAAGGATTGGTTAAAAAATTATTCAATTTGAATTTTTTCGCTTGCTTCTTTTAACAGAATGAAAAGAATGAGTTTTTAGAAATTATCACTTGAGAAATTCACATTTTGGCGCCAAAGATACTGCCAAATTAGAAAAATATGAAATATCTCTCGAACTATTGGGCTTAAAAGAATTTAGTTAGTACCATTCAATTCAGCATACAAAAATACACCAAAATATGTTATCAGTTGAAAAATAACTATAAAATCAGATTTTTGAGGAATTTTTTAAAAGTTCGTTCGATTTTTTACCCCCCCTTAGGGATGGAATTTTAGAAAATCCTTTCTTAGCGGCACTCTATATCATAAGAAGAATTTTTACCCCGAATTTCAAGACTTTAGGTTCAGTAGTCTGGGCTGCGCGTTGATTAATACAAAATTCAGACTTTCTTTTATATATATAGATTTCACATGTATTTAATGTAATGTTTTTAATATCATGCCTGAATGAAAATTTTAAAATTAAAAAGACATTTTAAATCGGGCATTTATGAAAACTAAAACACAAAATAATATCACACAATAAAATAATTAACTCAATTATAACAGACGTTTTAGACTTTGTACAAGCTCCCCATTCGTACAAATATCAATCGATCACCAAAAGAACCGTAATCCACATTAACAGTATAAACAATAGTTTCGGTTATGGATTGACATTCGTACGAATGTGGAGCTATTACATAGCTTTAAACATCTAATAAAATTCAGTATATTATTTTATTGTGTGATATTATTTATTTTTTAACATTTAAATGTCTGAATTTAAATTTTTTTTAATGTTAGATATTTGAAATTTTAGTAAAATGTAATTTTTTATTTTTCATATTGGGATATTTGCCAATGTCACATAAACAGGCGTCGCATTGTATAGGGGAAATTTTATTGTTCCTACCAGAACCCCCAATCAGTAATTTTCATGATCATTTTATTTAATATATGCTATAGAGAGGTACGTTATATGTATTATTTTCAAAATAGTGGTAAGAACAATGAAATTTTCCCTATAGAATGCGATCCTTGCATAAAGTGAACATTTTGAGCTCATTAAAATACACATATTTTGAAGATAAAAATTTATGTAATAAAATGTTTTTATATCTATGAAATATATTTTCATAATTACTTTATTAAAAAAAAAGTATTGTGGTATAAAACATGTTTATTTTACTTGTGTCATATCAAACTGCGTTACTTGTCGGTGGCAACTACGCAGAGGAATAATATATGCAGACTAAATCAAATAGTTTGTGATATTTTATTTCTTTTACAAACTATTACAATTTTTGAACATATTTTTCTAAATCTAATTCCTATTTTACATGTTATAGGAATTATTTCTGTTTTAAATTTGTTGCGCTATTATAAAGTTAGGTGTTTCTTATATATTTTGCGAGAAAAGAAAACGAAAAAAAAATCTATATTAGAAATTTACAAGATGCATGTACTCAAAAAATTTCTAATGAGAATGACCCCAATATTTCAGATTAGAAAATTTCTATTTAATATTTCAATCGCAGAATTCGTAATCACTTTGCTTAATTGTAAAAGTTGTAACATATTTTTCTCCGATTAAGGGGGTTTGGGCTCAAAATTCTATTTTTTTGTTTTTTATAGAGAGATTTTGTTATGAAATTTTTTTCTGAAATATGTTTTAATATAGTAATAATATTGCATGTAAAAAAAAATCTGAAAAATTTTAAATATTTGTTTTAATGTAAATTTTAAAATTTTAAACATATTTAATTTTTGATATAACTCTGGAAGTACCCGTAAGGCATGGTGACGTCACGTCGACGTCGTTGTGAAGTCACGCTGTGACATTGTGACCGTCGATGTGACGTCACGTGACGTCGATGTGAAGTCATTGTGACTAGAATGTGAGGTCGTTATGGCCGTTTTAGAGCTCTTCTGTGACATCACATTGTGACGACTTTGTGAAGTCACGGTGTGACAAATTTGTGAAGAGTGTGTCATTTGTGACTATTTTGGTATTAACTTTGTGACGAATTTGTGACGACTGTGACAATGCTTTAGAGTCACATTGAGATCAATTTGTGAAATATGTGTCATTTGTGACGAAATTGTCTTTAACACTGTGATGATTCTGTGACGACAGCGACACTTGCTTTGAAGTCACATTGTGACAATTTTGTGAAAATTGTGTGATTTGTGACGATTTTGTAATTAACGTTGTCACGAATATGTGACTAGTGGCAATGTTGTGAAGTCACACTATGACATACTTGTACAGTTGTAAACACGTATGCATGTCACACATAGTCATAATTATGCATGTTGTAAAATCATTTACATCTATAACGTTAATATACTTCGGCGATACATCGCAATTAAAACTTGGGGGCCGCTATAACAAGGGTATACCAAAAGAATTTTATTGAATCAAAATGCAATACCCCGCAGACTTCAATTTTTGTTGCACCTTTCTTTCCTATTGCAATAAATGAGAATATTGAAGACAACTGAATGATCAATATATCACTTTTTTTTTTCAAAATTAGCTATTTGTTAAAAGCATTAAAATTACCAAAGAAACAATTTGTTTAAATAGTCAAATCTTTATCAAAATGAAATTTGTGTTAAAAATATAATATTTTAATATATATACAGTACTTTTTATATTCTTTAAGCTATAGAAAATACTGAATGAAATTAATTTATTTCATTTAATACGCATTACAAACTCGAAGTCACTGGTGAAGTTGAATTTTTTCGATTACACAACATTTATAATAATAAAAAAAAAAAGAAAGATAAAAAGGAATGCCGATATTAAGTAATTAAATTTTATATGTTTTATGACATTGATTACCATAATATATATATATATATATATATATATATGATTGTAATTCAAATAAGTTGGGCCTGAGAAAATAGGATACTTCTTTGTTATAGAGGCCCCTATAAATTTGATTATGCAAAAATTGCAGTAACGACATTGCTAAGATCATTGTGAAGTTTATGCATGCGTTATATACCTATATATATATATATATATATACACTCGAAACGCTCATCATGTGCCATATAGTCATTATATACGTATTGTTTACGTCTTTTATGCCACATACATGCATTACAAAATTTACGATGTACATTTTACCAATAACCATTTGAAACTACTCAAATGAAAAATACAGCTTTGGTATAGAAAATTAACTGAGTATCACCAGTATCATTATGTTGAGAATTCTAAGAACAATTTCGGCAATACTCGTTCTGTTGGAAGATAGCAGCAATAAATAAAATCGTATTTTTAAGCTCACTGTAAAAGTGAGTAAAACTTTTGGGTATGCATATAACGGGGATACAAAGGGTTAATTTATTTTACATCAGGGTTTGCTTGAAGTAAAATCCATATATAAAACAACTTTTTGATTATTAAAAAATAAATTTAATAATTGATTGCCAAAATTACATTTTTATTTATGAAATTATATATTATAAAAATAACTCTTACTATCTATGATTTTTTAAAACAATAATAACTTATTGCTTATAAAACACAGCACCGCAGCTACTCTATTTTGCGTCTAATATGAAAGTTTTTATGTTTTGCCAAAGATCTATCTGGCTGGATATATGTTGCCATGACATATATAACCCTGATATTATCATAAATAGTACAAAGAGATTAGAATCTACAACGAAATTTTTAGAATAAAGTCTGGTGAAAGTTTTATAAATACAGTAGAACACCGATTATCGGAACTCCAATTAACCGAACTTCCAATTATCCGAGCAGCATATTTCTCACAAAGAATTCTTTTTAACCGAATTTCCAATTATCCAAATATTTCTCTCTCTAAAAAAGAAAAAAAAAAACACCTAACTTCCAATTTATTTTTTGCTTAAATTATAATCTCTGAAGTTTAGAAAATGATAAAAAGAGAAAAAAAATTAAATAATAAAGTACACAAAAAACAATTTAAAAAAAAACAATTTTTAAGCACTCCAGTACTAAGTGGTGCTGTCAGTCCTAAACCTAGATAAAGTGTGAAGGTTTAGAATAGTCAGGAACATCCCTTAAACTGTCTGCCCATTTATCCGAACTTTTGCTTATCCGAACTAGGGTCGGTCCCGACTTGTTCGGACAATCGGCGTTCTACTGTATATATTGTATTAGAAATACAAATAATCATATTTATTTTTATATGACACAATAAAACAAAATAATGAAGACAGTATCAAATGGTTAACTACTTTTTAATGTAAATAAAGTATAAAAATTGAGACCATAAACACAAAATAGAGCCACACATAGGTTCATTATTATTACTAATATTTTATTTACAAGATTATGGTAATTATAAATAAGAAATCCATTTTAATCACGCTGTTTATAAAGAATGTATAATATCGATACTTTGAAATTTATCTCGATAAAATCATTCAGGAAATAAAATGATAAAATTATCCAGAAAAAAGTAAATAATAAAAGATGGTTATTACATTTTAGATTCCTACCGTTCAAGTATTTGCGTTATTTTTAAAGTAAAATCACATTTAAACACTTACTGATTGCGTAACTTCTATATTTTCATTTGCCAACAGACTTCTAGTTCACTTTGAAAACATTTCAGTAAGAATGTTTAACAACTGAAAAGCTTCCACCCGCTATGACTGTTTCTTTATAGATTTTAAAACATTTCTCAGGTTGAATAATACATTAAATAATCATTTTTTCCCCTTAACATTACATATCTACGATCTCTTTTAATAGTATACGTTTCCGTTGTGTCTTATTTTTTATAAATTCCTCTTCTGAGCAGATGCAATTTTTTAAAAATAAAAACATGCAATGCAAATTGTTTAAGACCATCACTTAATACAAAATTAAAAAATTATGTTTGCCAATAATTTTATTCCATAAAAATCCCTTTTTTAAATAATTTAAATAATTTAATTATCTTTAAATGTTTATTAATTATATTAATGATTGATTATAATACTTGTCCATATACTTTCATATTTATGACACCATGTGGTTTTAACCAAATATTTAAATAAGGAAATAAACCAGATTAAAATTTAATTTAAATCACTAATTTTAATAATCTGATCAAAGCTGTTGAAAAGGAAGTTAGATATTTTAACAAAATAAAAAATAAATGTAATGAAATATTTGTGTTCTATAACATGTTTATTAGAAGATAACTAAAATCATAGTAATTAAAAAAAAAAGCAAACAGGGAAAATAATATTTTAGATATTTCAATAAAATAAAAAATAAATGTAATGAAATAATTATGTTCTACAGCATGTTTATGAGAAGCTAACTAAAATTGTTGTGATTAAAAAAAAAAAGCAAACAAGGAAATTAATATTTTTACATACCTAATTTCATTGACGTTGTACGTGATACTTTGATTTTGGGGAACCAATTAAATCCGATAATAAGTACGATAGCAATGACTTGAATCATCTTCAACAAGTCAAAGCTACCGTAATTTTCTCGGGTTTATATTCTGTTAGCTGAACTAACTTATATCCTGAGAACGTTCTTGTTTCAGTTTTTAAATCCATGTCAACACGTCTATGCTGTCCAGTGTCCACAGAACTTCCCGCGTTTATTCTAAAAAGCTTCACTGTTACTTTTATCCGTTATTCTGCGGTCGAGTCGTAACAACTGAAATAGTGCAGATGCAGACGATTTTTAAGTTTCGAAGTTCGAAGCAGATGTTTTCGGTTTTATTTGTTTATCTATAAACAGTTTCGGAAGGAAATTAAATGCGTAATAATTTTATCAAATTGTCTCTAATTCAATTTCTTGCTTGGAAATGTTTTATTGTATTTCACCTTTTATTTTTATCAGTTTTACTGAATTGTAAAGTTTCATTTATGTAAATTATAATAATAATATTATCCATAACTAGAGTTTACTAGATAAAACATTGCTTAATTTTTCGAAATGTGTACAAATTAATTTAATGGTAATTACGAAGACCCCCTCTTTTTTTAAAAGTAAAATTTGTATCACAGGTAATATATACAAAATATCTTCTAAAAAATACAACAAGATTATCGAGAAGAGATGAGTTTTTCTTTGTCAATCTGTCATTCTCTTAATATTAATTTTCTGTAGAATAAAACATCTTGTAAAATAATTTTAAGATATATTTTGAAAACAAAAAATAAAATATGAATAAATAATTATGTCATGGGCTTTGCATAAATTGTGCATAAATTTTATATTCGGGAAATGTCAATTTTATTTTAAACGTCTGAAAGAAGTAGAATTAAAAAAAAAGTTAGCTAAAATAGTGAAACACTAAGAGGAAAAAAAATGACTTGAATGCAAATTATAAAGCAAGAAATGCATATATGACTAAACTTTGAAGACGCTTTCTGCGTGCTCATTAAAATCTGCAGACTTAACTGTAATAGAAAGTTTTTAGTTTGGAACCACAGAACTGTTTCGAGTACTCTTTGAGAAACTTCTAGTATAACAGATGATCATTTACAAAAATCTTTGTAAAAGATAAGTCGAGGTCTGTTTACCTAAAACATTTTTTTAATAATATGAAATTCGCATAATTAGGAAATCTTTTTGTGTCCTGATGAATTAATTACATTTTATGTTATATGAAAATAAAAAGTTTTGGTTAGAGGCACAGAGGCAACTTGGACCACGGTTTAAAAAAATTTTAAATCCGGCAGAAAAATATTTTTTACAGTAAATAACATGTTTTTATTATTTGTTGTAATTTTCTTAAGTTTTCTAAGAAGTTCACATCTCAGTCACAATGTGACATCACTGAGTGGTGGCATTTTGGTCACAGATGTGACGTGACCACAGTGACTTACAGTGACGTCACAATGACGTCTCTGTGACCATGCATGCTATGAGGGTACTTACTTGATTTACAAATTTTTTACACTTTTGTGTACAGAAAATGTGAAATTTTAATTTGACTCCAAGATTTCTTAAAATATTGATTAGGAATTTTATATAAAAAAAAATTAAGTAAAAAAATGAAGTTTTTTATTAATGTTTTGCATTAATTAGCCTATTTTCGCAATTATCACTCAAAATTAAAAATCCTGAAGACAAATGATTAGAAATATAGCATAAAATCTCTGTTGAAGATTTCATGCATGTATCTTGCAAGGAACTTTAGATATATTCTTTTAAAATAGACAAATCGTGAAAAAATTCATTCTGAGATAAATGAAGTTAAAGTCAGTTAAAGTGCATCGCTTCTCAAGGCAAAAGGTGTTATATCTCTGGATCTCATGAAGATAAAAGCATGCGGTTTGTAGTATTTAATGCTAAAAACTCAGTATTTTGTTTTAAGCCAATAAAAAATTTGCATTTGTTTTTGAGAATTTTTAGTCCCGGACCCCCTTAAATAAAGCAAAACAGTTCGTTAAGCCTTTCTCGGGCGGTATCCTTAAGAAAGGATACCTAATTTTGTCTTTTTTTTTACTGGCACCCAGAATATTTAATTACAATTTTCCTTTTATAACGTACTTGAAAATAAAAATAGTTCTTATTTTCTAAAAAATTCTTTATAAATTCTGGTGTAAGTCCATCATTTCATCAGCTTATAAACAGAATTACTCCGCTCTGGAACACTAAATATATCAACAACTGGTACAAAATTAAAATATTTCGATTTCAATCAGAAATTTCAGCATAAACTCTATAAAATAGAAACAATATAGAAATAAATTAAATAGAAAAGTTAAATAGTTTTAAATAAAAATCCTGGCGTAAAACATTTTTAATAAAAGTTGAATAAAATTTCCTGCATGTTTAGAGTTCAATAACTGTACGCACTCTGATTTGTATTAAATATACAACTTTTTCATCTAATATGCCTTTTATTACAAAACATAAAACACAACAAAATGATTTGCTCAAACGTTAGTAATAAAACATCATAAAAAAAACAAACCTGGAAGCAACTCTTCTTGAATAAGTGCCTCTACTTTTCTTCTCAATTTAAAATCCTCTGCATTGCTTTCCCGTTATTTAATAACTGTGGTTAAATTTGGAACAAATGTAATTTTGATGCTAAAAATCAATAAAGAGAAGGAAAATAAACCATAATGACGCTTATCCCGTAGGATCTATCTCATATTTGTAGCTTCATTAAACATTGTAAATTAGTTTTTTGGTAATTAGGTACTTGATACTGAAAAGGGATCAAGTGCTGCGCGCTACAGGTTGCATTTTTAAATATTTCTAATAACTATAGTTTACAATTAAATAAATGCTTCATATTTTAGATATGTATTGGCTTACATTATATTTTTTGTGGAATCATTCAATAAAATAAATCGAAATTCTATCTTAAGATTGTTCTGTTTCAAATAATTGCATTTGAGAATATGTTGAACTTTTATTTCACTGTCGTATTCCTTACAGTTTGAAGGAATAAACATGGTTAATATACCACACCACTATTTCTAAAAAGTAATCTTCAGCTTTTTAAAATAAGAAAACTTATTACGTCTGAATAAAAAAATTTAAGATTAATAAGGCATTTAAAATTAGATATTTATTAAATATAAAAAATAAAAAATATTATTATATTAATAATATATATAAATTATTAAATATAAAAATAAAAACACACTAATACAAATAATAAAATCGAATAATGTAGCAGACGTTTTAAGTACTGTACGAGTCCTTCATTATTACAAATGCCAATCAAGACCGAAGATAAATTTTTATACATGTTCAGGGGGGAACATACTTCATATTAGGACCGCATATTCCGGTGGAACTGAACATGCTTCAGTTATTCTGTTACACTTGTAAACAATGGAGTTATGAATAAAGCGGAATTGACATATAGTGTATTGTCTACAAATTGCCAGTGAAGTAACTGAGGAGGTTGTCACAAGATTGCGGCTCCTTTTTTTTTTACATCGGGTCAACAGTTTCTGATTACCACTTTAGTAAACTTCCGGATCAAATTTTAACAGGAAATTTTCTTTTTTTTAACTTTCCTACCATGTTGAAATTTTACTCAACCTTAATAAAAACATTTCACACCAGAACTTTCTTTAAAAACTATTTAACGTATTTATTTATGATAATTTCGCTACCTTTTATTAATCTTACTTCACGAAACTTTTTCTGGTTCGAATCGAATGAAAGGAATTACAGAAATGGGTCGATTTGACCCAATCAGGGTAGGAAGGTAATGAAGCCTTTTTTTACAGAAATTTTCGCTCATAATTGCGGTTAAATTTTCTATTTGTTTTTACTGGTGGCAGTGTGTCCAGGTACTATAATCTTTTTCACTGACACTGATAGGAGGCCGTCTTGGTTGTCACAATATGGTGAAAAACAGAACCTGACTACCGCCGAAGTAAACTTCCACCAGTAAGAAGAAATATCTGTATTTGCCATTTGTTACGACTGAAATTTTAAATTAATTAGGCGTTTAAGTCAGAAGAAAATATCTATTTCAATTTACTGGTGGAAGTATGCTGCGGCGGTAATGAACCCCAGCGAAAGAAGTAGCCGCTGAAGCTTCACTATTTTAACCCTTTGGGGACGAGCGACCAGTATACGTGCCACGTAAGGTGATCAGAATCCGTGATTATTCTCACCAGTAAATTTTTATTGTAAATTTTCCCTTTATTAAACCGAGCATTTTCCCGATTTAATTAACTAAAAATTTCTGCTTTAAAAACCCAGTGATAAAAGATTAAAAATTCTGTAAAAGACTCTCGTCCCGAAGGTGTTAAGGATATGTCAGTTCCTCTTTAGTTCCACGTAATCAAGCCTTCTAATTTGTTTTTCTTTACTTTTCAAATTATAGTAGTTGGATTTAATAATTCTAGATTTTGAAAATATTTCGGTAATTAAACCAAACCTCAATAATTTTAAAAGTAGATTTTTTTTTAAGAAGGCTGGTTTACAAATGTTCAGAAATCACGCCTAAAAGAAGCGTGAACAATTCCATTGGAATATGCGATCATTCATTGATGTTTTTTCCCTCGTGAACATGTATAGATATCTGCTTCGATCTCGGTTGACAAGTGTATGATTAATGGCTTATAAGGAGCTTAAATTTTTATTGCATTAATTTAATTTATTTTGTAATATCAGTGTACTGTTTTTACTTTTATATTTATTAAATGTATAATCTTAAATTATTAATTTAAATTTGTCAACATTATTAATTTTTAAATTTTCGCCTTATTTAAAGGAAAAATAAAAGATTGCCGTGCAAAAAAAAAAAAAAAAGAGGCTAATCGATTGTGAAAATTTTACTTTTATAATGGATAACAGCACAAAGATGAAGAATCAAAAAGCTTTGTTAATTTGTTCGGATGCTACAGAAAACATATTTATTGGTACTTTTTTAGTATAGTAGTACTTTTTTAGCCTTGGCGGAAAAATTGGCTTAACGTGAGAAAGAAATTTGAGAGCACATTTCCACACAACCTATTCACTATTTTGTATACACGAGCAATGATTGAAATATAGAATCTGTTTAATAAAAATAAGTCATTTATCCATAGCTTCCAATTCTTACACTTGTTGTACCACAAAAATGTTATAGTAAATTTTACCTTTTTAATTAGCCGTGATCTACCGATTAAATAAGGCAAAAAATTCTATTAAATTTTTGTAGTTAAGACTAGAGGAAAAGAAGACTAGAGAAAGTTGGCAGCTAATATTAAACGACTTATTTTTATTAAATAAACTCTATGAATATTGAAAACATTGCTCGTGTATATGAAATAGTGAATAGGTTGTCAGAAAGTGTGTTCCGAAATTTCTTGTGAATTATCCTTGGGTAAAGACAGATTTTTCACAATGAGCACCTACTGCCACCCACACGCGGTTGTAGTGGTTATATAGCCCTTGGTCCCCTGCTGTTAGTAAGGCAGTTCAGTCGCGGTGGGTGGAAGTGGGGGATTACAGGGACACTCAAAAGAATTCCATTACATTACGGCCTGTGGGAAAAAATCGTTTGAGATAGTTTTTAATCTTTATCTCCATATATAAAAGGCCTATCCCAAACTACTGAACCTAGAAACATGAAAATTAGGGGGAGGGGGAAAGCACTAAGGACGTATTTTTGAAAATCCCCCCTAAAGAATTAAAAGGGGGGTCACGAAAATTTTAGAGCATGTGGCCATATCTTGGAAGCCGTTTTAGTTAGGAGCGTGAAATTCCAAAAAATAAGTCTAATAAAAAAAATTAAACACATGTTTCAGCGATTTTAGAAATCCCCCCCCCCCCGCTTAAGGGGATTAAAGAGGGGGATCGAAACCTTTTGAACATTTCGCCATACCTCAGCAGCTGTTTTAGCTAGAAGTTAAAATTCCAGAATATAAATCTACTAAAAAAATAATTAAGCACGTATTCAGCGATTTTAGAAATCCCTTCCCCCCAAAAAGGGGTGTTAAAATATAGGTCGAAAATTTTAGAACATTTGCCATATCTCACCAGCCGTTTGAGGTAGGAGCGTGAAATTCCAGAAGATAAATATACAAAAGAATAATTTAATATGTGTTTCAGCATTTTCAGAAATTCACCCTTAAGGGTGTTAAATGACAGTCTTGAAATTTTTAGAACATTTGGCCATATCTCAGTAGCCGTTTTAGGTAAAAGCGTGAAATTCCAGAAAATAAATCTGCTAAAAAATAATTGAAAACATGTTTCAGCGATTTTGCAAATTCCCCACCATAAGGGGTTTAAAAGGGGGATTTTAGAACATTTGACATATCTCAGTAGCCATTTTCGGTAGAAGCGTGAAATTCAAGATAATAAACATACTAAAAAATTAGGTAAACACATTCCATCTTTGCTAGATATATTTCGTTTGAGAGAAACCGAACAGCGAAGTGGGCGGAGTCCGCTAGTTGATATAGAAAGGAGCATAAAAGTTCATTAAGTTTGTTTTCAAGCTGTTTAAATCATTTGTCGACAAATCACATTTTCTGAAGCCCAAATTGCGTCAAGCTGTTCAAAATAAACTCGCCAAGGACAGCAGAAAAAGTACTCGTTTATGTCCTCTTTTATGAGTTTGGTGGCAAAAGGAAGCAGCTTTTACTATCTCCTAAAAACTTTGTAAAAATGAAGCTGCCTCCTTTCCGAACCGGACTATTTAAATTCTGACTTCAAATAAGCCGAATTTTTTTATTCTAAAACAATCGTAAACAAAAGTCCTAAATAACATAGCAATCATACACTTCTGTCAGCTGTGACATACGGACACGGTTGCCAGAAAAATATTAAAATTTATTTTGGATATAACTGTTTTCGCCTATTTGCCTAGCTTAAGTGCATATATTCTGTAATTAAATAAGGCGAATATTTCTGTGAGTAAATAATGATATTCAAAATAAAATTTCAGTACCTCCTAGACAACTGTGAATACTGGAAAGCCAATCCATTCCCAGAAACAACACACGTAATAGCATAGGGGTAAATCAGTTAAGTACTTAATTAAAATATCTGGTACCAAACTGGTTTATATGATATTAAACAAATAAACGTAAGGTTAGAAGTAAATCATAAAAAAAGAACCTGTTATTTATTAGGTCATTAAGTGACATGCTCGATTACTCAGGGCCAGATTAACAGCGGGGCAAACTTCCACCAGTAAATTTTAATAGAAATTTTCGTCTCACACAAACTCTGTAATCGTGAAAAATTATTGTCGTGAATATAGCAAAAATTTATATTCTTTAACACTGGTTGAAGTTTACCCCGTTGGTTATCTGACCTTGCGTCATCGGATATTTCACACTTAATAGCGTAATACTTAATTATTCTTAGATAACAGAAAGCAGCATTCGCCAAAATAAAAAGACAATAGTAGGAGGCGTGTAACACGTGTAAATTTTCAAAGCGTTCAATTAAAAACATAAACACTTATCTTTTTCAGATGGAATAGTGCTATATTTGCGCCAAAAAAGTTACAGTAAAACCTCCATAACGGACACTCCCGAATAGCGGACACCTCTAATTAACGGACAGTTTTCTAATCCCCACTCCCAAAACCTAAATTTTTGTATGTTTAACCTCTGAATAACGGACATTCCGAATAGCGGACAGTAATTTTGGCGATAAAGGGTAAAAAATTATTTTTTAAAGAGAATAAAAAAATAAAAAAAAGTAAAAAGCCGCTCAATTTATCAGAGCAATGTGTCATAAATTCTGTGATCACAGATAAATGTAGGGGGTGGGCTGGGGAAATCCCCCTCCCACGTGCCCACATCCGAGAAAGCAGACTGAATGACTCCTTGAAAGATTTAGGATTTTTTGCTGATTAATGTCTAGAAGTACAAATTTTTTGATCCGCAGAATTCCATTACGTACATCTTTTCAGTTTTATTGCTAAAAGAATAATTTCTATTTCTGATTAATCATATTATAGAGGTTTTAGGACAATAAAAAATCCATTAATGAAACATTAGGTATTTCTTAGTAATTTTTGAATCTCTGAGGTTTTCCCAATAGCGGACACCTCCGAATAGCGGACAGTTTCTGCGCTCCCGATGTGTCCGTTATGCAGAGGTTTTACTGTAATATGTTATATTATGCATTTTAATTCAATAGATTTTTCAGATAATTTAATTGCATTTATTATAATTATTTTCGGAAAGTAATCACTACCTTATAATTGAAGAAATTCTGCGAATAAATGCGGCGGGTAGTATTCAAGAAGAGTAGTAACAAAAATAATAAAAGTTGAAAACTATGCATTCTCAAGAGTATCGCATACTATAAATTTTGCTTATACTTTTCGCTGTACTTTTGTAAGCTTTTTGTAAATAAGTAAATAAATCGATTGCTTGCCTAACGACCGAAACTCGTAATTCCTGAAGCATGCAATTGAAATATTAAAAAGAAATTTCTCTAATTTGAAACAGGGCTGCCAGATTTTATTTCTTTTTTATATATGAAATTCCGAATTTATACCGAAAATTACGAAAAAAGAAAATTTTTTGTGTAATCATTAAATAATGCAAATATTGCTATTCCGAATTTCTTCTATGAATTTTATTAATAAGAAAAGAGGCCAAACTGGGAGCACTGATCTAAAATAGTGTGAAATAAATCTTACCTATTAAAATTTAAAAGAGGAAAGATTTTTCTTTTCGTTTTTATATATATAAAAAAATCTCAAAAGTAATTTTTTAAATGTTTGTTTTGTTGTTGTTAAGTAACCTTTCGTAAAAATTTCTAAAACTTTTTCAATTAAAGCAAGCAGGAAGAAAACATATTTTTTTACTAAACAACTGATTTTGTTTTATGGCAAAAAATTAATAAAGCCTCAAACTTTTTAATGAAACTTTGCTTTCCCCCAAATATTTCTTTCACCTCTATCTTTATTTGTTTGCACTTCATTTAGTTTTAAAAAATTCTTTTAGAAATATTTTTTAATTTTTTTTTTTTCGATCAAAAGGGTGAAAACTACAAAACTTTTTTTAAAAATGATTTCCTGGTAGCCATAAATAACCTAATCGTACGTTATTAATTGTTTTCGAATTCTGAAAAATGATTTTAATTCTAAAAACTTCTAAAATATAGTGACCTCTCATGTACATGCGATATTCAGTCATTACTTTTTAGTATGAGTATTTTAAAATAATAAAATTTATGTTGTAAGTTCTACTTTTCATAAAGGTTAGTACAAAATATAAGTATCGTACATCGCGTATAAGTGAGAGGTTACTGTATCTTGATTGACATGAAAATATAAATTATTATTAGCGCCTTTTTAATCAAAAATTTCTTATGAAAACTGTATTTTGAAGCAATAGAAACCCCGCCCTCTTTTGAAAGATATTGTAAGGTTGGGTAGACAGATTTTTATGAGTTTATCCTCAAATTGATAGTTTAAAATGTTTGGATTTCATAAGAAATATTTTGCAGTCTAGCAAAATATGATTAATTATAGTGCATAAATAAGTTTTCTTTCTGATAAAAGCTTGTTCTCTTCAAACCCAGAATTTAGAATAATTTCATAAATGCTCAATCGCTGTGTTTGACCCCTTAACGGTCGCATCAAATTACGGTTTAAAAATTCAGATTGCTTATTGCCACCACTTTTTTGAAAAAGAAATTATATTCTTATGAAAAAGAAATTATATTCTTTCAAAATATATGAAACCGTAAAGAGAAAAGCAAGTCGAACTGTAGTGGTTATTTTCATGAGTATTTGTAGTGTAAGTCATATACTACGATTTTGTGCTACCAGTATTTTAGAACAGTAAATATGACTTATTTTATGGATATATCTCATTAATTGAATAAGGTCAAGCAAGCTTTTCAAAAATATCGGTGGACAACAAGCATAGCAGTTATCAGCTATGTGACTTTCACTACAAAAACCCATGGAACTAGTCTAGTACAATTACTACGATATTACGATTACCCCCCTACCCGGAATAGCTGCGAACAAGAACAGAATTTAAGAGATAGTCGATTAATCCTTGAATGCATGATTTTTTATTTTGTTTCGAAAAATATATATATGATTCTCAGAAAGGTTTAATACACAGGAAAAATAATGATAAAAATCAGAGAGATATTTTTCGTATAACACCGTTAACATTTTCTTATGTTTGCAAGAAAAACTAATGTTATAAATAAAATAATGCAAAATTAGTAATTATTTAAATTAAATAAGTATGAATATACGTATGAATATACGTATCTTATTTTATATGAATTTTATTTTGTAAAACTTAACCCTTAAATGCATGAATTATTCTTTTAGAATTGTGTTTTTTATTTTTATATTAAGTATCAGACACCAGAAAACATAATATAGATTATTAACATTATTTAGTAACATACTTCAGTAATTGTTACACGATTAATATTCTCTATATAAATATAGTGGTTGTTGAAAGTTAAATGAAAAGTGATGCAGATACGCATCAAGGCTTGAGTTTGATGAAACAGAGTCAAAGAAAATAAAATTTGACCCAAAAATATAAAAAGATAAATTTAAATAAAGCACTAATTCAGCTGATGTTGATTGGAGGGAGTTTAGTAAAAAAGTGGTGTCAAAAGCACAATATAAAAATTTAAAAAACACCCATTCACGCCCACATATTTACCTTACATTTAAAGATTTTTTTAATCCTTTCAGGGGCAAGGTACTTCCATTCGCAATATGCTGAAATAAATGAATGACACCAGAACTGACAAATAATTTTCTTTCAAAATTAGCAAAAGCTTTTGTTTACGTACTTAATACATGAGTCATTCTCTGAAAAATGGCAATGTTATGTCCCAGGGGTCTTGAAGACATATTTTTAAAATTAGAAAAAAAAAGTGATTTAAACTATCAATATTAATCAGTTATACATATAAACTGTAATTATTTGATTATTGAAATTGAAATTTGATAAACTTAATGTATTTTTTAATGCAAATGTCATTCCCTCACTATGTCCCCATTCACACATGTAGGAAAGAAAATGCTTTCTCTGCCATTGCAGCAGGTATATTTATAATTATTTTTTTCTCAATCCATTAAACACACTTAAATATATATTAAGCCATTTAATTATATTTATATTTTATATGATGAATGAATTAGGGCACTTTTTAATGATGCCCCTAGCAGTTGTCGCCATTCCCTCACATAATTATAAATCTGCCATTATTTACTTAATAGAAAGCAGGACATGCCTTACATATGTCTAGGACAGTTTGTGCAAGAGTAAAGTGAAGCAGCCATCTCGTTGTTGGCTCAAAAACGTTCTTGAATAGTTAGTATATCGCTTTGAAGTGCTAGATCAATGCAAGTATTTTTATTACGTGTCATTCCCTCATCTGTTATAAATTTAATAAAAATTAATGAAATGTCTTTTTATGTTGTTAAATTATTAGAAATGTTTTTCAAAAGACATTTAGTAACTGAAAATATACCTAAGTCTAATCACTTTTGTATAACATGGTTTTCAGAAGTATTTCGTCATTCCCTCATAATTTTAATATGAGGGAATGACTTAAATTGTGAGGAAATGATCTGAATCTATTTATATATGTACTAAAGAATAAAATAAGAAAATCTAATGAAATAAATACACATTTTAATTACCGTAAGTAAAGGTAATATATTTTAAATTTTTATTATTTTACAGGGATAAGTTAATAAATAAAAAAGAAATTTTGTACTAATTCAAATGAACATTAACTCTTCTAAATGTTAATGCTTTATCTTTCTTTTTTTAATTGGCATAGAGTAAAAAAAAATATTATTTATTGACAGCAAAACTTCTAATTATAATTTCTTTTCTTTTCTAACCCTTTCAAGGGCGGTGGTATGCTTATGAAACTACTTAGTTTTAATTCCCAAGCACCACAATGGCACCAGACTTTTTATAAACTTTTATCTATTTAATATGTATGTGAAATATAGCATTTTTCTTATTTACAAATAAATTTGTTCTTAAATTCCGGTGTCAATCATTTACTTGAACATTTTAGCAATGGAAGTGCTTTGAAATTAAAATATCAGAAGAACTATGAGATACAGTTTGGTTCATATTATTATGTTTTTTAATATAAATATAGCAATAAGGTACTTGTAGGATAAATTTTGAGATTTTTGAGGCAATTTTATTGGGCCGCATTTTTTTAAAAAAAAACAGCCACTTTTCAGAGAATGACCCACATACTTGCCAACTTTCTATTAAACTTCCGTAAAATGCGAGTTAAACTGACCCAGGTTAAACACGTTTCGAACTTGAAATTTACTAAAAAAATGAATTCAAATAGATTTCATAGCAAAAGATGATTTTAAAAATATAATGATACATCGATTATATTTTGTGGTTAGTAACGCGTATAACCTGGGTCAACTTAACTCACATTTTACGGAAGTTTAGTTGATTGTTGGCAAGTATGTTAATAAAAGGTAAATTTTCGTTCTAATATTGTGGTGCCAATGAGGCTTTTAGGGACTTCTTTTTAATTAAGTGGTCCAAAATGAACCACCGCCCAAGAAAGTGTTAATAGATAAGAATTATTACCAATATGGTAGATTTCTAAATCATCTGGCTGAATGCGAGAATTTTTCAGAGGACTTTTTTCTTTGGCAGGTTCGAGGACACTGTTGAGTTTTTCACAGATTTCTGCGAATGAGATGATTTGCATTTGTTTTGTAATTTTTTACACGATTTCAGCAATCATGGAGATTTCTCCAGAAAACTCATGCATCTCATAGAGATGTTGAATATGAGTTTTTTTTTTTTTTTTCCTTTGGAGATTTTATAAAGAATTATCGCAGATTTACACTTTGGGGGATTTTTTTAATAAGCTGCAGTTTCTAAGTAGATTTTTTTTTAAATTGTGGTCTAGTTGTGCAACCTTATAGTTTGAGGGATGCGAGGGACCGCAGTTTACATATTTTGAGGGACGTTTTCTTATGTAATCCCATATTTCATTGATTATATAAATTAAAATTTACTATTAAATTTTAGTGGTAAGAAAAAACGTAAAGTTTGGCAACTATGCAACATGGTCACAGAAAAAATTCTGAAAATGGTGTTTCAATTGTTAGATTCACTTATGTATGTGGACCTAAAATAAGGTCCCCTAAATTTTCCATTTTAGTCTTTGAACAACGGTTATTTTTACCACTTAATTTTAATCTCAAACTGCCGAATGGTATCAAATATGTTTCAATAATATTTTTCTTTTAAAATGTACGTAAAGAATAGAATTTATTAACATTCAAATCGATTTGCTAGTGAACTCTGATGACATTCAATACAAGAATTCTATGATTAGACGAGGCTACTAAAATATTCTGGTACAAAAAAAAAAAAAATAAAAAAAAAATCACGCACCCTAAATTGAATGCATACGTGACACACGACTGAAAAGCTTAATCGTAGAAAATTGTTACAAATTCTATTTTTTAATGCGGTGATTGTGATTTGTGCGATTGTAACATGCAATACAAATTTTCTAATCGAAAAACTAGTCTAATACCCCATAGAAATTCCTAGGAGTTAACGCACCTTTCTTTCAGTAATAGTTAAAGCAAGGAAATTAAGCAACAAATGCATATTACATTAAATTTTAGTTGCATACTTTGTTTACTCATTAATTTTTTGTAAATATGTGTTTACATATTTTTCATATCAAATATCTTTGAAAAATCAAAATTTAAAAAAAGAAAAATATTTCACTAAAATACAAATAAAAATATTTATGTTAAAATTTAATACATAATATTTCAATTAATATTAAAGTATTAATCTGTTTAAAAATATGTATTTTGCGAAATTTACACCGGAGAAGATGATAAGAATGCAGTAAATATTTCGATATCGCGGAACGTGATTGGCGAATATTTTCGCATATCATTTCAAACCGTATTCAAAAGTGATTCTGAGAACATTCGTTTAATTCGCAAAACATTTGGATGACAGGTGAGGAAAAATGCTTTCTTATTTCGAAAGAGGACAAAATTTAGCTTATAATTTAGCCAACGGAATGTCGCTTAACCCTTTCAAGGGCGGTAGCTAGACGGTCTATCACTTACATTTAATTCCAAAACTGACAAATGGCAACAAGAATATTTCAATAAAATTTTACTTTTGTAATAAAGTGCAAATTAGCGGGGTTTTATTTTCTAAGAAATTCGTTTGAATATTCTGGTACGAACAGAATTCTTCTGCTCCTTAAAGGGTTAAAATATTTGCTAATAAAACTAAACATTCAAAGACTGTAATTTTTAATTTCTTACAGAATCCAACTAATTATGTTAATACGAAATTTTCAGGGAGGCCAAAAACTCTTTCAAAACTATCCGAAAGTTTGATTGTGGGCATGGTTCTAAGTAAAAGAGAGACAGCAAAGGAAACTGGAAGCTAGATAAAGATGCCAGCATCAGTGTCGCCTGTGAGAAGAAGAATCAAAATGTCGGGAGTTCTTAACCCCTTCGCTACAAGAGTCCTTTGCTTAATTTTTTAACTTTTACCACCGTTTTTTCAAAACAGAAAATTTTGTGTAATTGAATCGCGAAAATGTTCCGATTAAATAAGGTACACTTTACAATTAAAAAAAAAACTTTTGGGAATAAGGAATGATTCTGAGGACTCTAAGTGGCACGTATACCGGTCGCTCGTCCCAAAGGGATTAAACATGTAAAAACACATCAGTGTCCGCGTTTAACATCTGACAATGAAAAAGCCCGAATTCAGTTTGCAGAGAAACATCTGAAGCAACAAATGAATTTGTCTAAGATTTTATAGCCGAAGAATAAGCACAGTCTTCAACCGCCATTCAAATAACGTTCCGTTTACACCGGGCTAGGAGTTTTGATACCCATCCGCTTCTTTCATTTCTAACATAATTCATTGGATAAATAAATTTGTGCACGACAGTTTTAAATTTGTTTGTTTTTAGGGCAATTTGCCTCCCAGTCTGCTCGAAAACCTAAAAAGCCCTTATTTTACCATTTTCTTCTTTAGTCAATTATTTCCCGCGAACCACACTCAAAGCAGCTGTTGTATATCCCAAAATTTCAAACCTAGCGACTACTAACCTTTAACCCCTTGAGCACCACCAGTTGCTGAGAGGTTCCCCAGATAGCATGAACATTTGCAGTAAGTTTGATTTTTTTCTGATATTATCTTCTCGTGACAAATTTGAATTGAGGAATTCACAGCAAATCTCCCGCAAGGTGTGCTATCACCCACTTGCATGAGTAGTTTGTTGTGAAACTGATAGCAAGACTGTCTTTAATTCACGAAAGTGACGAAAGCAAAAAAACCCTCTGTTGAGGGATATTGCAATCTGCAGATACGCAGAAATTGCAGAAGTTTTATTCGGCTGGCACCGCTTTTTTTAAACGCTATACTTTTCAAATACCAATGAGGTTCGAATTGAAAAGTACAAATACTGCCCTATCTTGTTTGTGGTGGTAAACCGATGCATGTACCTTAAAGGTGCGTATGCGTCAATAGACCTGATCAGATCTGTGGACCCCTTCGAAGGGGTTAAACTTATAGTGTACTAGTTGTAAACAGTTACTTTGGTATGGAAAGATTAGTACTTTTCAATAAGTTGCCAGTATTTTTGATTACTTGTTTGCCATTAATATATAATAAATTTGATACAGCATGAATTTAACTTGCACGACAAGTTAGCTGCAAGTTCAAAGTGTGGTGACTTCGGTGTTTACATTATCTTGTTGCCGTCTTGTTATGAACTTTCAGTCTTGTCATGCTGAGCTTGCTGCAACTTTGCAAGTTTTCAAAGCAAGATTTCTGCAAATTTTCTGCAAACTAAAAATGCTATGTGGGTCTGCTCTCGAAGCTGGTAGACGGGAGGTGCTGGGTTCGATCCCAATCGCGCCCGTCGGTTCGGAGTTTCCGTGGTTTTCTTCGAGCCATGGATTTCCATGCGTAAATACGGGTTAGGCTCCCTTAGAAAGACCCCCACGGATGGCACTCCCCCTCGGGTCTATATCCCTAGTGTAGATAATCGGCCGTCAAAAAATCAACCAACCTTTAACCCCTTGAGGGGCGGTGGGATATATTTTATCCCGCCTATTATTAATGAAGTTTTGCACCAGAAAAAAATTATTAAATTTTACGTTTCTAACTTTGATGGGGGGGGGGGGGGGGTGTTACAAAATTGCTTTTCCTTATTTTGCAATAAATCGTTCGCAGATTCCGGTGTGAATTCGACATTACCAAAATACAATTACTTGCCCCTCAAAGGGATAAACAACATCAGAGATGAGTCCCGAATAAATTACGACAGTCATGACGTCATCTCATTATGTTAGATTTAAAAGAAAATATCGGTCCTAAACTTATTTCCATGAGTTAATATTAAAAGATTTTAACACTTGTTGAAAAAAAAATACTTTTTAACTTTTACAATTGAATCAAATTCAGATATTGTATCTGATAGTTGTGTCAAAAATCAAGATATATAACTTTTTTCGGAATTTTATTCTAAACAACAAAATTAGAATGTGGTCTCAAACTTTTTTCTCTCACTGTACATTTATATGGGTTATATGTAGACTAATACAGTAAACTCTCTGTAAGGCGTACTCTGTGTAAGACGGAAATCTGCCTATCTCGGAAAGATTTTCAAGTCCCTGTGAATTCATAGACATAGAGTAAAATTTGTCTAAGGCGGAATATTGTCTACGCGGGAAAATTTTCTTGGTCCCGATCGCTTCCGCCTTAGACTGAGTTTACTGTATAATTATTTTTTTTTATTTAGACAATTACATAATCGTGCCTTTCATTTTGCACCCTGGTGTATTTTTGTTCGTATTTACATTGTATTTTCCCGGATTATCCCGGGATTAATCGCATGTCGATCTTTTTGCCGCCCATATAAATTAAATTATCCTAACTGCTATCCCCTTACAAATATAATGGAGGACTAAATTGTAGCTCACTTTAAATTTTCCTCGAACACCATAGTGAAGTAATAGTTGAAATTGGTGGAAAAGTCTGCGTAACGATCACTAATAGGTATTTCCACGAGCACTTGTGTAAGTCACATACTATGCTTGTTGGCCACCGTTATTTTATAAAAGTTTGGTTCGCCTTTTTCAATTAATGAGATATCTCTCTAAAATAAGTTACATTTTTCCGTTCTAAAGTACTGGTAGCCGAAAACAATAGGTATGTGACTTACTCGACAAGTGCTCGTGTAAATGCCCTAATGTTAGTTCATTTTTACCGACTTCAAAAAGGAGGAGGTTATCAATTCGACGCGTATGTATGTTTTTTTTTTTATGTATGTTCACCGATTGCTCCGGAACTTTTTGTCCGATTTATGTGATTTGTGTTTTAATTGAAAGAGGATACTCTCGAATTGGTACCACTTCCGTTTCATCGAAATTGGTTGAGTAGTTTTTTAGTAATTCAACAAAAACCAATAAAATGAAGGATTTCACCCAAATTATCTTTCATTGTTGTAACCGGTTTCTCAATCATAAGCATAAAACTATGGTATTCATATACGTTAGCGCCAAGTTGTCGCAAAACTTGGAGCAGTTACTTTAATTATCGCCAAATTTGGCGACCAAAATAAGTCGCCATAAATGAAGCCAACTTGGCTGTAACTGACTAATTTGGCGATATTCCCATTCAAATTCAGTAATGGATCTTCCACAAGCTGTTTCTTTGCATTTTCTAATCGACAGTCATATTTAAAATTCTCAATTGGCAATCGCATTCAAAATAGTAATTTAATATACATTAATTAAATATACACCATTATTTCAAATGCTAAATAACACAGAAGCAAACTAACTTAATACAAAACAATAATGTAGTATACAATAGTTTAGTTTAATTAAACACATAACATCAGACTGGCGGCACATAATATATATATATATATATATATAATATTGGTACTTCTTAATTATCCCGTCGACCAAATTACTGTCGCCATTATTGTAAGATTAAATGCCAATAATGGTTTACCATTAATTAATTAATTGTAAGATTAAATGCCAATAATGGCCAATAAAACCATTAATTCGACGTTTTATTTGTATTTTTATTAATATTTTACTAATTTAATTGTTCTTTCGTTATTTAAAATAAAAATTATGTCAATTTGTATAATTTGGCGAGTGGTTTGGCGATTTATATAATTTGGCGAAATTGATCGACGGGATAACTAAGAAGTACCATAATATTATATACATACCTATATTATATTATATTAAACAGTTATATGTATGAATGCTTTTTGATTGCCTTTAATATTTCCACTAGATAACATTAAAAATAATTTTCCTGTATAGGGGCCTTGGAGAGAAAATGAAAATTTCACGCATATTTTCTGACAACCTATTAACTGTCTCGGTACTACTTAGTTATCCCGTCGACCAATTTCGCCAGATTATATAAATCGCCAAACCACTCGCCAAGTTATACAAATTGACATAATTTTTATTTTAAATAACGAAAGAACAAATAAATTACTATAAGATTAATAAAAATACAAATAAAACGTCGCAATAAAAATCACTTGATGACGTAAACACATGTATCTTGCTTAAAGTCAAGTGGATGTGACATTTACGATCAACCATTATTGGCAGCAGGGATGTAGTGGAGGGTATACGGGGGTATACGCCGTATACCCTCTGGATTTTTTTAAGGAACACCGTATACCCTCTGTTTCTCAAGAAAGCTATAGTATATATACACTAGGGTATACCCTCTGCCTTGAGCGTATACCCTCTGCTTAGAACGTATACCCTCTGTATTTTTTACGACTACACCACTGATTGGCAGTTAATCTTATAGTTTGGCGATAGATTTTTGGTCGACGGGATAACTAAGTAGTACCACTGTCTCATATACACAAGCAAGTTTTTCAATATTTATAAATTTATTTATTGTAAACAACCATTTGTCTACTTTTATATGCAAACAGAGGTTGATCCAAGATCCCTATTCTGTTAAAGTACAAGATAAACAACATAGAAAGAAATAAAAGAAGTTACTCTAATTAGTATTACAGACGGCATTGTTATGGTGCGGTGTATATACATGGCACAGAACTTAAACATCAGTAGGCATAAGCATAATGGCGAAAGCAAGTCAGTGAGTTACGCAGTCATGAAAACATTTGAATTGTATCAAGAAATGAGAGCAAGTAAATTTGAATCAGATTGCCCGATAAAAGCAAAAAATGTGCGATACTAACAACAAACATTGTTTAAAGAAAATGCGAATATCATGAGTTGCTTCCTAAAGTTCTATATGTTTTGCAGTACTATACTCACTAAAATACGTCAGTTACTATGCATACCAATGGCACTTTAATCAAACTATTAAATGAGCATGACGATGAATTTCTAATCTTCCGTAATCGAGCCCACAGTTAAGGCTAGCGTAAAACAAAAAAAGGTACTTTTCGGTTAGCCGGGCGCCAGTGTTATGTATACATGTATATGTCTATATACATGTATATATATGCATGTATACATATACATATATGTGGGTATATATGTATATGTGTGTATATATACAATATATGCATACATATATGTATATATAACACTAGCGCCCGGCTAACCGAAAAATACCCCCAAAAAAATATCAGCAGCAATTGGTTTAATGTAAATGTGGGTATCATAAAATATTTAATTCGCAAAACGCTTCAATGCACCAAATCATATTAGCTCAGAAACAAAAATTGGCAGTGGACGCAAAAACGGTAGATTACTTAATAGTTTTAAAATCTCCATTGCCCAACGTATTGCAAATGATGATGCAATAAGAAGCATAAATGCCTAAGTGAGTTAAGCTGATTTTGTCAAGAAAGATTACAAACAAAAATAAACAAAATGCCGTCATAATGCAATGAGTTCTCAATTTCTCTATCAGAATCTTTAGATTTGGCGAAAGATTAAGCAAATAATTTAAATTATGAATAAAAGTACCATGCTGAAATGCTTAGCATACATTTAAGCACATTGGCATTACGTATACATTATACATTACATATTGGCACTTGCATAATATCTCCATATAAGAAAACATTAATGCCACCAAAAAATAAATTGTTTTTAAATTCTTGAAACCTCAAATGAATTATATATAAATTCTCTTTTGACACCATAGAAATTTCATCAATGACCAGCCATTTGAGGGAACGCCATTTAAGACCTTTCCCCCTGTAGTCTTTTCACGATCATTTATTGATAAGTCATTCGGTTGTCATGTACCCTAATGGCTCCTGGTGCATGTAAACTCCGTTGATAGGTGCGAAGACCTCGAATTTACCTATGGATTATACCTCTGAGGTGCCTTGCCAGATGAAGGTCTCGTCATCTGATTAAGCTTTTAAATTACGAGATCAACATGAGTAGCAATGCGCAGGTGATAAACAACAAGATATAAATGTTAAGTAACTGGCATAAAAAAGTTCATAATTAAGAAATAGGTACTGCCGATAGTAAAACGATCTAGGCGTTCATCAGGTTTACTGCTGCTACGTGGCGATTAGGTGGTCTCCTACGCCGATGCCAGGTATCAAACCCGTTCATCTAGGATAACCCGGAAGATAAGGGCCTGGTCATAGGTTAGAAAGTATGAAAAATAAGTCATTGGGTCTCTCTTCTCTATTTCGTAGAGAATTTTTAGTAAGCCGAAGAACATTTTACAGTCAGTTTCCAAAGTTCGATATTTTTTCATGCGAGCAGCATCTCTTGTCGTTCTACCCATGTCCAAATAGAGAAACAAAAATATTTAATTAAAAAATAAAGCTATTAAATCTGAAGAAGAATAAATGTAATATATATATAAAGAATTTTCACAAAAAACATGTGTTATTAATGTACACACAAATCTGGACAAATGTATTTACTTATCAAAATAACATCTTTAAAAGTTTCTTTAAAAGCCCGTAATTTCCTCCAAAAGAATCATGCAAAAATTGTAACTCAAAAAAAACTAAAAAGTGAAAAATAAACTTTTTTACCAAAAATAAAACCGACTTCAAAAACTACTACAAAGTAAAAAATAATTTTTTTTACATAATAGTTAATAAGAAATTAAATTAAGAGCATTGTCTTTACCATGCGTATTATTACATTTATGTACATTAATTTGATTTTTTGGAGTCGGTGCCAGCCAAGCCAAGTTCAAAATTAAAATTGTTTATCCAATACAAATCGTAACAAGATTCAGCAAAACCGTTTAGGAAAAAAAATCCATTCTCAATCAACTCTGACACCATCCTGCATTTGAAAATCTGTGTTTGGCTACGATTTTTTTACATAATAGCCTGTATAAACGCATTAATTTTACAATAACCCTTAATTTAGCACACATAATTACAACTAATCTCACTTGAAAATACACGTTTATAAAATCAGATGAAATGTTTCAAAAATGGTAAAATTCAAATTTTTTAACTAAATAACAAATCGTAAAAAAACTCGTAGATATTTGGATATGTGTCTGTTGGATAATTATACTTAACTTCGTTTGGCAGGCACCGACTCCAAAAAATCAAATTAATGTACATAAATGTAATAATACGCATGGTAAATACAATGCTCTTAATTTAATTTCTTATTAACTATTATGTAAAAAAAATTATTTTTTACTTTGTAGTAGTTTTTGAAGTCGGTTTTATTTTTGGTAAAAAAGTTTATTACATTTCCCATTATATCAAATGTCATGAATAAAATGTATAATTTAAAGTAAACTGCAAATTTATAACTTCACTGAAATGTAATATTCGAATATTAAGGGGGAAATTTACCTTATTTTCAGTGTTGCCAGATTGGGGATTTTTTTTGTCCTCAGATTGTTGATTGTCACCGCTTTTTTTTAAATAGAAATATTCAGCCTATTTTAAAATAGATTAAAAATTCTGAAAAATAATGCGAATTATACTGTTTTTAAAAAGTGGTGACAGTCAAATAATCTGAATTAAAAAAGTTCCCAGTCTGGTAACACTGCTTATTTTTAGGTGCGTTCGGAATTATATAAATACGTAGCACCTATAATCGTCGTTCAGTCCGCCTGTCCGTCCGCATATAACAGAGTAAAAACTACCCAAGCGAATGGTCTAAAATTTTAAATATATGATTGTTGCAAAATTTTGTCGAGCCATTTAAATTTTTATGAAAATCGGATGTATAGTTTAATTACAGGGACAATCAAAAGCTTTTCTTTACATTACGGCCAATGGGAAAAACTATTGCAAGTGCATTTTAATGATGTTACAGCCTTTCGAATGGTCTGAAATTTTAAATATATAATTGTTGGAAAATTTTGTCGAGCCATTTCAAATTTTATGAAAATCGCATGTATAGTTTAATGACAGGGACAGTCAAAAGTTTTTCGTTACATTACGGGGAATGGTGAAAAAATTATTGCAAGTGCATTTTAATGATGTTACAAACTATGCATTTATGAAGTGCAAAAAAATATACATTCAGTAAAATATGGGGTACAAAAAATAATTATAAAACTAGTTATAGTACGAACGCACCTCATTTGCCACGTTTGACGAGCAATTTTCAACTTGTACATTTTCTGTATGCGGTTCTCCTGCGGAAAAAAGACCGAGCGCGACTAATAACGTTCTGAAAAAGTCGCGACTACTCTCGGGTTATGAAACATTTTTTTTTTCTCTTCTTACAGTGTAGCTACAATGATTTTTAGATGAAAACAAATTGCCTTATTTAATTACAGACACTTTGAATTTAATAAAGTGGAAATTACCTTTGGAAATTTCTACTGGGAACGATTTTCAGCAAAAAAATTCAACCGTGTCTTATCGTTTCGGCAGTTAATGAGTTAAAGAGTTTTACAATATTAAATTTTAAAAAATATATTCATAATAACAAATTTAAACGGTCTCAGGACTCCTAAAAGCTGTAAAATTTCCGAAAATTTAATTTTTTAGATGTTAAACACCCATCTTTTCTGAGCATTTTGATAAAATTTGTTTCCTTGAAATTCCCATTAGAACAGAAGTTATGACTGTTAGAATGATACCCGCTCAATCGCTAAAACGGTGTTTCCGAAACTTCGAAGTCATTTTTCTCCAAATGACATTTTTAGGCATAACGCGTGGGATATCTCAAAAACTTCTGAATATTTTTTCATGAAGTTTCAAAACAATGTTTCATGTTGGTCTGTATAAATTGAATGTGAAATTTCCTTTTTATTGTTTAAAAAATATTTTTTTTTAGGTGATTATACTGTTGAAATTTTCTAAATTTTGCATTAACTAAATACAACGTTGTATTAAAAATATAAAAATGCTTTAAATACAAATTTATTTAGGTTCAATTAGGTCTAAATTATATATAGGCACCAAAACTTTCATTCTAACTGCAAAATTTATTTTGTAATCTTGCGCGTAATCTGTTATGCCGATTTTGACCTTGTTAAATGTCTGAAAAATACAGTAAATTAAACAACATACTAATATCTTTCATCTTAATTAAAATTGTGTCATAATTAAATACATTTTCAGATATTAAATGTTGAAAATGGTCTTTTTTTTCTTTTTTTTCCAATTTTAAGAAACATGAGACTCCTTAGCAGTAGATTTTAAAACTTTATGTTACAGTATTTGAAAACACTTATATCAAAACATTAGTTTACAATCATATAGTAAATCTTTAAAACTTCGAAATATTTTGAAATTCAAAATACGAGTTTAACGTCTTGACATTTTCCAACTTTATCGACTAAATCTTTATCTTTATTCTATTATTATGCAAAAATCTAGAGGGTAACAACTTTGAATAATTTTTCAAAACATGTTTTGTAAATTTGTTTTGATTTTAAAGTCAAGCGAAAAGTGCTTAAAACTGCATTTTTATGAGCTTTAAAAGCTTTGTATTCTCTAAAGCTGTTTCATAAACAGAAATCTCCCACAAAAAAGTGCATCTATGCATGTCTCAAGCTTATTTTTAGTTTTAGACTGGAATTATTTTCTTTTACTGTTTATGGATTTTAATAAAAAACTGAAATAATTCCTTCTTTTCAATATATCAACATAAGATATTTTTATAAACTTTTCCTTTTCTTCATATAATACATCCTCATAAAACTTACGCGAAAGTGTTGTATTTGACTCAAGCCGAATAAATATTTTATAAACATTAAAATTTATTGCATAAAGTGTTTCTTATGTGTATTATTATTTGATTTCATTTATCAGTTAAAATTTCTGGCTCGAAAAATATTAGTTTGACTTGGAGATATTCAACTGCTTTATATAAGGTTGGCAAATATAGTAATAATTTTTACTCCTATCAAACGTAAATTATTGCATTTCTTAGTAGTTAACAACTTTCTTTTTTTTTACATTTAGTATATATTTTCATTGTACTTATATACTTTTATTGCACTTACAGCAGAGCGCAGGTTATCGGAACTCCAATTAACCGAACTTCCAATTATCTGAACAGCCTATTTCTCTCAAAAAAATTTTGTAATGATGATGAGATTGTGGATGAGATTTAAGATGAAAAAGAAATTGAAGAAATGAAAACGAATACTCTGAAAATGACTCAGGTGCATCACTTAACGAAGCCTTTGAATGTTTGGGAACAGCTATGAAAAGGCTCGAACGGCAGAACTCTGCTCCTAGTCAACTAACGTATTTAAGAAGAATTCGAGATATGGCAACATTGGAAAGAACGTCTTCTTTGACGCAAGCAACGATCGAAAGCTTTTTTGCTTAAATTATAATTTTTGGAGTTCGGAAAATTATAAAAAGAGAAAAAGAAAATTTTAAATGATAGAAAAGTAAACAAAACAAAAACATATTCAAGGCTGGAGTAGCACAGTTGAAGTTTATTCCAACAGAGCGAAAAATGTCCAGACCAGGGATCGAACCTGGATACTTGGCGTGCCGTGCCAATGCCTTACCTGTTAGGCTATCCGGACCGATACTTGGCTGACATAATTCACTCTTATTAGTTGGACTTGGCTGCGAGCTGCAGCTGCAGCTCGCAGCCAAGTCAGGGCAGCTCGCTCGCAGCCATACAGGTAAGGCATTGGCAGGTAAGGCATTGGCACGGCACGCCAAGTATCCAGGTTCGATCCCTGGTCTGGACATTTTTCGCTCTGTTGGAATAAACTTCAACTGTGCTACTCCAGCCTTGAATATGACTTAATCCAGTTGGAAAAAATGTTCGTTCCCTTCATTATAAAACAAAAACAGTTTTTAAACATGCTAGCACTAACTGGTGCTGCCAGTCCTAAGCCTGGATAAAGTGTGAAGGTTTTAGTATAGTCAGGAACATCCCTTAAACTGTCTGTCCATTTATCCGAGCTTTTGCTTATCCGAACTAGGGTCGGTCCCGACTTGTTCGGATAATCGGCGCTCTACTGTATTACATTCTTCTATATGTATGAGCATAGGTGCCAAGTTGCCACTAATCCTCCGTAATACATGGGTTAATTTAACCCTGGTTTAATACATTTCGTACCGGAATTTTTTTTCAGAGATGAAATTAAATAAGTTCCACGTAGAAAACTGGAATTAAATAAATAAAGATTCATCAAATATTTTTTCTGGTTCGAAACTTTGTTAAACTGGGTTAAATTAATTCATGCATTACGGAAGATTAGTGCGAGCTTGGCACCTCTGTATGTATGAGAAGAAAGTGTTGTAATCGTGAAAATTTTCACTTTCGTTTTATTATTGTTTTAAGAATTTTGGGATCTCCTCAACACGATTAAAATGTTTTTCGAAAATGTTTGTCTGTCTTGCCATGTATGTCACACAAGCGTTACATTATATTCTGTTAAAATTGAAAAAACGTGATGCTCATTAGGTTTCGCTATATATCACTCAATAGGTGGCACTGCTATGGTGTACATTTCATAATTTGCTATACTGATAGCTATATTTCAGGATCTATTGGGTGGAATTTCGTCAAACATGGCATTAACCCTCCTGACCGCCGAGCAAAAGGTTAAAATTATAATGTAGTTTTCTCTGTAATTTTCTTTAAATGTTAGAAAAAGGAATTTTTTCCAACATGATATAAAAATATATATATATATATTACGTATTAGCATATAAGAGTATTAATCATAACTTACTTTTTTAAAACTGAATTATATATGTAGAATTATATTAATTTAAATAATGCCTCTATTTCATTAAAACCTACAGCTTTGTGAACGGATATATCAGTTCGCGGCGGTGAGAAGGTTAAGTTACATTTCAGCACATAAAGCTGCTATATATTGGTGTATATAACCCAACAGGTGGTGAGTTACTCTCGTTCACGATTTCCATGATAGCCGTATTCTGTATATCGCTATCTATAGGGTTAAATTTGATCAAACTGCGTATTGATGTCATAAATACCCTTGTATAACATGGAACTAATTATGTTTGTGTGTATGTTCCTAAACAGGTGGTATTGCTGTGCTTTCCATGATTTCTGTGTTAGCTATACCTGAGCATCTAAGAAATAAGATGAGAAATTTTTTTATAAGGTACTTATTAAAACTTACGTTGATTCACTTTTGACTTTGTTACTCAACAGCTTGATGAGAGTAACTTTTGAACAGTGCTAACTTTAATCTCTTTTACATATTTTTCTTATCATATAGTTATTTTTATAACTACAGTTACATCTGATATTAAGATCCCTTTCAACTAATTTACTTGACTTAATGCTACACACTACCTTTAAAAAAAATTTTTTGGAGATAGTTATATTTAAAAAAAATTATGAATTTGTTTGAGAATATAAAATTAAACTGATTCTGGTTTAAAAAAATCATTTTAGAAATCACCATTTTTTTTTATTTAAAAATCTTTGAAAATTTTGAAGTTTTTTAAAACTCCTAAGGCTTTTTTTAATTTTTAATATTTTTTAGTTATTTTAAGTGACTTATATCCATTAGATTATTGGGAACAAAAGTTAATATGGAATTAAAGATACAACTTTTATTTATATTTTTAAAAAAATGTAGAGCGAAACCTGAAAAAAAACGCGAAAAATGTGGTAAATTTTAACTTTGACATAAAAAAAAATAACTATAACCCTCAGACCTAAGCCCATACTAACTATTGTAGCACACACATATATAAGTGCCTACAAAAAATGTCAAGATTCTGTCTGCAACAGAAAAAAAGTCTTAGGGAATAGCAAACACTAACTTCAATAAAAATAAAAGTCAGAGAAAATGCATTTAAAGTTTGTAAAGGCATAGAACAAAAGCTAAAAATCACTCAGAAAATTTCAAATATCGTTAAAACTATTTGGATTTCAGATTTACAATTTGTAGTCATGATTCAGAACTGTGTGGACCACTAAAGAATGCAATAAAAAATATTCGAAATTTTTGTCATTTTTAGGGTTCGGTGTAGCCTTTAGTTTAAAAACTTAATACTTAATTTTAACCTTATCCATATTTTTTTTTTACTTTTGATTTTTGATTAACTGTCTGCATTTATCCATCAAGTAGTTTCACACGACACTTTTTCTTATCCCAGTGGCTCACATAAACATAAGACAATCCATTTCTAGACTGGGTGCTTGTTAAGCTGATCACAGATAGGAAACCCCTCAATGCTGCTTACCTGTTCAGCACCTGTTCACAGTTGATAACCTCCCGATTAATACCAGAAAAACCTTACAAAAATATTTGCTTTATTTAAATGCCGAAACTTCATGATTTTATAAAATAAGTATTTTTGCATAAAAATATTGGCGTTAAACCCTTGAAAAGCGGCGAAGCCTTCGTGACATCATATAATTTTAATCCCTAATTGCCACATTGGCACCGGTATTTTATAATGAAAATTTCTTCTTTATTATGTACGTAAACATGTACTTTTACTAGTTTACAAATAATTCTCTTGTAAATACTGGACTAAATAAATGATTTCAATATTTTACGAATACAAGTACCTTGCCCATGAAAGTGTTAAAAAAATCGGGAGGTTTGCAACTATGAATAATCGTAAACTAAAATTGTATTTATCCCTCAATTGCTTATAATACCACTTTTTATTACAGTATTAATATTAAATTTAAACTTATAACCGTTACATACTTTATAAACTATAGCTAGACTTTTTATTCCCAATGCAGGACTGCCACAGACGACAATTTTTTAATTCTATTACGCACCATTTTTTCAAAACAGAAGTCTTTTACATAAGCTTTGACGGCATTTGCAAGAGAAATATGCTACAAATGTATGTTTTAAAAATAATTGTGCCAACAGAATATATAAATAGTCGCCTGTGGCAGCTCTGCAATGTTTTACTAGAATAATAATAAGACAATTAAAATACAATACTGCGTGTAAAGTTGCTTTCAACTCGGAAGCCCATCAAAGTCTTTACACTGTTAAGCACTCTGTCATTATATAAAGCAGAAATAACCATTCAAACTTTCTGGTGAGAATTTGCAATTTCTGAATAAAAAATCCGCCGCGTGTGCCAACATTGCTTGGAAGTCCGTTAACCCATTGAGAGGCGGTGATGCCGTCACGGCATTACATAATTTTAATCCCTAATTGCCACATTGGCACCAGATTTTTTGAATGAAAACTTCAATTTTATTAAATAAGCGAAAATATACCTTTACATAATTATAAATAAATTTTCTTGTAAATACTGGTGTTACTCAATTATTTCAACAGTTTACAAATACAATTACCTTGCCGCTGAAAGGGTTAACACTAAACCCGCCGGTTATCTTACTCAAGTTTTATAAAAAAAAAAGTGTTTCACTCCAGAACTTTTATTTAAATCTATTTAACTTATTTAATTTGCCTATTTTTGCTATATATATTTAACATATCTTAATAAAAAAATTCTTGTTCGAATCGACAATTATCAATTTGTCACAATGACCTCTAATGGCGATTCTAGAGTTAAAAATAGAAGGTCTTAAAATTTTTGAGAATTATGTTCTTTTATTTTCGTTAAAATACAGATATAAAGAAATCCGTCGAACGAGGCTTTTTTTATTCAAATTAATCACTGTAAAAGTTAAAAGTTATTTTAAATACTACTAGCAAAAGCCATGCTTTGTTTCGATTCGCGAAGCATTATTTAATAAAATAAATATTTGAAAGTAACAATATTTGTTTATATTATTTTCGCATCTTTATTAAGCAAAAACGTTATTTTACGATTTGGTGCATTTTAATTTTAGAAATGTAAATTCAACCAAATAACTAAGAATCTCCTCGGAATTTTTTATTTATCATATAAAGAATTTAACAATTAATTTTACTTGTTTACAATTCTTTTGTTGCCACTTTACAAATAAAAATCAAATATAATTCTTTTAAAATGCGTAAGTATCGTCTGCGTAAATGATTTCACATAATAAGAATAAATTGTATATTTAATTTTTAACACTGAAAAATATTTTCATAAATTAATGTAAATAATTGAAGTATTGATAAATAAGTTTTTATTCATTAAAAATATGCTGTAATTTTCATAAAAAAGGGTATTTTAAAAATTTCATAGAAGAAATCTTGCAAATATTTAATTAATCATGATTCTATCTGTGATTACTCACTCCACGATTTATTTTTTCTTCTGAAAATATACGTGTTTCATTTCTTATTTGAAATAATGCGTCCGTTATCGAAAAACATGTAAAATAAATTAATTAAAATAATAAATTTTTTAAGGTTATTCTGTAAAAATTAATATTGTGCAAATGTTCAGATCATAATTTATTTTTATGTTTAATTTCAATTCAAAATACTGAATAGTTTTTTTTTGTAAAGTGTATGACAGAATGTAATTTGTGTAGCCTAGTAAAGGATTCTCTTCGCTCATCCTGATTACTTTCATAAAACTTGAAATGTATGTAATTCCACTTTTAAAAATATAGCATCCAAGAACTGTCTCCTTATATCGGTAATTGAAAGCACTTGCTTAAGATTTCTTTTTTTGCAGTTTCGATTTTTGGCTGCTGTGCTATGATAAAAATCCATAATGCATTTCAATATTTTCATTACAATTACGTGAACTGCAGACGAAGTAATTCTTTTCTCTGTCCAATACCGGAAATAAACTCTTGTATTCGAAATGTAAATCAATCATTGTTGCATTAATGTGTATGTGATAATGGACGCAATTTCCGGATCGAAAGTGTTTTAAGGAAAGCAAGAGTGCACTCGAAGTAGAATATTCATTTTTGTTTTGCCCTTAGTAAAATTTGGCTGCAAATCTTCTTAATTGTCAGCAGTACATTACTATTTTTGTAGAAAATTCATTTACATAGATTATGTAGATGTAGACTAATTACTACACTTATAATAAAAGTAACGTATAAAGCATGTATAAAATAAAATTTACAAGCTTTGAAAAAGCGCAAATTTAAAATGAAAATATGTGTTTTGTCCAATGCATAATTTTTTATAACATATTTAACACTATAATTAACTCGCATTACAAAATTTGTATTTAATATTTCAATCGCAAAACTCGTAGTCTCTCGTTTTATCGTAAAATTTGTACATTTTTCTCCAATTAATTAAGGCAAAATATTCTGGTTAAAACAAATAAATAAATAAATAAATGTTAAATTGTACGCCCTCTCATATGCCTGAAATTGTATTTTATTTTAAAATTTATGAATGGAATCTAATAAATTGAGAATATTCAATTTTTAAACAGTCTGTATAAGTGAGAAATAAACGTTAAAAACAGTGAGAAAAGTATTTCTAGTTTAATGTATTGAATATGGTGAGAACATATTCTTATTTCGCGTAAAATAAATCAATAAGAAGAAAAGGGAATTTCGTGTTGTGTTCGACTAGAACAAAAGGAAAATAAACAACGGTTCAAGACATGCATCGATGCACTTTTCGGAGGGAATATACTATGGAGATTTTCGTTTATGAAAGAGCCGTAGAGAATATAAAGGTCTCAAAGCTCATAAAAATTCATTCAAGTACATTTTCGTTGACTTTAAAATCAAAACAAACTTTCTAGACATGCATTTAAAAATTATTCAAAATCTCTCCCTTTAGATTTCTACATAATAATGGGATAAATCTTAAATAGGAAAGTTGAAAAAGGAAAATACAAGACAATACATTTATAATTTAAATTTTATATATCTAATAATATAAATGTGATAATAAACTGACCATTGTCTGCACAATGGTGTATTTATGAATAAATCAAAATTAACTTTTAATAAATAACTTCAATTTCAAGCAACCACTATACTAATGAATTTATTTAAATAAAAATATTCGCATGTGTTATCACAGAAATCCGATATAAAACAAGCCGCAGAACTTCTCTTTAAAATGTACCCTAAATATATGTACAAAAGACAAACTTCCAACAACAAACAAACAAAAAAAATAATCGTAAGGTATAGGGTTAACACGGTTCGTACGGATACCGTTATTTCTCCAGGAAACTGCCAGTATATTTTTATAGAAAAATAAATCTATTTTAAACGCGCAAAATTTCGCCTGCTTTTCAGAAGAGATTTTCTATAAGATAATACTGGTGAAGAAAAATTTTCTGGTCTGCAAAATTCTGCAAAATTCAAGGAGGCGTACGAACCATGGTTAAACTCTTGAAAGGCGGTGGTTCATTTTTGGACCACTTAATTTGAATTTCTAAATGCCAAATTGCCACTGGTTTCTAGGAATGAAAATTTTCCTTTTATTAAGCTTGTTACGAATTAAGTGGCAATTAATTTTATAAGTGCAAATACATTTTTAACATTGCATATTGTTAAGCCATTAACCCTTTAGTGCGCAGCTTTGCATATATGCAAACAACAGTGTTTTGAATTTAATATATTTTTATATTCGTACGTATCTAATTCACACTAGAAAATTAAGATAACAATATTTGCTTTAATTAATAACAGACATTCTGTACTTAAATAAAACGAAATTAACCATTTAAACTTTCTGGTGTAAAGTCGGATACTCTGAACTACGTAATTTCTTGAACGTATTCTATCATGGGCATTCAAGGGAAAAGGTTAGGTTTTATAAATTAAATAATTATATAAAATAAGGTATTTGGAGACATACCAGGGTTCGTACACATCAGAGAATTCAGGGGATTTTAAGTATTTTAGTACCGGAAATTCCGTAAAGTACTGGTCGCTATATCTCAAGACGGAATTTTCTTTTCGCTAAATAAGCCAAATATTACTTTACGAAAATTCTGGTAAAGGTTCTTGAAAGTCCCTGAAGCGTACGAACCCTGCATACTTATTAAAATATTTACTAATTTGGAATATTTTAGCGTAAAACAGCCACATAACATCGGTTTTTACTTATATTGCAGATGTGCAGCAGAAGAAAAGACTGACGTATTATATGAAAAATGTATATCTGATTTTTTTTATTATTTTTCCTGTGTAATAAAGCTTTCAGAGAATCACATATAATTTTTTCGATACAAAATAAAAAATCACGCATTTAAGGGTCCGCAGACCTTTATTCTTCTACTCTAGTCCGACTCTTTTGCGGAAGCAAGATACGTAGGTCCCCAGCCACGTCCCGAATGAAAGACTCTCTAGCGAAAGCCAGGTTGAAAAAAAAAAATCAAAAATTGAAACCGCACAAATTTAAAAAAGAAATTACACAAATTAAAGACACCGAAAAGCGGGTAAGGGTTGGGCTCGGGGCGATGAAGCTACCGAACGAATCCTAGTTACTTCGAGCCAATTATTAGTCTCGGTCGGCGGGCGAGGGACACGACCGCCGCGACAAGCGGCCCATCTTCGTCCGCAACCCTGTTATTCTTCTACTCCAGTCCGACTCTTTTGCGGAAGCAAGATACGTAGGTCCCCAGCTATCACGTTGTGATATATTTGTTTTCAATAACCTATCCTTTAAAATCTGTTTTTTCAGCTTATTAATTCCAGTATTTACCCTCATCTCATTTTAAAAGCTATCTATTAATTATCTTTATCTAAAATCGTAACTTCCTTTCTCTTATTGCTTGTTTACATTTCCATAGCTAACGATTTGCATTTCTATGCTTTAATTTTCAATCTGTTTTTGTTTTTGGCCGCTTGCCAATACTCCTAGTTCATTCTCTCGCGCGATCTCCGTGCGGGGTTTGTGCGCATGCGCATCGAATGGATATCGGAGCAGCCGATATTTCTCCTTGGCGCGCGACGCTTGGCGTGCGTTTGCATAATCAGCGCTCTCTTGGCGCGATTGATTCATGCGCGGCGATTTTTGAATGGATCGACGTTCGTATTTCACCGGCACTTGACGTTTCAACTTCGTGCGTGTAGCACGCGTTTTTCTCCCTTCTCGCGCTAGCGTTTTCACGGCAGGGACATGGTACAGCGCACGTTCCTTTTTAGATTGGAACGGAGCTTTTTCCTTTTCTTCATTCCGTATCATAATAATATCTTAAATGTTTTTTTAAAAGGAGCAATTACAATTTTACTAAATGTATTCACGAAATTAAAGAGGAAAGCACAGCACTTTGCGGAGACTGCAAAAGGACATCCTCCTCCCAAGTATGAGTAAGCTGAAATAAATTGGTGTGGACTCTCAACTTATTGGATCTGTTTTATTATTCAAGAGCTAAGGTATTTCTTTTCATTCTATTCCTTTCTTAATCGATGCATTTTTTACAATACGATCACCAGCTGCCTAACTTCAATTCATCTCTATTCTAATAAGTATGGTACAACTAAATAACTTAAAGAACTCAATTTATTCCATTTAAACTTTAATCTTAAAAGAACCTGTCCTCATCATTATATATTTGGTGCCTAGCCAGGGCACGTAAAGTGCATATAGTAAAATTTATTTTCTTTCGTGAACCACGTGTTCGCACGTAGTTACGATCTTTTAAATTTGGCAGAAAATGCTTAGCATCAGAAGAAATAATGGTTTAAAATTGAAAATATAGACGTTTTAACGGACAATATTTAGAAAAATCTTGAAATTTTACATTTTTTCATGAAGATGCACTTAGATTGAAACATGTGTACGTTCCGTACAATATTTTGAATGGGCAAATGCCAAAAGTGTTATATTTCATCTAAGCACCTTTTTATTGTGTAAAATGAGAATTTAATTAGGAATATCAACTATTTCAAATAACCTCAAGACTTTTTTCAATGTATAATTTTCTGTGCATCTAAGAATTTCTTCAAAATATATGCAAAGTGTGAAGATATGAAAATAGTAATTTGTCTGTTTGATTTAATGAACATTCTGCATTCATCTGTTTCATTTATATATTTAATTTCTGTTTGAACATTCATCATTTGTTTCATTTATATATTTAATTTTTGTTGCATAATTTTTTTCAATCATGCGACCCACCAATAATTCTCAGCCAGCATTAGACAGTAATAATGCACAGTCTTCCAGTAATACACTATCTAAACACTCAAACTTTTTTAACATTCATATATCTCCATTTTTGGGAGATCCGGATTTGTTAGAATTTTTTATTAGTCAGGTTAAAGATGTCGCTGCCAGTAATCACTGGCCAGAGAAGGAAGCACTAACGTTTGCTAAATCAAAATTAGATGGGCCTGCTCGCATTTTTATAGTACAGAAGCTAGAATATCACAATATTAACACAACTACAGAACTATTCAATGTACTCCGTACACAATTCAAGAAGCAAAATGTTTGTAAGGCAAGGCCAGAATTCAATGCAATGGTAATGCTACCAGCAGAAAGCATTAGTAATCTCGCCCATAGGTTGGACTCGTTAGCCCCAAAGGCTCATAACACAATAAAGGATGCTAATGCACTAAATGCAATCAAGTTTAACAAATTTATTTCCATCATTCCAAGTAATTACAGAGTTCACATTTTGCAAAATAATATAGAGACATATTGTGAGGCTGTTGAAAAAGCCAGACTTTTACAGGATTGTGAAGTCAATAACGAGCACATATGTCAAACATCCCTGAGCACTCCATTACATGACCTTAAATCACAGATAATTGAGCTAAAAGAGAGTATCCCTCACTTTAGTCAGAAGCCATATGACAAAGATGATGCACCATCGAGGAACTTATCTAAAAATAGAAATTTCAACGTACAAGCGGTTAGAGAAAATCAGAATCTTAGAAATTTTCGAAACCCTCGGAATTTTAGAGGACGTTTCAACAGATCACGCGCTTTCCAAAGACGTGGCAATCACCATTCTCAATATAGATCACATAATACGCGTAATCATGAATCATCTGCAACCATTTGTCAATTTTGTGGATTTCATGGTCATTCATGTAGTTTCTGCCCATCGTTCAAAAATTACTTTATACCCAGAAACTCTACAGTAACCCAAGATCAACAATTTCTTTCACTCCCTCCTCCGCAAAATGTGCCTGTACCATGTCCCAGCACTTCCACAGCTCATCATGAGCAATCCAATAATCTCACTTCAGAATTAAATCCACATGCCACACCTTTCATTATGCAACAGCACCCAAACTGGTAATGAGGATTTGCAAGGGTGCGTCACATCCTCCTTCCATTGAGACCACTTCCAATGCATCCACCCAAACGACTGTTGAAGAGACTTCTGAATCTTCATACAATGTCCCTACTCACATTATTGCTAATGTGATTCAGAGTAGTGATGGGCGATTCTCGAGATTTTACCAATCGAGAAAAATCGTCATCGTAAAAAATACAATCGATACAGTCATCGATTACTTCCCGGAATCTACAATCGAGACAATCGAGATGTTTTTACAATCGATTATTGATTATTATTTTACAGGCTTATAGAGTAATTTTTAAGTTTTTAGTAAATACGTGGCAACTAAAGATAGATGGAGTAAAACAACATACCAAGAAATCGATGTAAATTTAACACTGAGATGCTCTGAAAAAAGATCTTCCTTTGAAGCTATATGAAAAGTTGTGAAAAAACAGAAGCAGTAATGTAGTTTGCTGCTATCGTTTTCATTAACTCTTTCATTCAACTTCGATTGATAGAGGGGCACCTGATATGAAGCCCTTAGAAAGCTGTATTCTAACATTTGTTAATAATCTTAATACAACTTGTTATGTAATACATCTAATCAGTTTTTAAGCCTTCTGAAAGAAATGTTAATCCCTAAACCTACCCCCTTTTCTGTACTAATGGTTTATGACAATTAACAAATTGTTAGAAATGCGTTTAAGAAATTAACTTTAATGTTACAACATCTCTGCTATAGTATTTATCTTTCGAATATTATGTGCCATTCTATATTTTAATACAGGCCAATAAACTCTAAATGATTAATATCTTTAAGATATGTTCCGTATAAATTTCTTTAATAAAGTGTGCATACTAATGTTTCGATAAAACACTGTAAAACATTTTAAGTTTGTAATGTTTGAGCATATTAATAATAAGTATCATGGATTTTCATATCAAATTTTATTTTATGTATGGCAATGTGTATTATGTATGCAAGTCTAGTAAATTGAGAGTACTACAGATGAACCAGATGCCAGCAAAATGAGTTGAACACGTTAATCCCAACCCCTCAGAATTTTTCAAAACACTCTTTTCAAACAAGTTTTTCAAATATAAGATCAATATGTTATCAAGAAATATGTTCAAAGTTTTAATGGTAAGAACAACGCTATTTTGGAACGCTAAATAACTTAAGAAAATACTTTCAGTTCATTTACCTACTTTTAAAAATATTATTTAAATTATTCAAGGATTGTAATATCTTTTTGCTAATTTTGTTTTGTTATAAGTTCCCTTTTATTTTTAATGAAAGTGCGATGTCTAAATCGCGTAATTATAGCGCATTCGATAGAATTGAATAGCTTTTTCACATTTTCGATAAAGGCAAAAATTTGATACAAGTTAAAGTTCCCCTAAATATCTAATGCTGTAAGATTTCCCGTTGATCGAAAAAAAAGAGCTTTATCGAAAAAGGGGGAGAAAAACCAGACAAATATACTTGCTAAAAAGAGAACTTGTGTAAACCGGAAACTGCTTACCACTCCCTATCGATGCCAAAATGATTCTTTAAATTTGCATTCCAATTAAAAATAGTTACTTTCTGACACATTAACGAACTTATTTTTATTCTCAAGCGTATTAGCTAGGATCGAATTTTTTCCTTTTTCGCTAAAGGCAAATGTTTCAAATTTTCGTAAATGCGAGCCTAATATTGGGGAATTTCACCATTAATCGAAAACAAAAGAACTTTACCGAAAAACAGAAGGATAACCGGACTCATATACCAGCTAAGTGGGAACCTACCTAAGACGGAAACCGGTTTCCATTCCCTAATGATTCCAAAATATTTTTTTCTGTTTGTACTTGTACTTAAATCCAAAGTAGTTACTTTTTGATTCATTTAAAAACTCAATTTTATTCTCATGTGCATTGTATCCAAAAATGGAAGGATAACCGCATAAAGATACCAGCTAAGAGGGAAACTGTCTAAAACGGAATTGGTCTTTGGTCCCTAGCGATTGAAGCATAACTCTTCGTTGTCTGTACCCAAATCTGAAGTAGCGCCTTTCTAACTCATTTTTATTCTCAGGTGCATTAGCTAGAATCGATTTGCATTTTCACATTTTCGATAAAAGTAAAAGGTTTGATTGAGGAAAAGTTCCTAAATGTTGAATGCGTGTCTAATTCTGTGGAATTTTCTGGTTGGTCAAAAGAAAAAAAGCTTTATCAAAAAATGGGAGGATAACTAGACAAAGCAGCTAAGACGGAATCTGTCTAAAACGGAATTGATTTCCAGGTTCTAAATGGGCCCCTAACATGACTGTTGCCCATGTGTACCTAAATCCAAAGTAGTATCTTTGTGAGACATTCACGAACTCATTAGAATCGAACAGCATTTTCCTTTTTTCGGTAAAGGCAAACGATTTAATACAGATCAAAGTTACCCTAAATGTCTAATGCTGTAGAATTTCAAAGTTGATCGAAAACAAAAGAGCTTTATCGGAAAGGGAACCAGACAAATATATTTGCTAAGAGTGAACCTGTCTAACAAGGAATTGGTTCCAATCTCTAGCAATAGCTAATGAAGTTTGATTACATTCCGTGCATTAGTTTTTGAAATATAGCAGCGTTACCTGTTGGGCTATTTGCACAACAAACAAATCAACACCATTTTACATCTAGGTCTAACTGAATATGAAGTATTATTAAATTTTGCGTATTACTTCTTGAGATAGAGCGTTATCAAAATTTTTGTCACATAAAAGACAGATATTTTCTAAAAACTGACCAATTTATCATGAATCCAATACTTCCTTCTTGTAAAGATAGATGAACGTAAAAATGGAAAAATGCCCCACACAAACTGAATTAAACCCTTTTCAACTTAAATATATGTAACAAAATCACACGCCTCCTAATCTGTATCCTTCTTTGAGAAACTATGACTTAAACCAAAAACGCACCAAGTGTCAATCTGACTGTGAAAGCTAAATAAATACCCAAAGAACTTCTAACTCATAAGAAAGGGCTCCATTACTGTTTTACTAAGCTGGGATTTACATCACATTCATTTCGGTGACTTCCCTCCTTTACGCTAGCCAACCCAGCCTACGTAATCATGACGTAGATGGAATATGCTCATTCATTTCTCTCTCGCTCTCTCTCTCTCTCGCACCTCAACTAAAGTCTGCTCGATGCAAACCTTTCGTTTATCTCGAGAGATACCTCTCCTCCACGAAAACCTCTCGCTTACCTCGAGAGATACCTCTCCTCGAGGAAAACCTCTCGCTTACCTCGAGATATGTCTTCTCGGTTCTAACTAAGGCCGAAAATGGGAAAACACTTTTCTTCCATTCTCGACATGTTACTCTCGATGATTGTCAAGAAAACTGATTTCTCGTTCTCGGTCAAAAAGGGCCGAGAAGAGATATCGAGGGGAGAAATGAAAAGAGAGATAGGTATAACAATGAGCAGTGAAATGATGGAGCCTTTCGATAAATATTATGTATTAAATAAAAAAAAAATTCAAAGACAGAGATTGGTGAGTTTCGGGGGGCGCAAGAGTGGACACACGGGGGGGGGGATTTTCAAATTTTTACCGAACACGTCATGTGATACATCATCGGAATTTGACAACCCTTTCATATTATGAACCTTTCTCCCATTCACAGTTGAATTTCAGGATGCGGGGGTGAGGGTGTGCGCGGACAAATCTTTAAAACTGTAGCGATATCTAGAATAATTATCATTTAAATGGGTTTTTTGTCGGAGCCTTCAGAAAAATAATACTTATTAAATATAAAAATATTAAGAGTTGGGGGAATTCCGGGAGTATTCAAGGGGCGTGAGAGTGGACCCACAGGGGTGCAATTTTCAAACTTTTATGAAACATCTCATGTGATATATCTTCGGAAATCTTTCTGACTACTCTTTCATATTATGAATCTTTCTTCCCCCAAAATTGAATTTTGGGGGTGGGGAGGGGCGAACAAATTTTTAAAACCGTAGCGATTTCTATGATAAATAGCATTTTAGATGTGAATTTTTTTATGGGGTCTTCCGGTATTTATTATTTATTAAACATAAAAATTTTGAAAGTGGGGGCCGCATCAATTCCGGGGCGAAAGACTGGACCCACTGGGGAGAGGGGTCGGGGAAGCAATTTTCAGACATTTTTTGAACCCGTCATAACACATATCATAGGAAAGCTCTTGGATAACTCTTTCATATTATGAGACTTTCATCTCCCCCTCCCCAATTTTGCTCTCACTGTGAGGGGGGGGGGGGTCGTTTTCAAACTTTTTTGCATTGTCATCATTTTAGATCGGATTTTTTTACGGAGCCACCCGGTATTATTTATAATACATGAAATTTCAAAAAGTTGGGTTGTATTCCGGGGAGTGCGGTAGTTGGCCCCTTGGGGTGGGGGGAGCACTTTCCTAACTTTTGTCGACACTCTTCATGTAATACATCATTAGAAAATCCACTTATTCATATTATGAACCTACCTGCCCTTTTCCCCACTTTGCCACCGGGGCATTTTTAGGGTTTCGTTCATCGGACGAAACCCTATTCGTCTCGCTCCTCTGTCTGTCTGTCTGTCTGTCCGTCCGTCCGTCCGTCCGTCTGTCTGTCTGTCACAGAGCCCGTTCTCAGAAACTATACATGTTGGAGACTTGAAATTTTGCATACTTATAGATGAACACCACACATCATACGACAAATCGTAAAATTTTGAAAAAGTCGTACATTTAACCCTTTGGGCTCCCACATGTATATTTTAAACAGTTCTTTCTATGTAAGCCTCTAATTAGATTGGAGGCGTGAAATTTTGCATATAGCTGAATACCTCACATCAAACGACAAATCATAAAATTTTGAAAAAGTCGTACATTTAACGTTTTGGGCTCCCACATGTGTATTTAAAAAAAATTCTTTTTAAGTGAGCCCCTATTTAGATTGGAGGCGTGAAATTTTGCATACTTATATCTCAACTTCCCAGATTACGCGTCAAATAATAAATTTTGAAAAAGTTTTATGTTTAACATTTTTAACTCCAGCTCGCGTATTTTAAGCAATTCTTTTTAACTGAGCCCCCAATTAAATTGGAGATTTTAAATTTTGCATACTTATAGCAGAACACCTGAGGCCAAGCGACAAATGATAAAATCTTGAAAAAGTCTTACGTTTAACCCTTTGAGCTACCATACATGTATTTGAAGCAATTCTTTCTAAGAGAGTCCCTAATTAAGTCGGAGACATGAAATTTTACATACGTATAGTTGAATACCTCAGACCACACGACAAATCATAAAAACTTTAAAAAGTTTTATATAATAATTAACCCCTCCGGGCTCTAACTTGTGTATTTTAAGTAATTTTTCTAACCTCCGCCCTTTTAACCCGGGGAGAAATTTTCCAACTTTTGCCGACACTTGAACCTTCTTTCATATTATGCACCATAGCCTTACATATTTTAGTTACATTTTTTACTGCCAGGTGCGCCTACTGATGTCGGGTGTTATGGGCCCATTCCCCTCGACTAATATATCTACGGATAGTATGTAAAACGGGTTTTCGTTCGGATAGATGTTTGTTTAGAATCGAGTGTGCCCCCTGGTTGCGAAATGTGGAACTAACAGATTTTTCAAAAAGAAAAAGTGTTTTGAAAGGAATATTAAACGAAACCCTTTGTGCGATCTGTGATCACACTTACCCACTTGTTCTAAATTTTGCTGACACTCCTCATGTTACATATTGGAAAGGCCTGTGACCACTTATTCATGTTATGCACCCCCCCCCCACTTTGTCCCCCACGGGGAACTTTTCTAAATTTAGCCAAGACCCCTCATGTGACATATCGTTGGAAAGGTCTGTGACTACTTATTGATATTATGCACCTCCGGTGTCCACCCTCCCCATTTTGCCCCCACGGGTGTACTTTTCTATATTTAGCCAAGACCCCTCATGTGACATATCGTTGAAAAGGTCTGAGACTACTTATTGATGTTATGCACCTCCGGTAACCGCCCCCCCCCACTTTGCCTCCATGGGGATATTTTTCTAAATTTAGCCGACACCCCTCATGTGACATATTGTTGGAAAGGTCTGTGACCACTTACTCATTTTATGCACCTCCCGCGGTTCTCTCCCCCCAACTTTGTCCCACGGCGGCCATTTTTATAAATTTAGCCGGGAACTTTCATGTGACTTTTCTAAATTTACCAGAGACCCCCTTGTGATATATTGTCGGAAAGGTCTGTGACCACTTACCCACGTTATGCACCTCCTGCGCCCCTCCCCCCACTTTGCCCCCAATGGGAGGGCATTTTTATAAATTCAGATCGAGATCCCTCATGTGCCATGTGACATATAGTTGGAAAGGCCTAATGGCCCATGACGACTTATACCTATTATGCTGCTGCTGTGCTCCTCCCCTCACCTTGACCCCCCCCCAGGGATCCGGTTCGAGATTTTTTTTTTACAACATTTTATAGTCCGTGCACACCACGCCTGCTATACAGTGCCTTATATAGCGGCAAGCCAGTTCGAGATGTCATATTACAAGATTACGTATAAATTAGAGGCCCCGACTAAAGGAAGGGCCCGCTAGCGGGCGAAACCACTTAGTCCTTATTAACGTCGACTCATTCCAGTTTACCTGCAGGCGATTTTTGATAAATTTATGAAGTATAAAAGCAGTTGGCAAACTGGAGTCATCGAGAAAATATTTACACAATCGAAAACTATCGAGATGTCCATACAATCGAGAGAATCGAGAAAAACATCTCGTTATCGCCCATCACTAATTCAGAGTGGACCTATTCCTCCATTAATTAATATTACTATTGCGAACTTTGACATCCATACCCTTTGAGATACTGGCTCATTCGTATCTATTATCAGCAAAACTTTATTTGATCAGCTTAAGCACTCTATTAAAGTCAGATATCTGTCCCGTCAAGTAAAAATCGCAACTGTAAACTCTTCTGTCAATTTTTCATCTTGTGTTGAATTTTCATTTAAAATCTCATCTAAAACATTCAAACACCAATTTTACGTCATAGATATGGCTGAAGATTCCACGTTCAGTTCCATATTTGGGTATGACTTTCTCCGGAAATTCAGGGTAAACATTGATGAGAATTATAAAGGGTGTACCATTGATGGTATCTCTGTTCCATTTTCTAATGAGCAATCGTGTGATATAGATATTTGTAATAACCTTTTGTCAGAGCTTAATTCTACTAATTCACTTCCTCCTAAAGGAATTACGGATGTATCTAACCTGTCCAGTTCCAGTCAACATAAAAATAATTCACATAATTCTATTTCTCAACAATCAAAAACAAATGTAATTACAGAGTCTTGATTGCAAATAATGTTACTATTGAGCCATGTGGTAAACAGTATATTAAAGTAATTTCAAACGTTCATCCTTCATGTTCAGGTAATGTTATATTTTCACCAAAAGAAACTAATAACCCTTTTATAATGCATGCTTTAATGTACAACATTCCTGAAATAAGTCAGAGGAATTTTTCAGATGCCAATTTGAGTGAAATCAAGTTTTCTTTCCATATTTTTGTCGAAAACTCGTCTCTTAAGCTCTCTAACTTTAAGAAAAACCAACATGTTGGATTCATTTCCCCTGTTGAGGACATTAAGTTTCCATCCAATTCATCTGATCCGGCAGATGAAAATAATCAACTAATACATGAATCTGTTAATGTAATTAAGCCATCTAAAGAAATAATAGAACAAAGATTAGCGGAATTTGATATAAATGATTTTGATATTGAAGATTTACCACCATTACAGAAAGAAAAGTTATCTAATATTTTAAAAGAAAATTATGCTGCATTCTCTTCATCTTTGAAAACCCTTGGCCACACAGATCTTATAAAACCTGACATAAAATTTACGTCTACTTGTCCTATCAAATGCCTTCCCTTTCCGATTCCTCAGGCTTTGCAAGCAGAAGCTAAACAGCAACTGCAGGATCTCATTGATGCTGGAATCATAGAAAAAAATTAACTAATTGGGTTTGCCCTATGATTTTGGTAAAGAAAAAAGCTCCTGACACTAACTCAAAACAGTCATATAGGTTAGCCCTGGATCTTCGTTTAATCAATACAATAATTGAAAGCTCGAGTTATCCTTTACCACGTACTCAAAACCTCATCTCAAATTTAACTGAATTTAGTTTCTTTTCTTCTCTTGATATGCCAAGTGCTTATCACCAAATTCACTTACCTGAAGAATACCAGGATCAATTGAGTTTTGCTACTCCTTGGGCCACATATAAGTATCTTAGGCTTGTTTTTGGTCTTAAGACAGCAGCACAATATTTCCAGTCAATGGCCGATTGCATCATTGAAGAAGTTGCCGAAGATGGTCTATTCGCTTATCAAGATGACTTCATGATTGGAAGCAAAAATTTCGATGACACGTGCAGAAAACTTGTGAAAATACGTAAAATATTCCAGAAACATAACTTAACCCTAAATCCAAAAAAATGTTCATTTCACCAGAAAAATGTAAAATATCTTGGATTCGAGATTGAGCATCATAAGGTCTATCCCATTGCATCAAACATTTCTAAAATAAATTCATTCCCTGTGCCTAAATCAAAGAAACATGTTAAACGCTTTCTTTGTGTATGTGGATATTACAGACATCTCATCCCAGCTTTTGCCAAAATTTCTGCTCCACTTGTCAAACTTACCTCTTCTAAAATCCCTTTTCAATGGAACTCTGAACAGCAACAAGCATTTGCACAACTTTAATCCATTTTCTTTAATAAACCATTTCTAATCCAACCTAATTTTAATGAGAAGTTTTATCTTAACACACATGCAAGTTCTTTTGCAATTTCTGCCATATTAATGCAGAAACATGGTGAAGACCTCTTACCTATTTCTTACTTCAGCAAAATGCTAAAAGATTCAGAATCTCGATATCCAGCTATTCAACTTGAATTAATGGCTATTGTTAAAGGAGTCTGTGCTTTTGAATATTATCTTCGGGGACGCCATTTTTATATCTTATCTGACAGCAAACCCTTAAAGCATTACTCTAAAGTTGTATCACCAGCAAACATCACTTCAAGATGGCTACTCACTCTTGGAGAGTATGATTTTTCCTTTATACATCTTCCTGGTAAAGAGAATGTACTCGTAGATTTCTTCTCCCGTACTCCGTTTTCAGATACTGAAGATCTTAATAATAGTCCTGAATTGGTAAACTCCAAACAAGTACTTCCTGTAGACATTGAGTCTGTGAATGCAACTCATGAATCTACGTCTTCTGACAAATCAACATCTTCTCTTTCGGTTCAACAAATTTTAGACACACTGAGTAATCTACCTATGGACCCTCCTTTTGAAATTTCTGATAATACTATCCTTAAAGAGCAATTAATCGACCGTAACCTTTCAAAATTTTATAATGATATTTTAAATAAGAAAGAGACAAATGACACGAAATTTTTCTGCATTTGTCCCTTCTCAAAAATTCTACTTTTCATCCAGGATACAAAGTCAGCAGTTAAAGAAGTTTCTCCGAAGATTGCTATGCCTAGTTCACTTCGTGAAAAGGCCCTTACAATAGCTCATGTATCCCATTATGGAATTCATAAAACCTTTAAAAGTCTGTCTGATAAATATTATTGGAAAGGTATCTATGCTGACACTGTGAATTTTGTTCGATCGTGTACTACTTGTATCACATCAAAATCTCATAGAATCCCTCAAGCTTATTTTCAGAGGAATCCCATTCCTCAGCACCCAGGTGATTTTGTGTCTATGGATTTAGTTGGCCCTTTCAGTAATGGCTATCACATTTTAACAATAATAGACCGGTTTTCTAGACATCTGCAATTGTTTCCTATAAGAACCATCTCTAGTCAAAATATTATACAAGCTTTATTCAAATATACCTCAACTCATGGACGTCCTTCTTTAATTCATTCGGATCTAGGAAAACAGTTCACAGCTCAAATATTCAATGATTTCTGCACTAAGTTTGGTGTCAGATTGACTTATTCGTCTACAGTCCATCCGCAAACAAATGCAATTTCGAAACGCATTAATCAATCCATAAAATCAACTATTCTTGCTTTAGAAGAAGATGGCTATAATTTTTTTAATGCCATTAAAATACATCAAATGATGTATAATTCATCCATTCATTCATCTACCAAGTTTTCTCCTAATTTCGTCCATTTTGGTCGGGAACTTTCTACTCTGTATGACACATCTATGCCTTTTCAACCATTCCTAACTACTGATAATAATAGAACCTATTTTCAATTAATGCAAGACTTAGAGAGAATCTAGCTTAAAGTTTTTGATAACCTTCAACTTCCACAAAAACTGCAAAATCAAAACCAGCAGAAATATGCCAAGCTTCGTGATCTTAAAATTGGTGATATTGTCTGCATTAAAAGTTCACATACCTTCAAACCAAGGTTTACTGGTCCTTTCTCAGTCATCCAGAAATGCGGTCCTGTGAATGCAATTGTTCAGCGAGCCAACAATCCCTCTTCTAAGGAATTTAAGATTCACTTTGATAGATTGTGGATTTCTCCACCCCGTAAACAGTACCTCATCTCAGAGCCTTCATCAGGGTTGACAAATGATCCAGTGTGTGCTGATGGTAGTTCAACTCCACCAGTCAGTGTTTTCCATGCACAGCCGAATCCTGCATCCAACGACACTCCTGTGCAGAACACTTCTGTGCCAGATGTATCTATTCCACAACAGACTGTTGATACACATATAAACTCTGACCATTCACCTGTTGTTCCTGTTCCACGTAATTCTGAACTTTCTAAATCCAAGGACAATCGTAAAAATAGAAGAAATTGTAAAATGTCTAATAACTGTTTTAATTCCTTTTCAGCCCAGTCCCATTATAACCTGCGTTCTAGAAATCATATTGTGTGAGTAACAAGTGTAGCTACCATGTACTCTACAAGTCTGCTGGCGGATTAATGTAATGTACATTTTTTCTCATATTGTATGATTTTGTGAATGTCAACATCTTTTAAATATTTTCACTTTTATATACTTTAAATTGTTAATCACTTTGATTAGATTATACTTTCCTAAATTTAATTTTTAACTATAATAGTGTAATTTTTTTGGTTCTGGTATGGTAGTAGTGTTTTGGATGTTTCATTCTTATTGTGCTGACATTTTGATTTGTTTTTAAAAAAAGTTCATCTAGTTGTGGTTAACATCACATTTAAGTCGTTTCCGACTATAAAGGATGTTTCATATTATGATAGTTTTTCTATCATAATTTTTTTAACCTTTTTGAATCCTTACATATAGAAATATCTAATTTTGTTCAACATTTGAAGTCGTTATTAATGGAAGTTCCTCATTTCAAGTTTTTTTGTATATAGTTTGTCAAATTTTAATTTTGACATTGTGTTAGATTACACATAGAGAGAAATTAAACTTTGTGTTTTCTAAATTCAGAAATTTTTACTTTTATATATCAGCAAGTTTTGTATACTTTGTACGTGAACAAATTTTTCCTACAGGAACATGATTTCTCAGGTAATCAAACTGTACTGTGATATATTATAATATGATTATACATATAATTGTGCTATTTATGTACGTAAAGGTAAAATTTTTTTGAACCATGCTAATGTGCTGAATTTATGTAATATAACAGAAAATTATGTGCAAAAAGCTACTGTGTTCATTGTATATAATCCCACTTCCCTATTTTTTTGTGGTACCACTTCTCCCCTCACCCTTTTTGTCCTTTTTAAGTGTTTTTCTTTTTGCATATTTTTACCTGTAGTATAATTTGATGTTTTGAAATTGTATATCCTGTAACTCAATCATGTTTCAAGAATAATCTAGATGTTCTGTCTAATATGATGCCCGTCTGTAGGGTATCAGATGTAATCCCATGTAGGTCCAAGCAGTTTCCAGTGATGTGCTATCCTCTCGTTGATTTATCCTTTTCCTTTTATCGCGTTTGTCTTGTTCTTTGGTAAGTTTCTTTTTATATATATTCTCATAAGTTTTTTCGTTATTCCTCAGGGAGTAATATATCACGTTGTGATATATTTGTTTTCAATAACCTATCCTTTAAAATCTGTTTTTTCAGCTTATTAATTCCAGTATTTACCCTCATCTCATTTTAAAAGCTATCTATTAATTATCTTTATCTAAAATCGTAACTTCCTTTCTCTTATTGCTTGTTTACATTTCCATAGCTAACGATTTGCATTTCTATGCTTTAATTTTCAATCTGTTTTTGTTTTTGGCCGCTTGCCAATACTCCTAGTTCATTCTCTCGCGCGATCTCCGTGCGGGGCTTGTGCGCATGCGCATCGAATGGATATCGGAGCAGCCGATATTTCTCCTTGGCGCGCGACGCTTGGCGTGCGTTTGCATCATCGGCGCTCTCTTGGCGCGATTGATTCATGCGCGGCGATTTTGGAATAGATCGACGTTCGTATTTCACCGGCACTTGACGTTTCAACTTCGTGCGTGTAGCACGCGTTTTTCTCCCTTCTCGCGCTAGCGTTTTCACGGCAGGGACATGGTACAGCGCACGTTCCTTTTTTAGATTGGAACGGAGCTTTTTCCTTTTCTTCATTCCGTATCATAATAATATCTTAAATTTTTTTTAAAAGGAGCAATTACAATTTTACTAAATGTATTCACGAAATTAAAGAGGAAAGCACAGCACTTTGCGGAGACTGCAAAAGGACATCCTCCTCCCAAGTATGAGTAAGCTGAAATAAATTGGTGTGGACTCTCAACTTATTGGATCTGTTTTATTATTCAAGAGCTAAGGTATTTCTTTTCATTCTATTCCTTTCTTAATCGATGCATTTTTTACAATACGATCACCAGCTGCCTAACTTCAATTCATCTCTATTCTAATAAGTATGTTACAACTAAATAACTTAAAGAACTCAATTTATTCCATTTAAACTTTAATCTTAAAAGAACCTGTCCTCATCATTATACCAGCCATGTCCCAAATGAAAGACTCTCTAGCGAAAGCCAGGTTGAAAATCAAAAATTGAAACCGGACAAATTTAAAAGGGAGATCAAGTACAGTCGTTGAAAAAAAAAGTAAACATCCCCTACTAACTCTTCAACAAATTATTGTAGACGCAAGTCACTGGTACCGAACGATTTGAAATAAAGTCTACTTTTAAATGACGTATATAAAATTTGCCAAGGGGGTCATCTACATATTAAAACGAAACCAAACCTCATTTTTTTCAATGGCAATACCCAATTTTAACGAGATATTTCAAATCTTCGGTTCAAACTATGCCTAGACACCAAATTTCAAGTCATTTGAATGATAAGTTTTTGAATTATAAACATTCAAAATTTAGTGCTTCTAATGTTAAATTACATTTTCATATTTTTATTTATATCTTCTGAAATTATGCTCCTAATGTGCTAATTTTTTGTTTAGAAATAAAACTAATATACCCAAATAGAAATACGCTGAATTTCCAATTTTTATAATTTTATGATATGAATTATGAAATTAATATTCGAAAAAATTATGAATTGCAACCTACAATTTTTTTATGGATTTAGATTTATTAAGTCCTGCTTTATGAAAATCCCAAATTTCACATTTTACTTCCAAGTAGTTTTCAAATTATGCTTAAAAAACGGCAAAATGATGGTTTAAGAGATGGGTGTAGAGTTCATTTATGCTGTCAGAATTGGATATTACCATTGAAAAAAACAAAGTTATGGTTCGTTTTAATATGTAGATGGCCCTATAAGCAAATTTTATCTCTATCATTTAAAAGAAGACTTTATTTCGAATCGTTCGGTACCAGTAACTTTCTTCTACGATAATTTGTTGAGGAGTTAGTAGGGGGTGTTTACTTTTTTTTCCACGACTGTACATATCTAATTAATATTATTTTAGAAAGTAGAACTAGATTTTTCTTGACTTAAAATTATTCTTATAGAATAGAATCACGGCAAGATGTTTATATTCGCGTATAGAATTGTGTTTTATATGTATATATTAAAGTAGTGTTTCGAACATAGCATTAATGAAATAAAACTACGCATACGTGGCAGGTTCCAAATTTAGATAATTTTTTTATTTAGATATCTTCAACTATTTCCGAAAAGTAATACTAACCTTATGTCAGCTGTCATCCGATTACATTGTTATCATTATTCGGAATTATTGGGAGATTTCTTTTAAGAAAATTACTACATAGGCACACACTAAAAAATACTGCAAAGTAATGTCCGGAATAACGTTGCCAGCTGTTTTCTTACAGTTTATTTCGCAATCTTTAATCCCAGATAATTCTGCCATTAAAGGATGCGAAAAAAGTTACTTTAACTCCTTAATTCTCGCTCCCGTCATATTCACGGGCTGTGTCTTTTACTCAAATTGTTTGATTCCCACCAGTTTTATAAAATAGTGAAATTGGGTATATTTTGGTATCGTTTTTACTGTCATTAAATAAGGTGAATATTTCTTTTTCATAAAAGTGTTGCCAATAAGCAATTTGAATTATTCAACCGTAATTTAATTCGAGCGTTAAGGGGTTAAAGTACTGGTGTCCAGAGTATTTGGAGCCCTGATTTACGCTGAACACCTGACCACACTAGTCCGGAAACATAGAAGCAATTTTTGTACTGATAAATCTATAAATACAGTAGAACTCCAATTATCCGAATCGATTGGGACCGGATCCCATTCGGATAACCAAAAATTCGGATAATTGGATTTTTCTTTTTCGAAAAAATGTCTATTCTAATTAATTACTCTATTTATGTTGAAAATGGGAGAAAAAACTATTTTTAAAGAAAAAGAGCCTTTAATTAATCAAATGATAAGCCAACACTTTTACATGTTAAGCTTACTTACAAGTGCTGTACATTAGTACAGTATGTACGTACCGTGTACTAAATGAAGTCATTACTTGCTGAACATCTCGGTCAAAGTAAGTTGTCTGACAGTCTTTATCCGTTTTCGGGCAGCCAAGTCGCGCATCCGCTCGACAGTGAGAAGCTACATGTGGTCACACTCGGGGCGACGCTCTATCCACTTCAACGCAGTTTCAAGGCCGGCAATTGCCTCACTAGCTGATGGTCCTGTATCTGCTTTAACTTCGACATTAAGGTCATCATCTTCCTCGACATTTTCTTCTCGCACACTTTCAATAAGTTCATCATTATTTAGAATTTGAAACCCAGGGTCTGACGAATCCATCCACTCTCCTATATCTTCAGCACTAACTTCTGAACTATGAGACGGTGGCTTCCAATAATGTTCCCGCTGCGCCTACACTAGCTTCGCGGAGGGAAGGATAATAGTGCGCGTAGACAGAATCATTATTTTGCGAATCGCAGTACGTTTCCGTCTTAATTTTTTTCTGAAATTCTGAAAGCGATTCGGATAATCAGCAATTCGGATTGTCGGAGTTCGGATAATTGGAGTTCTATTGTATCTCTATATATAAACATCTACCTATACTAATATGGTCATATGCTATTATATGAGAGTAACTGCAGCACTCCTAGTGGCAAAATTTGGAAGATTTAATAAATTATAGTGGAATTTAGTGAAGTTTTTTAGTATCGCCACAAAGTTTTCTTCGAAACAATATTAATGGAGATTAAAAACTATATGTAATAATAATAATTAATTTATAAACGTTTTATATCTAATATTTATTATAATTACTGCTGTTATTACTATCATTATTATTATTATTATTTATAAATTATTAAGTCTTACAATTCAAGACCATAGAAAGAGATGCTTGTGAATCACGGACAGTCAATTTGAGAAGCCTTGGTTGTATTGAAAAAGAAAAGAGTTACCGTATACACTCACGTATAAGTCGAGGAATTTCTGACAATTTTCGGCAAGCAAATTGGAGGGTCGACTTATACGTCAGTCAATTAAAAAAGCGAAAATAAAAGGAAAAAAAAACGTTCGAATACTGCAAAATTCTGGCGTTTTATGTGCATGAATAATGAAATAATACATAAAATATACTCATAATAATAATTTATTCAGTGATTTATTCAGTAAAAAATTTAAATTAAATTAAAATTAAAAGTAAAGTTAAATTAAATTAAAAGTAAAATTTATTCAGTAAAAAATTCAGTGATTTGTTTTCTTTGTTTTTTTACTTTCTACTTTTCCGCATTGGCAAGTGAAATCTTTGGTTTGATTTTGTGAAAAATGAAAGTAAAAAGTTAGGGGTCGACTTGCATGCATGTCTTTGATTTTTTGCAAAATTTGCATTCAAAAGTTAGCGGGTCGTACGATTGAGACTATTGTTTTTCCATTAATTGACTATTGTTTTCTGCCTATTGTTTGAGACTATTGTTTTCCATTTTACATTAGTTTACGTATTTTTTTTTCAGAAATATGAAATTTCAATCAGATAGTTTCTTTGTGAATTTTCGATAATATTACAAACATTTGCTTTCTAATTCGTAATAATAATATCCATTCTTCTGATTATTTTTTTCTCATGGAACTTTAACGGATATAGATGTTCGTCATAAAGTAATAACAAAATACACCTCTACTAACGCTCATCAGAATATTAAAAGTAAATGTCTTGTACCTAAAAAGTTTTATCATTTGAAAAATATTAAGATATGGAAATTATTACTTCAATGAAAGCCAATAATTACTTTTCTGGATTAAAATCAAATGATCATACCCCTTTTATTTCAACAAGATATAGATTTTATTTTTAATCCATCATCATTAATAGTTTAGAGAGCAAATCAATCTATCTATCGTTAGCGTCATAAGCGTAACAAAGGGAGAAACTTTTATTCACTCTCAGATAATTATTTTTACTTTAGATGACATTCTCCTGAAGAACGGGAGTTGAAATTGTTTGGAGAATTCGAAATTATAAAGCAGCCCCAAAGGATTTTTAAGTAAATGTCACATTTCGCCACAAAGGTATAAATATTTTTTCGGACAGTAATTATTTCTTAATTGTATTTCTCTTACGTATTTGATAGATAACGTGTAACATTCATTCCCCACATCACCAATCAGATTTGCTAGTTTGGCCTATTTTTATATTAAGAAATTATGAGTTTATGCCGGAAATTACGAAAGATGAAATCGTGCTTTAAGTAATCATGGAATGTATTTCATAATTACAGACGAATTTACTTCGCACAATTTATGGTATTAATTATAATTTTCAGAATAATAAAAGAAGTCAAACTGGCAGCCCTCTTTTTAATTTCTTTGTAATAATACGTGATAAATAAGAATCCTATTTGAAAAAAAAAATCATTTACAGTGTTAAAAAAAAAGACGCGCCAACAAAACAGAACAGTTATGACTTCATGGCAGCTAACCTCTTCTCTTTTTTGAAGTCAAATAAACAAATTTTAACCAGAAATTTTGCTTATAAAATAAAATATGTACAATACTTCATTACATAAACGAGCCTATATATTTTTGTTGTTTTTAACACTTTCCAACAAAGTTGAAAAGTGTTTATGACTGGCTGTCTGTCCGTATGGCCGTCTGTCCGCGCTCTAACTCACGTAAATATACTCGGATTGTCCTGAAATTTTTGGTGGTTATTGACGTTTACCACAGCACGTTCCCTATTTCAAATGAAGTTTGTAGCATGCTTAGTTGATTTACAGGGACAGTCAAAATTTTTCCGTTACAATAGGGGTTATGGGAAGAAATCGTTTAAAAGGGTTTTTAATGATGTTACACGCATCGAAACATACCAAAATCGATATGCATTTATGGAGTGCACTAAAACATGCATTTTGTATAATATGCGGTGCAAAGAATAGCTATTATTCTTTTACAGGGCTACTCAAAAGAATTCCGTTATATAATGATATTGGGGCGGAGGAGGGAATTGTTTGCGGTTTATTTTAATTATGTAAAACTATTTCACGTATAATGAAGTTGATATACGTCGTTGAGGTTTACTATAAGTTATTTCATGTATATTACGAAGTGCATAGCATTTACAGGGACACACAAAAGTTTTCAGATAGTATATTGTATCAGGAGTACTGTACATTAGCGGTGATTGCTGGAAATGCATTTTTATTTATGATATGCGCATTTATGTTCCACTATATTTATGCATACTATATGGTGTGTATAAATTCTATGATTCATATACAGGGCTACACAAAATAATTCGTAAGGGTTACTGGGTATTAGCGCTAATTGATTAAAGGTGGTTTTTAAATGAGTTATGCATTTTTAAGCTGAACTGCATTTAGTTTATTTTAAAAAGTTTGTAGAATATAGATAAAATGATATACAGGGTCACGCAAAGAATTGGATACATATCGTCAATGGATGATAATTTCTGGAAATGTGGCTTCAGTAATTTTAAGAGTGTTTTAGTTTGAATTAAATTTTAGCTAAATAGTGGCGTGTAATAAAGGTACTAGGTAAATTACAGGGCTGTACAAAAGTATTCTAGTATTTTTTCAATTAATTGTATAAATTGCTGAAAGAGAAATTTCAACCAGTTATACGTTTCCTTGCTAAACTAAACTTTCCCATTATATGGAATATATATCAATATACAGATCAAATACAGGGCTGTTCAAAAGAATTGGAATACATATTTGGCTATGGTCGGTAACTACTGGAATCACATTTTTAAATGTTTACTTTGTTATCTTATTTACCTTATTTCCCTAAGTAACGAAGTTTCGTTAAAGCTTTCAGGGAGTGTTGGAAAGTGTTTCATAATCTATGCTGTACGCATGGTTTTTCTTACTTGTTTTGTGTGATATTAAACAATTTTATACGATTTAAAAAAGACTGTTTAATAAGGCTGATCATTTGAAAAGAAAAAAATTCGTAATTTGAAAATAGCGCCGTCTTACGATTGATGTTCTTTTTACAAGCAGTAAAATGAAAAGTGTACACCAGAAAAGTAGAAAGATAAATTAATATTTAATCCAACTAGAGAAGGTGCTGCGAGGTGCGCTCTTCCCATGCAGTGTTGCCAGTGGGCTACCTTTTTGTTTTGCCGAGATTTCTTGTTTGGCACCACTTTTTTGAAGCGGTAAAATTCACTCTATTTTTACCTTAATTAATGTCACTAAATAAGGCTCATTTTACCATTTCAAAAAAGTGGTGCCAATCAAGAAACTGATTTTTAAAAAAGTAGCTCATTTGGCAACACTGTTCCCATGAACTGTAATTTCACAATTGAAGAGCTAAGTGGAGGAACATGTTCAGTAACAAAAATTACATTTGGAGAAATTTGATGTGAAAGTTTTTGTTGTCAATTTTAATGATTTATTTTCTGTTTGATAAACTCTATCAAAAAAACTTATTCATATTTAATTTTTAAATATTAAAAAATATTAATATTATTTGCATTATTTAATATTAAAATATTAAATATTAATGAATAATGTCTTAAATCTTCAAGGCTAAATAGAACTTTGGTATTTTAGCTTTACCATGTGATAGAATACCTGATAACGCATTCGTCCAAAAGATAAAATAATTTTTAAGAAAATGTAGCATAACATTTTCTTCCACTCAGCTCTTCAATTACGTCGCGGGAGAGAGGAAAGTGACGCTCGTGTATGAGAACAAAATTTACGTATTGTGCGCTTGTAGATCTTTTCTGGTTTTGTTACCGGCCGCAGGAGTGTTATCTAGCGCTAGTGCGCGCTCACAAATTTACCACGTATTGGGCACGCTGGAAGTATAATCGCTCTGGTTAGCAGTTATGTTACTTATGATTTTTAAAATCAGTAGATCACAGTAACGTGCCACTATTATCTTCAAAAAAATCTAAACTTTCATTTTATTCCATGATCATTCTGTCGTTTTCTGATTAAACGTAGGAAACGGAGAAAGAATTGGACAGGTTGACAGGAATGTTTTTCTAATGAAAAAGTATTACTGGAAAACGAAAAACGTATTTCACGGGAGAATTTTGCATTATAAAGCAACTCCAAATAGTTTTTATGTAATTCAAGCAATACAACGCGGCTAACCCTTTCCAGCTCAAAGTACTTCTGTTTCTAAAAGGTTGAAATAATTGAGTGACGCCGAACAAATTTATTTGAAAATATGTAAAACCTTTTCTTCCCATACAATGCAAAAGGCATAAATTTGTTTTTAAAATACAGGTGCTGTTGTGGCATTTGGAAATTAGAATTAAGTGGGACAGAATTTAATCCATCATGCTGGAAAGGATTAAAAAAGTCCAATATACTGCCGGGTGCACAGAAAGTAGATGAAAATATTTTTTTAATAAAAATTCTAACATATTTTTAACATTCTTAAATTCTCAACAAACTACATCAAAAATTATTTTCTATATTAACCGATTAAGGCGGTAGGGGATATAACTTTAACACCTTAACCCTTTCCGGCGCGGAGTAATTCTGTTTGTAAAATTATGAAATGATGGATTGAAACAAGAATTTACAAACGAATTTATTAGAAAACAAAAACATGCTAATTTTCCCGTACGTTATATAAAAGGAATATTTTAATTGAATATTATTGGTACCAGTATTCTTAAAATTAGATGTATTTTATGTCACCGCCCGTTAAAGGGTTGAACGGCGGTGTTCATTGTTGGGCAAATCAATTTTAATCCCTAAGTACCACACAGGCACCGGAATTTCGAGATGGAAATTTGCTTTTTAATAAATACGAGAAGAAAAGTTTTTACTTATTTCCAAATAAATCTGTTTAAAAATACAGTTGTCATTCAATCATTTCAGCATTTTACGATTAGAGGTACTTTGCCCATGATAGGGCTAAAACTTTTTAAAATGTCAAGAAATTTTTTTGATCTGTTATTAAAAATTAACGTGTTACCAAACTTATTAAAAATATATGAGGATACTCTAATTATAACCGGTTGTATAATAAAAACTGTGGAGCGATAACTATGAAATCAAGATAAATTTGAACTTTAAAGTCATTTTTCACATTGCGCGCAACATATTTCCAAAATTAAGTAACACAGAAACTTAATAGTTTCTATTATACTGTACGTTATATATTTTCATAATCACTACCTATTTTTAAATAAGCAACTGAAGTATATATTTGTTTTTATTAAAATTTTATCACATTTCTTTTACTTTATGGTTTAATTGCTTGAAAAAATATTTTTATCTCGAAACTTGCTTATTATTTAAAGAACAATATTAAATTAAAGAACAATATTAAGTTAAATAACATAATAATAAGTTAAAGAACAATATTTTAAGAATATATATATGTAATATTAAGTGGATTTAACGAATATATTTTTTATAATCCTGCGTGCAACACATGTATGTCAAATCACTTTTTTGAAAATCCTTAATTAGTATATCTTAATTAAACTAACTTCTAATTATTTTTCATTAAAATAATTTCAAATAATACAAAGACGAAGATCTGTACAATGTACTCTGAAAAAATTGTTTAATTTGAAGAAATATGTACAGCTCCAAATTTTTTTATACTGTGTTAAAATCAAGCAATATCGAGAAACTGAAGATGATATGCCCCTTAACCCTTAAATTCAGAATTTTTTATTTGTTTCAAAATATATATATATGATACCCAGAAAGGTTTATTACACAGGGAAAGTAACGAAAAAAATTAGAGATAAATTTTTTGTATAATACGTCAACCGTTTCTTATGTTGCACGTATGCAATACAAGTAAAAACTAAAATATTGCAAATTAGTAAATATTTTAATTAATATGAATCTAAATACCTTATTTTATATATTTTTTTATTTTGTAAAACTTAATCCTTAAATACATGAATTATTCTTTTAGAATTATGTTTTATATTCTTATATTTAAGGTTAGACACCAGAAATTTTATGACAGATTTTTTACTTTTATTTTAGTAGCGAATTTTCTTGTTGTACTATTTCTAGGATCAAAATTTCTATATAAATACAGTGGTTGCTAAAAGTTAAATAAAAAGTGACGCAGATATGCATCAATATGCATTAACCCCTTCGGGACGGGAGCCTTTTACGAAATTTTTAATCTTTTGTCACCGTTTTTTAAAAACAGAAATCTGTGTCTTCATGAATCGAGAAAATGCGCTGATTAAATAAGACCGATTTTACTGGTGAGCAAAAACAAGGATTCTGAGCGCTTCATGCGGCACGTATACGTGTCGCTCGTCCCCAAGGGGTTAAAGGGTTAACCCAAAGCGATATAAGTAAGCGTCCTATCTTAAATGGGAGAGGTAACCGCAAGGTTAAAGGCGAGGTCACGTCAATCAAGGTCATACGCCACCTAGCGGACGGAGTGAACTACAAGAGGATTATTAACTTCTTTCCCCTTTGTGGATGATCTATAAGTTCGATATCTATGAAATAACTATGCGCACGCGCAGCCGTGATTTTATTCGTTAGTCGTCTGCAGTACTTAATTGTTGGAATTGTTATAATTCGATTTATTTATTCTCCATTATTTAATTTATTAATTGAAGTTAGATATTTAAACAAAATAAGTTCTTTTAAGAACTTATATTATTTGGGAAAATGCCACGTTGGCGTTCTAATTATTGCAGTTTTCAAAACTAAAAAATAATTCTCTATCTGAGAGAACTTATTTTTTTCGCTTCCCAAAAGAGAAAAACAGGTTTGTTTTGTGTTTTATTATAATTTATAAAAAATTTAAAATATTATTTAATATATATTATTAAGTGTCAGTGATTTTAATACGTTCTATTGGAATTATGTTTTTGTAATGCAATGAACAAAGTCATATAAAAATTAGTTAATGTATGTTAAGATAGAATTTTACAGCAGCGTTTTTAATTCAATTCCTGATAAGATAAAGTTATAAAAATTACATAAACATGAGTATTTCCAATGAGAATTAAACGTTTTATTACGCTTAGAGTTTAAGTATAAACTATTTAATTAATTTTAAGGCATATTTTTTATTTACCGGGCGCAGGCGATAAATTGCCAAATATTCTCTTGATCGAATTGCATTTATAATATTTAAAATAGAAGCATTTCATTCATTCCATTTAAAATTCATTTAATTTTACATTAGAATCCACTTTAATTTAAAATGCAAGCAGTAATTCTTGTACTATTAAACCAGCAATAATTGATTATTTATAGTTTTAAATATTTTGAGAATTTTAGACAACAGCTTTAAAAAAATTCCTAAAATCGACAAATTACTTTTTTTTTAAATCTAGAAATATGTCGGTCATTGTGTCATATCCGAGAAAAATAGTTTTCATGGGATACCTGCACTTCGCACAGGTGAATAACATTGCAGAAAGCATACAAAGTATAGAAGAAACTTCAAAAATTGGAATAAAATATTTACAAATAGTACGTGATATGCTCAATTAAAAATTTATTATCTTACACCGGTTCTTCGCAGGGGTAAAATGGATAACTTTCCGTAATCGGGCCGATAGCCATGATTGGCGTCAAGTGAGAAAACAGTATACAATTGTAACTGTATAAAAGTTAAATAATGGTTAGAAAATGAAAGTAACTTTTATCGAAATAACCCAATTGCGGAACATTCTCCAAATTTGAAAAAGGCTTATGAAACATGCAGCAATTGCCAATAACTGAAAACTATAGACTAATAATAAGCTCGACGTAGCAGTTGTTGGACGATAGCCAATAATTTCAAATTTCCCTTTTAATTTTGTCCGGTTTCAATTTTTTTTTTCAATCTGGCTTTCTCAAAAGAGTCGGAATAAGTAGTAGAGAAAAGGGCTGCGGACGGAGATGGGCCAATTGAACCTATTAAAATCACTGACATTTTAATAATATATATTAAATAATATTTTAACTTTTTATAAAAAATTATAGGGCTGAAAATCATGTTTAAGATGCTTAAAGGTTTTAAATATTTCTCGTTTGCAATTTCCCAACCAGCTGGTATATTTTAGAAATCATAGTTTGTTACATAACTTACTCAATTGTTGTACTTGTATACACAGTTGTAACAACCATAAAGAATGTTTAAGGATTTATCAGCTACGTTTAGATAACGTAAAATTAATTTGCTAATTTATAATCAATTTGTAAAAATACTAAAATGTTGTATTGTTACTAGAAACACATCATGTACATAATTTTTATTTTTCTAGCATATCTGAGAGGGAAATACCGATTAAATTTTTTTATCTTTTCATATATATGAACAGGGTTAGATTAAATAAACAGTGTAAAAAAGTACTTTTATGTTAGCCGGCCGCTGTTCATAAACCGTCAAATATTTCCCCCATCACCAGCGTTTATGTTGCATTCATTTCATTCAAAATATAAAATCATCATTTTAAAAATATACTCGTCATTTGAAAAACATAACTTTATTTAAAATACATACATACTGGTATATTACATCAATTTAAACACATGCTTTTCGCTCATTATATTTAAAATACATTTTTTTTTTCTAATAAATAATAACATAAACCCAAGGTGGGCAAGTTTCTGCCAATGTGGAAAAAAACATGGAAAAAACCATAGAATTAAAAGTTATGCCTATAACTTTTATTAACAAAAATGGTTTTCTTTTAGCCTGAATAGCTTGCATAAAATTCAGGTCTATTTGAAGATATTTACAATTTAAGAGTTATAGGCGGAAAAGCAGACGAAGCCATTTTAGAGAATACCTGTTAAAATTTTAATCGTGAATTTCAAATATTTACTCACTCATGGAAGATTAACCTTGTTTAATAGATTTATTGCAAAATATTTTTGTTACAGCTTGTTTTGATAAAAATATATGTATTTAAAAAATAGTTGCAATGTCAGTTTAGTTTCGGGGCAAAATGCAATACTGTTTACGTAGCATTAGTGCTTTTTCTCCCGAAATTAAAATGACATTGCGATTTTTTTTTAATACATATATTTTCATCAAAACAAACTGTAACAAAAATATCTTGCAATAAATCTGGTAAACAAGGTTCATCTTTCATGAGTGAGTAAATATTTGAAATTCATGATTAAAATTTTAACAGGTATTCTCTAAAATAGCTTTGTCTGCTTTTCCGCCTATAACTCTTAAATTGTAAATATCTTCAAATAGACCTGCGCATGAGATGCGCAGATGGTAGATATTCTGTCATATATGACGTCATATAAAAAAACCGCGTATTTGCGTTATTCACTCCATCCACAAGGTGGCGCAACTGCGTCAATTTACGGCAGATTCCAGCATTAACTTTGTACGCTTACTTATAGCGCTTTGGGTTAACCCCTTAACCTACAATGACGGGCATAGCCCGCGTACGATGATCGAGCAACATGAAAATTCTTCTTACCACAAATATTTCACAATAAATATAGTTTAATTTAATCGTCGAAATTCCATGATTAAACAAGGCGAAAATCTCTATTAAATTTTAGTGGTAGCTATGGATTTGCCAAACGTTGAACTGTTGAGACGTAAATCGTAGGTTAAGGTGTTAAAGAAGTGATATATACTGCACAGCAAGTGAATGGAAATATATTTTTAATGAAAACTCAAATTTATTTTGCATATTTTTTATATATTCATTGCCCACTAACAACACGATTTTTTTTTTATATTTTCGTATTAGCAACATGTCAGAAATCAACTTTCATACAGTGTTTTTTATTTAGATATGTCGAATTCACACCAGGAAATTTTGAATAATAATTTTACTTTTATTTTATTTATGGAAAATCTCTCTCCTATATAAAGCAAAAATAATTATTAAACATACTGTTGAGAATTCAGATTGCCTAAATAAAAAATGATACAGATGGGCCAACACTGCTTTAGAGCAACATTTGTTATTCTAATTATTTCGGAGTTTTACACATTGGCTAAATTTGTGATTTACTTATTCATAAGTGAAATTTAAATTTCTTTTGGCAATTTAGTTATGGGATATTAAACAGAAATGAATAAATATTGAATTGATTACATTTAAGTGTAAATGGATCCATCTTTCATAATTCAGTGTAAATCAGATTTAAAAAATCTCACGCTTGAAAATCATAAAAAAAATCAGTAAATTGGGACAGTTTTCGAACAAATTGTATTTAAAAGTACATTTGTATTTTATTCGATGGTGTAAAAATTAAGTTTATGCCATATTTAAAAATTTTATAAAAATGCAGCAAAATTTAAGTCTACTGATCGATCATTAACAAGACGCCAATATGACGTTACATTAGAAACGGGCGTGATTTTGTTTTATAAAATACAGGTTACGGGATTTTTACATGAAAGTGGGTATTTATTTATCGAAGCGTAAAATTTTACTTCGTTCTTTCATTATGCATATTGGATAATTTATAAAATATTTATTTACTCCTCAGCTTGTAATAGTAAGCAATAGGATATCCATTTGAAATACTTGATTTAAAAGTCTGTAGAACTTCACGAAATAAATGCGCATACTAAGAAAATAAAACGCCATCGTCATTATAAATGAATTCCACGCTCCGAACATTTATGAATCTATTTTTAATAAAATGAAACTTAAAACGTATCTTGTAGGTAATAATTCAAAAAAAGTCGATAATTACTTTTCTGCATTTAAAATTATAATCTCCCGAACTCACTAAAATGCCATTTTACACTTCGCTAAAATTTGTTTTTTTATTCCACAGCATAACCATTAATCACTGGGAGAACAAATCATTTTCGGCATGTGTGTAACAACGGGAGAACGAATTTTTCACGATGAAACGATTGTTTTTATTTTGACTGACATTATCCTAAGAACGACAGTAGAATTGGAGGGGAAATTTTGAAATTATGAAGCAGTCCTAAACGAATTCTGTGTAAATTTTGTCATATCAAGATATCCTTTTGTTTTCAGAAATTTATTATTTTATGCGATTAGTTCCAACATGAATTTTCGATACAATTACAAGAATTTAGTTTTCAATTTATAATAAAAACATCGATTCTCTGAACGAAAAGGTATAAATAGTTTACAGAAATGTTTAAGGAATAAATTCACGTTTTCACACTTTCAAAAGCTAATCACTTCTGTTTTTAAATGTTTGAAATTATTAAATGTTACAAGAATTTAAAAACGAATAGAAAGTAATTAAAAATTTATCGCCACGTACATTAGAAAAACAAAATTTTATTCTGATGAATGCACGGAATTTGATAATTAGACCAATGTCCATTGGTGGAACATTGGCGCAGAGGCGGAGCCTATTGACACCACTAAATTTTAGTAGTATTTTTCGGCTTATCTAATGATAGGATTTCTGAGTTTTTATTAAGTTGAAGAATACTTCAAAATATTAGTGGTGTCAATAGGCTCCTCCTCTGCGCCAATTTTCCCCCACTGCAATGTCAGACGGGCGTCTTTTTTGCTGCTTTTTTGCTTAGGTATTATCCATTCACAATGCTATAGCATTGTGAATGGATAATACCTAAGCAAAAAAGCAACAAAAAAGACACCTGTCAGCATTGTGAATGGATAATACCTAAGCAAAAAAGCAGCAAAAAAGACGCCCGTCTGACATTGGTCTCAACATTAAGTGCGATAATATCTCCCATTGCCTTATAGAGAATTAAAGGAACAATACTAGGCATCTCTAGTTACGTTTTCCGCTGCCTACAGCATTAATAGCAAATCGTTCGCCATTATATGTTTTTATCATTTATAAATTATAAATATCTTGCAGTTATTGATTAAATGAAACTCAATAATTACCTTTTGACGTTAAAATTTAATCCATCGAAACTAATAGTCTGCCACTTTTACCATCAACAAGATGTATTTCTTTTATTCCACTCTATCATCCGTTACAATTTAGAGGGGAAAAAAATCATTCTGTCGATTTCCGTGCTAATGGAACAAAGGTAGAAAAATTTATTCCGTTTGATGCGATAGTTTTTCCGTTATCTTTTCATAAAGATCAGGAGATGCGTATGATGAAAGAATTTACTATTATAGTACAATCTCAAATAATTTCAAATTAAATATTATGGTATTTTTCACACAAATGTATTTATTTATTTCCAGAAACGTACATTTTATTCAATAATTTTCACACAAATGTATGTATTTACTTCCACAAACGTACGTTTTATTCGATAATTTTCATAGAAATGTATGTATTGACTTCCAAAAACGTACATTTTCTTCGATAATTTTCATTTTATTATTTTGATAGTTTTCTCTACAGTAATTAATGTATGTTTAGCAATACAAAATATGCACCTTACTTTTAACTGTGAGACAACAAGATTGCATGGCAGATAAGACTTTTCTGATTGCATGGATGTATATGTTTTTAAAATTAGAAAATGTTTATTTTATTTATATATCTAAAATTTACATTTTCATTTAATAAATGTAATATTTTAATACTATTAAATTATCTTTTACAAAATTAATGTTAAAAATTTGGAGAACGTATCATTTATTGTCACCTTTTACTTAAGTTATAGAAAAGGGAAAACAAGTATTCTCGCTTAGATGATTCTTTTTCTTTCAACTGAGATTCTTATAAATAACGGGGGTTGAATGGGTACCAAACTCCAGCTAATATTCCGTAATATGTGGGGTGATTTGACCAAGTTTTAATACGTTTTGAAACATTTGTTTCAAGAAATTAAATCAAACGCGTTCCACTTAGGGTTTTGAAATTAAATAAATAAAGATTCATCAAATAAATTTTCTTATTCAAAATATGTTTAACCTGGGTAAAATTAATCCACATAATATGGAGGAGCAGCTATGTTAAACCATTCGATAATAGGCCAGGACTGCCAGGCATTTTTAACCACTTCACCAGCAGCAGGATTATAGGAAAACAGTGCTTTTACCACCGATTAATCTCGGAGCTAATGTTGAAGTGGTTAAATGCAATTGCACCATTATTTACGAAAAAATATACTTGTAATAAATATACTAACATCAGTGCATGACAGAAATCAATTTTTTAAAGACAGTACGAATAGTCTAAGAAATAGCCCAGTGGGACATATATGTCCCAACTATAGAGTTATAAATATCGAAGAGGAGACGTATGGTGCATTGTCTACGAGAGTGAAGCAGAGTTGCCAGTTTGGTCTCCATTTTTATCCGGAAATTTCGACTTAAGAAAGGAAATTTTTGAAGAAGAATTTTTACTTTAAGTAATCAAGATAAGCTTGACATTAAATAAATCTGAAAGTACCTTTTGCATTTTCTGATCTGCATACAAGTTTTCTTTATAAAAGTGGAGGCCAAAATGGCAACCCTGGTATGAAGTAACTGAGGAGGTTGTCACAAGATGGCGGTTGTTTTATTAAATCGGATCTACAGTTTCTGATTGCACAGGGTCAAACTTCACCAGTTAATTTAAATAGAAAATCTCATCTTATTTAAGTGCCTTATTCTTGCAAAATTTCTCTCACAGGTATGGTAAAAATTTTCTATTGGTTTTTACTGGTGGCAGTTTGCCCAGGTATTATAATCATTTTCATCGACAGTGGCAGGAGGTTGTTTTGCTTGTCGCATTATGGCGAAAATGCAGTGCCTGACTACTGCCGAAGTAAGTTTCCTCTAGTAAAAATGTATAGCTCTTTTCCATAATTTACAACTGGAATTCTGCATTAATTAGACGTTTAAATAAAGAGAAAAATTCTATTTAAATTTACTGGTGGAAGTTTGCCCCAACGGAAACCGACATCTGCGCAAGCGATTAGAGTTGAAGCTTTACCATGTTAAGGATGTGTCAGTTCCTCTTTATTCGTAGTTCCATGATCCCAAACAGTGGTCAAAGAGTTAATACACAGCTATAATATGTGTATAAATTTGACCCATGTTAACCATGTTTCAAACCCGAAAATTTATTTGATGAACCTTTATTTAAAAAAAAAAAAATAAGTGCAATGATAAAATTCATCATTAAATAATTAAAATTAAAATTAACCATAGTGTGCTTTATTTCTTGAAAATTGATAAAAAGTTATTAACCCTTAAATGCATATGGTATCGTTTTTGATACAATAATTGTTCCCTATTTATTGGATTTTTTATTCACATATTCCGTATTTCCACCAGAAAAATAAAAAATAAAATTTCACTCCATTTAATAACAGCCATTTCGTTATTAAATAAACCGAAATTTACCATTTATATTTTCTGGTGTGAATTCCGATTCTCTGAATTATGAAATTTCGGGAACGCATTCTGCCCTATGCATTTAAGGGTTAAAGATGTTAAATTACATGAATTCTTAGCGCTTTTAATTATAAACATAGTCATCCTGAGGTTCAAAATACAAAAACCAATGTTACTAACGTCTTATTTTTTTTTTCAAAAAGTGAGTGAAATTTGAAAAATAAGACGTTAGTAACTTCGGTTTTTGTATTTTGTCCCTGCGGATGAATATGTTTATAGTTGAAAGCGCTAGAAATTAATGAAATTTAACATCTTTTAATATTTTCTATCATCTATCAAGTAATAAAGCATGTGTAATTTTAATTTTAGATTGAATCATTTTTTTTGTTTAACTTAAGTGATTATACGTATAATAAATATATTTTTTTCTTTGAAAAATTTCTGGTTACAAATCTATTAAATCTGAGTCAAATTAACCCACATATTACGGACAATTAGTGGAAGATTGACACCTCAGGTTAAGGTTGAAATGCGAATAACAGCCCAACTATTTAAAAAATATTTTATCGATTTTTTATATCTGGATATGCATTTTTTCGAGAAGTGTAAAATTTTATTTTGATATTTCCTTTATGCAGTTTTGATAGTTTAGCAAACATTTATGTACTCACAACTTTGTAATAAGAAGTGATAAATAAGAAGTATTTCTGAAAATATTAATTTCAAACATTTAACTCTTCGAAATCACATATCAATGCAATAAAAAACGATTATTTTTAAATACGATTTTTGGAATCCGAACATCAAATCGCTTATAAGCTTTCAACGTTTAAAGCTATTATAAATTTAAACGTAAAAAAATCTTGTAGTTATTAATTTAGTTAATGTCAATGATTACTTTCATACGTTTAAATTAAAATCTCTCGAACATGCTAATATGCCACCTCTGTCTCAAACAAGGTATTATTTTTTACTTCTACGCCATCATTAATTATAATTTCGAGAGCAAATCATTTTGTCGTTTTCAGCATAACAAAGGGGAAAAAAGTATTCCCGCTGAGGCGATTGTTTTCTTTTTATCTAAGATTCTTTTAAATAAATGAAGTTGTATTAGATGGGAGATTTCAAAAATAGCCCCAGACAATTTTTTTTCGTATACGTTTCGAGTCAACTAAATTTCGTATGATTTCTTAAATCAAGGTCTGCGCTTTTTTCAAAATATAAAATATTGACTTGTTTTTCTGTAAATTTTCAATCATTTATTAAACATTTATTCATATCTCTTTTTAAATAAAAATGTATTTAACATTCTTTAAACTTATAAAGCACATTGTAAGAAAGTAAGATTTTTTTCCGTGAGAAAAATGAATAAACTCAGAAAAAAACTTTTTATTCTACAATTCTGCCTATTTTGAATGTTAGCATGATATTTTTTTTAAAAATATCTCTTTTTTCAAAGTGTCCTTAAATAGGCGAAAGACATACACCGTTTGAAGTTAGTATATACAAATTAAAAAAGCAAATCTGAAAAAAATATGTGTTTCTTGCCAAAATAAAAAAAAGAAGTGTTTTGTCCATTTATGGCATGGTATGATTTTGTATCTTATATCAACAGGTCTGATGTATTGTGAGTAGCTTGACACGGCAACGTGATAAGATCCAGTTTTAGCGAGTTTTTTATTCAAAACATCAAGCAGAAATTTTACTAGTAATTTTAAGATTTGCATGCACAATTTAAGTTCTCTGTTAACCGCTTAGTGCAGTAGAAAATTTCTACAACCATTAATTTTAATGACTATTTGCACCAACCATTTTAAAAAGGAATGTAATCTTATGACTTAGGTGAAAACAATGGCTCAACATTGTATTTTCTTTTTTGTAGATAAAAACTTTCGAAAATTTTGGTTTGAATTCAACATTGCGGAAATACAATTATTTGACCCTGTGAGTGTTAAGTCATGACATACTTGCCAACATTCAACTAAACTTCCGTAAAATGTGAGTTACGTTGACAGAGGTTATACGCGTTAGTAACCAGAAAATTTATTTGAAGTATCAGTATACATTTAAAATCATGTTTCTCTATGAAATCTATTTGAATTAATTTCTTTAATAAATTTCTGGTTCGAAACCTGTTTAACCTGGGTCAATTTGACTCAAATTTTACGGAAGTTTAAGGGAAAGTTGCCAAGTGGGGTAGACCGACCAATAAATAAACACTTAAGCACATTTAAAATGAAAATGATTTATTATATTTTAATAAAGAGTACCTATTGGTGTTTGACAGTGCAAATGCATATGTTGTTTTACAAATGATTAAAAAACAACGGAAGGAATTTTATATTTTACTTGTTTGGGATGCTAGCTAGGGGTGTCTTAATAGAAATAGATACAAAAACCAAGTAAATGAACAGTTGTTACCAGTGAATGAACGCAAAATTTACAAGTGAATGAACAGGCAGCAATTTAAAAATACTTAAATTTCATACTTCTTTATTTATTTTACAACTTGTACAAATAACTTATTTCATGCTTTTACTGAATTACGTTTTCTTTAAACCCAGAACGACAATTAAGTAGCTTGAAAAATTGTCACTTTTAAGTTTTGAAATTAATCATAAATTACAGATTTAAAAAAAAAAAAAGAAAAAATCTAATTCTATATCCTGAAATCATTGGCCCTGTACTTCTCTATTTCAGTAATAACTCCAGACGAACGTGAGGATGTAGCAGAAGGTGAGGCTGTTCAGGTGTTTTTATTATGCCTTTCCTAAGATGCCTAAAATACCAGATCTTATACGTTACTGCAGGCCACTTCCAATTCCACCACATGTTGACCCGTGGTCCACATATTGTTCCGGTGCTTACTCCATATTTCCAACTTTTGATGCTATTTTAAACTAGTCGGATGTACCAATCCCAAAACTTTCTTCTATCTCATACATGTTAATGCTTCAAAATTCGCTATCACACTGCCAAAATTAAATGGCAATCTATGCATCTCATGAGGATTCTAAAGATATGAAAATCCGTGCATTAGTTCTTGAGATTTGACTATCGCGGAAATCGTCTAAATCCAGCAAAATGCTGCCTAGCAGCGCCACCTATTGGGTGATTTATACCAAATCCTAATCAGCAACAATTTATGTCAACATCTGACTGAATCTGAAGTTTGGAGAAAATCCGTGCATTAGTTTTTGAGATAGAGCTATAGCAAAAATCGTGAAAATTCCTGTATAGCAGCGCCACCTATTGGGTGATTAACACCAAAACCTAATTAACAACAACTTGTGTCAACATACAACTAAATCTGAAGTTAGATGAAAATTCGTCAATTAGTTCTATAGATAGAGCTATTGAGGCAATCGTGAAAAATGCAGCACAGAAGGGCCACCTGTTGGGCGATTTACACCAACGTCTAATCAGTAGCAAGTCATATCAAGGACTAACTGAATCTGAAGTTTGATGAAAATCCGTGCGTTAGTTCTTAAGATAGAGCTATTGGAAAAATCGTGTAAATCCTGCAAAATTCATCATAACAGCGCCACCTGTTGGGAGATTTACACCAAAATGTAATCATCATCATTTCATATCAAGGACTAACTAAATATGAAGTTTTATCAAAATCCGTGCATTAGTTCTTGAGATAGAGCTATTGCGAAAATCGTAAAAAATGAAGCATAGCAGCGCCACCTGTTGAGCGATTTACACCAAATACTAATTAGCATCAATTTGTATTAGGGACTAACTGAATATCAATTTTTATTAAATTCCGTGCATTAGTTCTTGAGATAGAGCACCCACAAAATTTGTGTCACATACACACAGACAGACAGACTCACAGAGTCACAGACAGACATTTTGTAAAAACATGTTTTTTGGAATCTCTGACCCCTAAAACGTGTAAATCCGTCGAAAATCGGAATTCGAAAATTTTCATGAATCCAATACTTTCTTCTTGTAAAGATAGAAGAAAGTAAAAAATGAGTTACCCATTTCTCCACTGGATGTTTGTCTATAAATGGATTTTTCCTTCTGTTTGTTTCATGACATTGTAAACGTCATCTTTTTCCTCATCTTTATGCATTGTAAATTCAATTTTTCCTTTCAAACTACCCAATGTTCAAGGAGTTTTTCTTCTTCAAAGGACAACCATACGCTTACTTTCAATTGTTTTCCCTCGCAATTTCACAGACAACGTTGCTTTTAAAATATTAAAATGAAGAGATGCCTTCTTCAAATTGAGCTGACCTGACCCTCATAGCTTGTCCATTTTCAAGGTTTTACCTCTCATATTTCCTTTTTGTGGATTCTTCTTGGTCATCAGTAAGAATATTTCTATCAATCATCTGAAAACATAGGAAATTTAAGATTTAAAAGTCATCAATAATTATTATCTTTAAAAATGTGCGTGTATATGTCCTTTTGTTACATTTTATATCTGTTAACTTTTCATTTGTTACCATCATTGTTGAAAAATCACTTAATTCAAAATATAGAAAAAAAGGAGCCACAAAAACATAAAGCTCAAAACAGTTCATTCACTAGAAAAGTAGCCTAATGTATTCCTCCCAGTGAATGAACAGCAGTTCATTCATTGGATTTTTAACATTTGCCTAACCAGTTATTAAACATCCCTATTCTCAAATTATACATATTTAACAATGTTTAAAACAATCAGAAGTATGTCTATAATACATATATTTAATGTATTTACAATAAAATTAGTGCATAATGCAAATAAAATCAGTAAATTCTTATGAAACATACGAAATGACATAACACTTACCTTATTATTTCAGCATAGAAACAATGTGTTTCTCAAACATGAAAAATACAGCATGTTCTCAGAGTAATGTGACTTCAGTAACCATTCAGGAATGTGATAGTTTCCTATTGCATAGAATTAAGGGAATGTTGTAACCCCATCTAGTGGGATGTTTTCAAACCTTATTCTATTAAAATATATACCAATTGTTCATTCACTGAGGTCTGTTTACTTACTGGTCGGTCTACCCTATGTCATGACATGTACATACCAAATTGAACTCCGTTTGGTACCTATAATTCTTATAGATATCAAATATTAAAATATCCTTCACCTTATTAAGTCGCGGACATTTTACAATTAAATAAAATAGAAACAAGAAAAATTTAGTGGCAACAAGCAGCGTATAATATATATATATAACAAATCACTACTCCATACCTATAAAGTAACGCTTCTGAATTAAAATTAAAATTATTATTTTTTTAACAGTTCGTTCTGACTTTTTTGAGAAGTACACAGAGCGCTTTGTAATTGCATAATGAAACTTCAATTGTTCCTAAATAAATGCGACCCAATTATTTACCTCTTTCTGGCGCGGAGTAATTCTGTTTATAAAATGATAAAATGATAGACTGACGCCAGAATTTACAAACGAATTTATTAGAAAATAAAAACTTGTTTATTTTCCTGTACTTCATAAAAGGAATATTTCAACCCTTTCAGGGGACACAAGTTCGTACAATGATGAAATAATTGACTGACACTGGAATATTCAAACGAATTTCTTAGGAAATAAAAACCCTCTACTTTTTACTTTAATTCCAAATACAAAATGTTTATTAAAATATTTTTGGTGCAATTTGTCAGTTTTGGAATTAAATTTAGGTGGCTAGACCGTTTACCTACCGCCCTTGAAAGGGTTAATTTAACTTTCTTGGTGTCAGTGCTCTTAATATTACGTAACCACTTTTGTGGACACCACCCGCTAAAGGATTAAATCACGAAATACGTTTATTTTTTACCCTTAAATGCGCGATTTTTTATTTTGTTTCGAAAAAATTATATATGATTCTCTGAAAGGTTTATTAGACAGGAAAAATAATGAAAAAAATCAGAGATATATTTTTCATATAATACAATACGTCAAACTTTTTTTCTGTTGTCCATCTGCTGTATAAGTAAAAACTACTGTCGTGTGGCTGTTTTACGCAAAAATAATGCAAATTAGTAAATACTTTAATAAGTATGTCTCCAAATAAAATATTTTATATAATTATTTATTTTATAAAACTTAACTTTTAACCCTTTAATTCCCAAAATAGAATACGTTCTAGAAATTACGTAGTTCAGAGAATCTGACTTTACACCAGAAAGTTTCAATGGTTAATTTAGATTTATTCAAATACGGAATGTCTGTTTTTTAATTAAAGCAAATATTGCTATTTTAATTTTCTGGCGTGAATTAGGTATATGCGATTGAAAAAATCTATTAAATTCAAAACAGTGTTGTTTGCATATATGCAAAGCTGCGCACTAAAGGGTTAAGAGATTAAAAATTAGTCCTGTTACTTCCTAGATAGTTCTTGATACTTTACTAAACTTTACTGTCCTTGATGCTTTATTTGCTTTCTACTTTACACGGAGTACAGAAAGAAGAGTCGGTTAGATTTATGGTTACTTATCAGACGATATACTCCAGATTTTTAACACTAGAAAGACGGGGAATTTTACTCAAATTTTACAAAAATATTTAATATTTCCCACAAGAATTTTTATTTTTAATCATTAAGTTATTTATTTAACTATTTTTTTTCTTTGTACTTTTTAAACTAATTTTATAAAAAAAAATTCTGGCCCGAACCGTGATAGATTGATTCATTTGGCAGCGGTGAAAATGACCACTCGCCGTCATTCTAGTGTTAATGAAAAGAAACGAAATCAAAAAAGTAAACCAAATCATCATTTTAGTTTGCCGTTAAGATTAAAGTCTAGACTTTGTTTTGATTAGTTTTATTTTAGTTGCTTTTCTTGCATATGGTGATAGAATTTTATATGTCCTTAATACTAATAATATTATAATAATATTATAATGACCTTAATACTTTATTTGCTTTCCACTTTACACGGAATACAGAAAGAAGAGTTGGTTAGATTTATGATTATCTTAGACGATATACTTCCAGTTCGGGTTTCAATGAGCAGAAACGAAATCAAAAAAGCAAACCGCACCATCATTTTAGTTTGCCGTTAAAATTAAAGTCTAGACTTTGTTTTGATTAGTTTTATTTTAGTTACTTTTCTTACATAACGGTGAGACAATTTGATATGTCACTTAGAATGTCAATGAACATTTGTTTCTAAATGCTATACAATTTTTCATACCAAAGGATTATTTTATTTCATTCCAGTTTTGAGCTTTGGGTTGGATTTTATAAATGTAACTTTATAAAAAGAGCTACTACATACAACTGTCAGCAATAAATTAAAACATTACTGCATTAAAAAATTTAAAAAAATGCAATTTAACGAATTACAACGACCATTTGGAAAATGATTTTTTCAAAGACTAAAATTTAAAACAGGGGTGTCAAACTGTGGCCCGCGGGGATACCACTAAAATTTTAAAGAAATAGTCGACAAGATGAACCGCAGTAATTCGACGATTAGATAAAGCAAATATAACTGTAAAATTTTAGTGGTATCCGGCGGGCCACAGTTTGACACCCCTGATTTAAAACATAAAAAATCGCACGGAGTTGATCATACATTACTTACGCCGTGAATTAAACATTAATAGTGTTATTACACGTAAAAATTGCAAGCGACAAAAATCGCCTGCGACTCGTCAAATTTCCTAAAACTTGCGTATTGTCCACCTGAAACTTACGTATTATCCAAGCATTTCATTGGCTGTTCGGGAAAAGGCTTTTCCATCGTCAGATTTCCAAGAAATCTGACGATCAATTTTAAATGCAATTTCATTCTTAAACTTCTAAACATCCCACAATATTACTTTTTACACCGTCGTATAGAGAAAAAAATGTACTTTTAAATGCAATTTGTTTGAAAGCTGTATCTCAATTTGTTTCTGAGTTATTATTTTTTTTTTGTAGTTTTTATTACTTTTTTGTCATAGTGGCAACAGAAATATCCATCTCTGTTGAAAGTAAAGGTTAGTGTATAGACCAATCAGAAAACGAATAAAATGAGGATTAAACCAATAAAACCTTCAGATATGCTTTTGATTTCCTACCCTGACGAGGACAATAACCATTTTTTCCAAATTGTTAAAAAATAAAAATAAATGCAGAGGCTCAAATTTATAATGCGAGAACTTGAACTTTTGCAAATGTTTGAAGATAGATGTATGCTGAATGTTGAAGAATTTACTGCAATGATTTTGTAGCATGTACTCAACACCATACATGTGTTTCAAAATTTGTTAGTTATTCATTTAAATTGCGTCATTTATAATGGGATAATTTCATTTTTAGAAATTAATAAAAAATATATGTATATTGAATGTTGAAGGATCTGATAAAAAATAATTTTTGCACGTACATGCGTTTCAAAATTTATTAGTTAATCATTTAAAATGCGTCATTTATATTGCGAGACTTGCATTTTTCGAACTCGCTTGATAAAGCATGTATACTGAATGTCGAAGGATCGACTGCAAAGTTTTCTAACATGCTAACTTCTTATACAAGTGCTGTGTTGCCAGTGGGCTACTGTAAAAAAAATCCGGATTTCTTGATTGACACCACTTTTTCGAAATGGTATAATAAACCGTATTTTCGTCTTGTTTAATATGTCATTTGAGAAGACGAAATTCACTATTTAAAAGTCCTTCCGGCCAGTGCCGGGAGGGAGAGGTAGCTTTCAAATTCCTTATTTCAAAAAAGGCAACTTATATTATTCAAACACACGAAGCTCAATTTAGTAGAAACCGAATATAGGAGATTCAATACTAATTTTTATCAATACAAAATCATTATGAATGAGAATTTCGCGAAATTAGTCAGATTTATCCAAGCTGCTTTTATTTAAAGTAACTTATATTTGGCTCAGATGTTGATGTATACTATCCACATGCCTTCTTACATGGAAACAGGCGGATACGTGAGTTATCGCGTGACAAATACAAGATCGTTTCAAAATGTTAGCCATACTAGAAATTCAAAGTGCTATAATTCAACCATTTTTTAAGATATAAACAAAAGAACAAATTTTCAGAAACAACATCTGCTCCGGAATCTTTGTATCAAGGCCAAACACATAAAAAAAATCTTTTTCATTTTCCAATTTTTTAATACCTCATTTTAAATTTTTAATTTAATTTTTTTTAAATGGCAACCCTTTTGAAACAAGATGGCGAATGAAGCTGGCCAACGAACTCGGTCGAGACATTGGTATGTACTATGTACAGACCAAGTAACATCTGAATCGGTTCATAAATACGTTTGTTATCGCGTGACAAAAATCAGGTCGTTTTAAAATGTCAGCCACAATAGAAATTCAAAATGCTATAACTCAGCCATTTTTTTAGATATAGACGAAATAAAAACTGTTCCGGAATCTTTGTATTAAGATCAAACACATACGAAAAAAATCTTTTTCATTTTCCAAATTTTTGGTATCTCATTTTAAATTTTAATTTTTTAAATTTTTTTAAATGGCCGCCATTTTTAAACAAGATGGCGGATGAAGCTGGCCAACGAACTCGGTCGAGATATTTGTATGTACTATGTACACACCAAGGTACATCCAAATCGGTTCATAAATACGCCTGTTATGAACGTGACAAATATCAGGACGTTTCAAAATGTCAGCCACGCTAGAAATTTAAAATGCTATAACTGGGCCATTTTTTAAGATATAGACGAAACAAAAACTGCTTCGGAATCTTTGTATAAAGTTCAAATACATAAGAAAAAAATATTTTTCCATTTTCAATTCTTTGGTACCACATTTCAAATTTAAAATTAAAAAAAAAAATTTAAATGGCCGCCATTTCGAAACAAAATGGCGGATGAAGCTGGCCAACGAACTCGGTCGAGACATTGGTATGTACTATGTACATGCCGAATTACATCCAAATCGGTTCATAAATTCGAGAATTACAGTATGACAAAGATCAGATGTATATCTATATATAAAACAAGAGATGTCTGCCTGCCTGCCTGCCTGCCTGACCGAGGCAAGCGCCGAAATTATAACACCTAGGCCTCTGAAATTTTCGTCATGTGTTGATTTTGTCCTCAGAAAGTGTACTTCGCAGCCGGATTTTAAAATTTCAATTTCAATTTTTTGTTTTTAATTAAAACTTTATGAGTTAGAGGCTATTTACAACTTTCCGCCAATCCGCGGCAATGAAACAGCCAGCCAATGAGAGCAGGCGTTAAATATTGGATCTAGCGTAGCGGCAAAGGGCAAACTGCACTCGCAACTCCCAATGTTTATGTGTCGTCAGCTTCATGTAAGTACGCTTTTGCACTTTTCTTCCTATAAGATTTAATATTATTTACATTAATTGTGATATTTCGAAGTGTTTTTTACTTATTTTGCAAGGTATACAATTCATGTAAGTTTGTTTAAATTGTATTTATTCTTTGTGTTGTGTTAATGGCGTAGTCGCGAAAGAATGAAATGTGTTTCTTGAACTTTACTTTCCCTGAAGTAAATAGTTATGTTCTTGGGCAATTAAAAGTGAAGTTAATGTTCGATTCTTATTAAACTCCTAATATATCACCATATAATTTCATCATATAAGTATTTCACGCCCTCAGGATTTTAAATTCAGTTCTTTTCCTTTTTTTAAAATCTTTTCTACATATGTTACACTTTATTGAATGTTTTCATAGTGCCAGGCATATCAGTTTAAAGTTTAGGCGTAATTCAATGAACGAAATTTTTGAGTACTGTTATTTATAATCTTTCTTCCTGTTAATGTTGACTATATTTTTAGACACCCAAGAACGGTGAAATCATAACATGCTATAAATTGTACAACTCAGGGTTGGGGAATTTCTAGAAAATCTTACCAGCCAAGGATTTATTTCACCAGCCAGTAAAATGCAATCTACAGTTGAAAATTTTATGACAAAATTAGGCAACTCAAAAATAGTTGGTTGCTATTACTATAATGCATTTTCATATTTTTCTTCCCTATAAATTTAAAAAATATAAACAAGAGATGAAAGTTTAATATAAAATAGAACTTAGTACCATGTTTACATCGCAATAATTAGGAAAGTTGAAAAATATAGCTAACTACTAAAAAAAAAAGTTTTCGGCATATCTGTATAGGTTGCAGTTTTCAAAAACTACCTAAAAATTCACTCGCCAATGGCGAGTAAAATGATGCATTTCCCTACCCTGGTACAACTGAATGCAAAATCCTGTGAATGTAGTATGAGATGTATGTTTTAATTAAGATTTGTTATTGAAGAAATTAGTTTATTTCATATACAAAACACCATATATTATGAGTTTGGTAAGAAATCCTAACAAAAACCTATATCTTGCACTTTACTGAATGTTTTCATAGTGTCAAGCATATGAGTTCAACTTTTAGATCTAATTCAATGAAGCGAAAATTTTGAGTATTTATTGTTATTTAAATCTTTCTTCCTTTTAATGTGATGACAACATACATTTTATACAAGATTTGCATGCCCGTTCTTGGACGATTCTTATGAAACTCAATTTGTCACAAAATGGTGATTTTATTGACTTCATTTTTCCAAATTAAAATGGTTTCATGACAATATACATCTTTTCCCAAAAACGGACATGCAGTCTGGTATAAGATGTATATTAGAGTACTGTGCGGGTCGGGTTGTACCCGACCCGAACCTGTAAATTCCATTTTAAGTCAACATGACCCGAACCCGCAAAAGTAATTTTCAGAAACCCGACCCGAACCCGAGGTATTTCAACCTGCAACCGGACCCAAACCTGAAAAAAAAATGTTTTAATGCCACTATGGAAAATAATCTACAATTGTATCTAATACAATTTTTATGTTTTACATAGAAGAATGAACAAATCTATATTCTTTAACATTCAAATATAGTAAAACCTCTGAACACGTTGGGATCGTTGTATAGAGTCAATCATCGAATCTGGTTATCCCGAATTTTGTTTTTTCGGCTCTGAATGAATCTAGTTTTCTTTCTGCAAGTCGGGTTCGTATTACAAGAATTCTTTCGGGCCATCTATAGGTTTTTTACTGGATTCGTTATAATCATTATCGTATCAGTAACTGAAAAAGTATGTTTATATTAGTTTCCAGAAACGAATTCTAAGACTAGACAAAACTGACAGGCACGCATTTTGTTTTTGTGAAACTTTGATCTGCGGTTTTTATAGAATTTTAATGTGAAACAATATTTTGGACATTCTTTTAAAAAATCGAGTCAACCCGAATCCGAAACGTAAACGTCAAAAAGCCAACCCGAAACAATGAAAGCCAACCCGAACCGCAACAAAAGACATTGAAGTCAACCCGAACCCGATCCGCAACGGCAAAATATAGACCCGACCTGAACCGCAGGTCGGGTTCGGGTAAAAGCGGGTAACCCGACCCGATGCAGGACTCTAATGTATATGTTGTCAAGTTGTCATCGCCCAAGAATGGGAGAAAAAACCCCACCAACTTTTGACTTCAGGGAAAATGAATGATGTTATTTGGATTTTCCTTTTGTTAATATTTTTTCGCCACATAGACTTACCCATATATTATGAGTTTCGTAAGAAATCCCAATGAAAACACATATTATTTCTTTGCTTTACTGAATGTTTTTCCTTTCTTATAAAAATCATGATATGTAACATGCGAGAAATTGTAGAACTGAATGGAAAATTCTGTCAGTGAGGTCTACGATTTATGTTTTCTTTCAGATTTGTTATTGAACTCATTTCATTTAAGAATATTTTTAGGCGCCCAAGAATAGAGCATGTGTTTTCATTAAGATGAGCAAAGATTAACAAAAGGTAAAGAACTGAATGAAAAATTCTCAGTGCGCTAAATACTTATACAATGAGCATTTTGTGATATATTACGAGTTTCATAAGAATCGCTCATGAATGCACTCTTAATCGCCCAAGAACGGAAATTATTTACTTCATAGAAAGTAAAGTTCAAGAAACACATTCCATTCTTGGGCGACTGTGCATATATAAATCTCCATTAACACGGAGAACGAATACAATTGAAACTAACTTACATGGTTTGTATACTTTGCACAAAAAGTAAAAAAAAAAATGTGAAATATCACAATTAATGTAAATAACATTAAATCTTATAGAAAGAAATGTGCAAAAGTGTGTTTTTCTTTAAAATAAAGCTGATGAGACATAAATAGTGCAATTTATCTTCACCCCTGAGCTAGGAAGTGTGGTCGTTGGATCCCATATTTTTTACCGCCTGCTCTCATTGGCTGGCTGCTTCATTGCCGTCACAATGCCATATGCACATTTTAATAATAATAATAAAAAAATCTACATTAAAATTTTAAAATCCAGCTGCGAAGTGCACTTTTCAGTGACAGCATCTACACATGACAAAAATTTCAGTATATGGTGAAGCATGCAGCAGTGAGCCGTGTCAGAGGTTCTTATAGGTGATATTGGGGTCTTAATTGAGTGATGGTTACCATTATTTCCGAATAGAAATTTCAGCAAATTTCTTAAATTCTTATTTGTGTCACCACCCCATTGAGTAATATATCTATGGATAGGTTGAAAATTTGAGTTTCATTCGTATACAGGTTTGTTTACGAGAGAGTGTGCATCCTGGTGGTGGAAAGTGAAACTAAAAGATATAGCAAAGTGTGCGTAGCATGCCTGCTGTACCCGGCTGCAGGCGGCTGTGACCTGTGTCGGATATTCGTAAAAATCATTGTGCTCCGTGGCGGTGGAAAGTACTTCGAAGCATATGCACGGCTAGGATAGTTAGGTTACATTTAAGTTATGCTTAGGTTAAGTTACCGTTACGTAGCCCTAAGTCTTAAATTGATTTAAAGCTTACATTGGAAATCCGATTTAACCATTGGTCTTAAATCGATTTAAACTAACATCGAAAGTCGTGATTTAGCTAATGTCTTGAATTACGATTTAACCATTGTCCTTTTAGCCTTACATCGCAATTTAAAACAAACATCAAAAATCCGATTTAACCATCAGTCTTATATCGATTTAAAGATAACATCAGAAAAAATTATGTATCTATTGGCTTTAAATTGATTTAAAACAAAATACTGATTCAGAGCTAACATTGGAAAATTGATTTATTTACATTGATGCAGCTTCTGCATGCATGGCAAGCTGGTGTTAAATCGATTTAGCAGGATCAGATTTAAGAAAACATTGCAAACTTCAGTGCTTTCCGATTTAAGAAAAACATGGCAAGCTGGTGTTAAATCGATTTAGCAGGATGCAATTTAAGCAAATCTTAATGAAATTGATTCACTATTATGTCTGAAAAAAAAGTCATGGTTAAAGTCCAAATTCATCTATTTTTTGCTTATATTTTTTTGCATTCTTTTGATCAAAAATTTATTTTCATGTATTGAAATATTTTAGTTTTAAATTATTATTTTGTAATTAATTAAAAATACTTAAATGATGAGTTGAATAATACTTTAATAATCCTTCTCCATCCACTATATCAATGTCAGCATTTATGTTAAACGAATTTTATTATAATCTAAAAGTGAAAAAGGAATAAAATTGCACCTTATTTCTCATATATCCTCCCCCCTCCCCCATATTTTTTTTTTTTTTGTTTAGCTCACAGGCTATCAAAGCCTGAGATCTAATGTGTCTGCAGGTTCTGTATGTACATATGTATGTAACTTTTGATAGAAATATCCGATTTGCTTCAAAATTTTTTTCTAGGTTCTTTCTGATAAGGCGCTTCCCTGATTAGCTTTTGAGGTCCATTGGTTTAGTATAAAAAGGGGGGGAACGGGGGCTAATCCACCTCCCCCTCTTAATTTAGATGAATGGGTTTTTCAAGCAGAATTATCCGATTTGCTTCACATTTTGTTTCTAGCTTCATTCTGATAAGGCGTTACCCTGATTAGTTTTGAATGTCCATTGGTTAGGTATATAAGGGGGACGGGGGTTAATCCCCTTAATTTAGATCAATGGCTTTATCATGTAGAATTACCCGATTTGCTTCAAATTTTGTATATACCGGTTTATTTTAATAAGGCGCTTCCATGATTCGATTTGGAGGTTCATAGGTTAAGTATAAAGGGGCTAATCCTCCCCCATTAATTTAGATAAATGCGTTTTTCATGCAGAATTATCTGATTTGCTTCAATTTTTTTTTTCTAGATTCATTCTGATAAGATGCTTCCCTGATTAGTTTTTGGGATTCATTGGTTGAATATAAAGAGAGGGGGACAGGTGTTATTCTCTCTCCCCCCCCACACTCATTTAGATAAATGGATTTTACATGCAGAATTATTCGATTTTCTTCAAATTTTTTTCTAGGTTCGCTCTGATAAGGCGCTTCCCTGATTGATTTTGGGGGGCTCATTGGTTAAGTATAAAGGGAGGAACGAGGGGAGGTCCCCCTTATTTTAGATCAATGGGTTTATCATGCAAAATTATCCGATTTGCTTCAAATTTTGTATACCGGTTTTTTTTTCATAAGCCGCTTCCCTGATTAGATTTGGAGGTTCATTGCTTAAGTATAAAGGGTGGGGGGAAGGGGCTAACCCTCCCCCATTATTTTAAATAAATGTGTTTTTGATGCAGAATTATCTGATTTGCTGCAGATCTTTTTTCTTGGTTCATTCTGATAAGGCGCTTCCCTGATTACTTTTTGGGTTTCATTGGTTAAGTGTAAAGAGAGGGGGGGGGGGGAGCTTATCCACCAAAGTAATTTTGATAAATGGATTTTACATGCAGAATTATTCGATTTTCTTCAAATTTTTTCTTGGCTCATTCTGATAAAGTATAAAGGGAGGAATGAGGGGAGGTCCCCCTTATTTTAGATCAATGGGTTTATCATGCAAAATTATTCGATTTGCTTCAAATTTTGTATACCGGTTTTTTTTTTCATAAGCCGCTTCCCTGATTAGTTTTGGGGGCTCATTGGTTAAGTATAAAGGGAAGAACGGGGGGGGATTAACCCCCTTAATTGAGATCAATGGGATTATCATGCTGAATTACCCGATTTGCTTCAAATTTTGTATATCTGTTTATTTTCATAAGCCGCTTCCCCTATTAGATTTGCAGGTTCATTGGTTAAGTGTAAAGGGTGGGGGTAAGGGCTAACCCTCCCCATTAATTTAAATAAATGCGTTTTGGATGCAGAACTATCCGATTTGCTTCAAATCTTTTTTCTAGTTTCATTCTGATAAAGCGCTCCCCTGATTACTTTTTGTGTTTCATTGGTTAAGTGTAAAGGGAGGGGAGGGGTTGGGGCAGCGGCTAACCCACCAAATTAATTTTAGATAAATGGATTTTACATGCTGAATTATTCGATTTTCTTCAAATTTTTTTCTAGGTTCATTCTGATAAAGCGCTTCCCTGATTAGTTTTGCAGGTTCATTGGTTAAGGGGGTGAATATGGGGGGAGGGCTTACCCCCTTAATTTAGAATAATGGGTTTATCATGCAGAATTACCCGATTTGCTTCAAATTTTGTATACTGGTTTATTCTGATAAGGTGTTTCACTGATTAGATTTGGAGATTGATTGGTTAAGTATAAAGGGGGGGGGGGAACAAAGAAGCTAATACCCCTTAATTTAGCTAAGCGGGTTTTTCATGCAGACTTATCCGATTTGCTTAAATGTGGTATATAGGATTATTCTGATAAGGCGCTTCCCTGATTAGATTTTGAGGTTCATTAGTTAAGCATAAACTGGGGGGGGGAGGGGGCGTTATATCCCCTTAATTTATTTTTCAAGGGCATTATTCTTTGAAATAAGAGTATATTGTACAATATGTGTGAATAGCCTGTGAGGTCAATGACACCATTTTAACTGGTCACTTTTCTTTTTCTTTACTACTTTTCTCATCATGGTAAATAAACAGTTAAATTCATCATTGAATGATTGAATATGCTTCTGTTTTTAACTCTAGACCTTTTTCATTTTGTGACAGTAAAAAAAAAGTGTGTGTGTTGTTAGATTGGTACTATTTGGGTGGGCAACAGGGAAGTCCCCCCCCCCTTTCCTTTAAAGAATTTAGATTGTAGCGACCATAACAAGTCAGACAAAAAAAAAAAAAAAGAAAAAATGCGCCAAGCATACATTATAAAACTGCAACACATTCAGAATAATGTAAACAAACTGCACCGTTTGATAAATTAAAATATTGCGTCTAATTCAAACGCATAACACATTTCAAAACCCAATTTCAGCTGTTTCCATCTACAATCGGAAAATTATCTGAATTTTTTTCAGCAGCCCTGTATATGATATATAGATTTCATCTATTAACTAGATGCATACCAAAATTTAGTTCACTTAAGAAATACATATACTTCAGTTCAAAATTCCCCTTCAGCAATTTCCTCTAATAAGGAGAATGGTACGTGAATACTTTTGTGCAGCCCCTGTATATAAGGTATAGAATTTATATATAATGAGTAACATGAAAAAAATTAGTTAAATTTAAAAGGGCTTACCGAATTTTAAAACGTACACTACAGCAATTATTACTCAAAGACAGTACTGTAACCTATTTATTTTGTGTGTCCCTGCAAATGAATAAGAAATGCTATGAATGCATTGTTCTGACGTGATCGTAGTGAAATTCAGTGATTTATATAAGTTTCAATACATTTGAAATAGCGCAATGTCATTAAATTACTCTACAAACAATTTTCCCCCATATAACCATATTGTAATGTAATATTTTTGACTGCCCCTGTAAATGAACTATTAATCCTACATACTTCATATACAACACAAAACATGCTTTGTTGACCCTAATTAACCGTTATCAATTGCATAAAAATCAGAGTATATTTACCAGAGTTGGAGCGGGCACAGACGGACAGACAAACCGAATGCACAAACATTTTCAACTTTGCTGGGAAGTGTCCAAGGAAGAAAGAAATTATAAAATGTATTAAAATAGTTCACTAACTTATCAAAATGAAAAAAAAAAAATGTGTGTTTTGAGTCCTTCAAACTTTTTTGTGTGTAAAATATGTACCTCTTTTCAAAAATATTTCCTACTTTTTTAAAGGACCTCCCGTGGTGTCAATTTTCTGACGCCGCTGGGAATTAAGTTACAGCAAGATTCGACCTCATTTGAAGGCTTGACCGAAGGTGAAACTCCTCATGGCCCCTCAATTGCGGGGTCTGTTTCTGATCCGAAACTATTAGGGGCCATTCCTCCAAGGGGGTGTGGAAACGGTTTTTTTCATGTGATATATCGTTTTAATTCTTTTGACCTCTACATTACTAAGCACTCGCTCCTCTCCTCTGAACTCATTTTTTCATCAGTACAGGGCGTTTTAGTTTTAATTTGTTCATGACTGTCGCATACAATTTTCCAAAAATTTACATAGCAAATCTCAACAATTAACAGCTTCTCCCCTTTTTCCCCGAGTGGGTACGTATTTCAGTCAAAATCGAGTTAAAGGTATGAAATCATATAAATTTAAGGATAATTTTTAAATATCACCACGGACCCGGGCAACGCCGGCGGGTCAGCTAGTATATATATATATATATATATATATATCAACTTTTGAACGGAGGGTGGTTTCGGGGTCTAGGGGTCATGATCGATGAAAATATACCAAAATTTTTTGAAATCGCTTTCCTCCGAACGGCTGCAATAGGTAGCTTTTTGTAATGAAAGCTACCTAAAAAAACAATACTGACAATTAAGTAGTCTGATTTTTGTTTAAAGTATCCGATCGGCAACACTTTCCATGTGTTTCAAGATTTTGAACATGTTTCAAGATCAATAATGTAATTTCAATCAATAAGTAAATGCGACCCAATCATTAAAATCATGAAACACGTTTATTTTTAAGATATTAAATATTAATCCAGTTACGTCCGCGGTAGTTCTTGATACTTTACTTAACTTTACTGTTCTTGATACTTTATTTGCTTTCCACTTTACACGGAGTATAGAAAGAAGAGTCGGTTAGATTTATGGTTATCTTATCAGACGATATACTCCAGGTTTCCATGAAGTGAAATGAAATCAAAAAACCAAACCAAACCATCATTTTAGTTTACAGTTAAGATTAAAGCCTAAACTTTTTTTTGATTAGTTTTATTTTAGTTGATTTTCTTAAACAACGGTGAGGAAATTTTATATGTTACTTATAATTTCAATGTAATGATAATTGTTTCTAAATACTTTGCAATTTTTCATATTAAGGAATAGCTTCAATTCCATTCACTTTTAAACATTGGTGGATTTTATAAATAAAATTTTATAAAAAGTGAACGTCATACAACTATCAGCAATAAATCAAAACGCTACTGCAATTAGAAAAAAATATGGTTGCGAGACTTGTACTTTTGAAAATATTTCAAAAAACATGTGTGATCAATGTTGAAAGATTGATTACAAATCTCTCTTACCATGTACTATGTGTTATACATGTGTTTCAAGATTTCTTATCCATTCATTTAAGTTGCATCATATATAATAAGAGACTTATTTTATTAGAATTTGGTTGAAAAAACATGCATGCTAGACGTTGAAGGACTGAGTACAAAGTTTGTTTTGCATGTACTGTACAACAGTGTTGCCAATGGGCTACTTTTTTTAAATTCACATTTCTTGATTGGCACAATTTTTTTGAAATAGTAAAATTTGCCTTATTTAATGACATATTAAAGCGAAAACAAAGGGAATTTTACTGTTTCAGAAAAGTGGTGTCAATCAAGAAATCTGAAATTTTAAAAAGTAGCCCACTTACAACACTGCTTTACACCAAACATGTGTTTCAAGATTTATTAGTTATTCATTTAAATTGCGTCATTTACAATAAAATACATTCTTTTTTTAATTTGGTTTAAAAAACATGTACATTGAATATTGAAGGATCAACTAAAATGTATTTTTTGCATGTATATGTGTTTCGAAAATTATTAGTTAATCATTTATATTGCGAGACTTCCATTTTTTGGAACTCGTTTGAAAAACATGTATACTGAATGTCGAAGGATCGACTGCAAAGTTTTTTTAAACACACTCTTATGAAAGTGCAGTGTTGCTAGTGGGATACTTTTTTAATTCAGATTCCTTGATTGACACCACTTTTTTGAAATAGTATAATAAACTGTATTTTCGTCTTACATAACCGTTTATCTACTGACGGTACTTATAAGTACCATTAAAATAACTTGTTATGAAATTCATTTAATACATCGATCAGTTGTACTGTAGTTTCGAATGAGCTATAGATACATTACTTTATCTTCTTCCAAAAGCATTATTTGTTACGCAAAGCAAAATATTTTTAAAAGGATTATTTCTTTTGCCTTTGAATCTTTTCCCCTTTCTTGGCATAGGGAGGGAGGGGATTTTTTAATTCGGAAATATTTCTATATTTCTATTGTAAAAACATTATATTTGTGCATTTCCTAATTCTACAAAATACTAAGAAAAATATTTAAAATAAAAGATTTGAGTGGTGTTATAAATATTAAACACAATCCCTATAAATTCAAATTTAACGAATCCTTTTAAATCCTCCAATCCTTCTAAAATCCATTAAATGACTACGTAAATCTTCTAATGTAGTTTAAACAAATCACGAAAAATACTTTAGAAGATAAAATTTTCATGAATTTTTAATTCAGTAGACAAAGGGTTAATCTGTCATTAAACAAGACGAATTTAACTATTAAAAAAAAACTGGTTTGAATCAAGCAATCTGATTTTTCTAAGTAGCCCAATGGCAATACTGTACACATGTTTCAAGATTAATAATGGTAATTTCAACTTTTCCGATATAAATGCTACCCAATTATTTAAATCACAAAAGAATGTGTATTTTTAAGAGATTAAATATTAATCCAGATACTTCCTCGATAACTCTTGATACTTTACTACACTTTGCTGTCCTTGATACTTTATTTGCTTTCCACTTTACACGCAGTACAGAAAGAAAAGTCGGTTAGATTTATGATTATCTTATCAGACGATATACTCCATGTTAAAATGAAGTGAAACTAAATCAAAAAATAAACCAAACCATACTTTTATTTTGCAGTTAAGATTAAAGTCTAGACTTTATTTTGATTAGTATTATTTTGCCTGCTTTTCTTACATGATAGAATTTTATATGTCACTTAGAATTTCGATACAATGATAAGTGTTCCTAAATGCTGCGTAAATTTCATACCAATGAATAGTTTAATTTGCGATCCGTTTTGAGCATTGAGAAGGATTTTATAAATGTAACTTTAGAAAAAGCAAAAAAGTTTCAACAATAAATTGAAACACTACTGCAATAAAATAAAAATATAATTACGGTAGCACTTATTTATTTTGCGAGACTTGCACTTTTGCATGTATGCTGAATGTTGAAGGATTGACTGCAAAGCTTTTTTAGCATGTACACAACACCAAACATGTGTTTTAAGATTTATTAGTTATTCCTTTAAATTTCGTCATTTACAATAAGAGACTCTCATTTTTAGAATTTATTTGGAAAAATATGAACATTGAATGTTGAAGGATCAAGTAAAAGGTAACTTTTCAATGAACTGAAATGAATTCAAAAAAGCAAACCAAACCATAATTTTATTTTGCCATTAAAATAATAATAAAAAAATGAATGTATGAAAATTAATCCACGCTCACAAATAGCTAATTTAATTTTAATTTAACTTTATGTTTGTAATGTTTTTCATTATACATCATGTCTCGGGACATTGTTTACTATGTTTATTGTTTTTAAATTACGTGAAAATATTTTCTATCCTGAATGATTTTGAAAATGTCGCCGTTGGTGCGACGAAACGATCGTCAATCTTAATAAAGATATTTTATCGCATTTTATAGCATTATTTTACTTAATTAAGATTAAAGTCTAGACTTTGTTTTGATTACTTTTGTTTTAGCTGCTTTTCATCTATATAGGTGATTGAGTTACACATGCATAGCTGCCAACTTGTACGGATTTTTCATACCACTAAAATTTTACAGAAAATTTTAGCTAATTGAATCCCTGAAATTCAAGAAATTCTAACGTTTAAATAAGTCAAAGAATTCTATAAAATTTTAGTGGTAGGAAAAATCCGTACAAGTTGGCAGCTATGCACATGCCACTTAGAATTTCAGTGCAATGTTAACCCTAGATCTACCGGGAATTTTATTCAAGTTTTAATAAAACGTTCTACACCAGAATTTTTATTTAAAACTATTTAACTTATTTATTTACCTTATTTTTGTCTGGTTCATATACTTAGTTTATTTTAAAGAAATTTCTGGTTTGAATGAATATTTTGTATGTACCTGTCGGGTCCAATGGACCCGTCTGGTAGACGGAGGGTTAATTGTTTCTAAATGATTTGCAATTTTTTATATTAAGGGGACGGTAAGCGAAATTCAACCAAAAAATCAATTTTTACATTTTTTTTATCATTTAGTAGTTTAAACTTTTATATTTTCAACAATGTATTGCACATGTTTATTCATAAAAGAAAAGTGTTGGATTTTTTCATTCTTTCTAAGAGCACTTCACAGCAGTGGGCTACTTTTTTTAAATTCAGATTTCTTGATTGGCACAACTTTTCTGAAGTGGTAAAATTACCATTGTTTTTGCCAGGATTAATATGTTATTAAATAAGGCGAATTTTACTATTTCAAAAAAGTGGTGCCAATCAGGAAATCAGAATTTAAAAAACCACTGGCAATACTGCTTCACAGCTTTAATTGATTTTTTCTCAAAACTTCGATTTTTAGATTAATGTTCCTTTTTCTCAATATCTATTAAACATAAGAACTCAAATTTTTCTAAATACTTATATTATGTTATAATGCATACTTTAACACAGGGATTTAATGTTTTGTTGAGAAGTATTTATTTTAGGCAATGAAATCTTACAAAAAAGGCTAATTTAAAAATGTCTTTCAATAAATAATTAATAATTAATTTTCAGCTTCACTTAGAAAGAAAATGGTCTGTTAAAATAAGTAAAGCATGTTATTCAAACTACTCTAAAAAACCTAGACCTCTATCTTTCACCATTTCTGAGAAAAAGGTTCATAAATTTGTTGTATTTTAACATGGTCGAGATAGAGCCTACCCACTCTCCTTAGGGAATATTTTCATTCCCATTCAGTTTTGAGTATTGGGACGGATTTTATAAATATAACTTTATAAAAAGCGCACGTTATACAACTATCAGCAATAAATCAAAACACTACTGCAGTAAGAAAAAAATATATAGTGGCGAGACTTGAACTTTTGAATATGTTTAAAAAACATATGTGATGAATGTTAAACGATTGATTACAAAACGTTTTTAGCATGTACTCTGTGCCATACATATGTTTCAAGATTTATTAGTCCTTCATTTAAATTGTGTCAAATTATACTGAAAGACTTTCATTTTTTTTTTTTTTAATTCGGTTGAAAATATGTGTGCACTGAATGTTGAAGGATTGGCTACAATTTTTTTAGCATGTCCTTTACACCATACATTTGCTTTAAGATTTATTAGTTATTTATTTAAATTGCGTCACTTATAATGAGAGACTTTCATTTTAGAATTTGGTTGAGAATACCTGTATCCTGAATCCAGTGTTGGCAGACGGGCTACTTTTTTTAAATCAGATTTTTGATTGGCACCACTTTTTTGAAATGGTAAATTTAATGACATATTAATTAAGTCATAAACAAAGGAAATTTTACCGTTTCAAAAAAGTGGTGCCAATCAAGAAATTTGAATTAATTAAAGTAGCCCACTGGCAACACTGTCTGAATGTTGAAGAATTGGCTACAAAACTTTTTAGCATACACTGTGGACCCTGTGCTTCAAGATTTATTAGTTATTCATATAAATTGCGTCATTTATAATGATAAACTTTCACTTTTAGAATTTAGTTGAAAAATATGCATATCGAATATTGAAACATTGACTACAAAGTTCTTTTTGCATGTAGTCTAGAAAAAATATATATTTTTCAAAATTTATTAGTTATTCGTTTAAATTGCGTCATTTGCAATGACACATTTTGCATGAATAAACCGCTAATAGAAGACAAAATTTTCCATTTAAAATTTACTGGTAGGGGTTTTGTTGACGTTATCAGAAACTGTTGATCAAATGTACAAAATCAACTTCCATCTTTGGACAACCTCTCCGTCTCCTCCCCTTCACACATAAGTCCATATTTTTTAACTTGGTTGAAAAAAAAAGCCCAGGTATGTTGAATATTGAAGGTTCGACTGCAAAGTTTTTCTGCATGTTATTTGCTTATGCATGTGTTTCAGGATTTATTACCTATTAAAAGATACTAATTCATTTATTCAAAAAATATTGCAAACCAGCGAACTTGCCCGGCGTTGCCCGGGTACGTCAAAAAACAGCAGGAATTACGAAGAAGCTCTGAAAATCACAATAAGTTATTGACGACAAAATTTTAAATCGCTTCTCAAATTTTGAAAAGAGAAAAAGAAATTATGTATTGTGTTCGAAGATTGTAAGTTGATTCCTTTCACTAATGTGGAAAAATAATAGCAAATCGCTAAAATACACTAAAAATCACATATAAAATTCTCGAAAAATTCGAAAATTGCTATATGAAATCCGAATAAACTTTATTGTAATGAGAGCAGAATGTACTTTAGGTCAAAAACGGAATGTCAAAAAATTGCAGCAGATCGCGAAGAAACGTAAAAATCGCATTAAAAATCACAAAAAGTTCAAAAATCACGAAAGTCAAAATTTACTATAATTGGATAAAGTTTCAAATCTAATTCTTTAACCTGTGGGCTCTCTTAAAATTTATGTTTTGGAAATCATGCTAAGCATTAGATCATGTCATTTTTATTCTTAATTAATTTACTTGGACTCCCTTAAATATAATTACAATAATCCCTTAAGATAATATTAGTTTTTGTTGCATTAAAATATCTCAATTTGATTATTTTCTGAAAGCAAGTAAACCCCATTGTTTTACAGTCGAAGTCTATGGGAATTTGGCGAAATGTTAGAGATATTGCCAAGTTGGCGACAAACTTGGCGTTATTTGGCGACAGAACTGGATCCCCCCTACGGTAACCTCCTCTTATAGGTGTGGAGATGCATTACATGCGGTTTAATAATCGCATAAAAAATTCGCTAAAAATTCAAAAATCGCTGTACGAATTCCGGATACACTTTTTTGAAACGAGAACAAAATTTACTATATTGGTGTAAAAGAAAGAAACCGTATTCTTTTTCATAATGTTAAAAAATCGAATTAATATAATCCCTTAAGTTAATATTAGTTTTTGTTGCATTAAAATATCTCAATTTGTTGATTTTCTGTAAGCAAGTAAAACCTATTGTTTTAAAGTGGAAGTCTATGAGAATTTGGCGAAATATTAGAGATATCGCCAAATTGGCGTCACTTTTAGCGACTCCTTTTGGTCGCCAAATTTGGCGATATATCACCAAGTTGGCGACAAACTTGGTGGCATTTGGCGACAGAACTGTGTCCCTCTACGTTAACCTCCTTATAGGTATGGAAATACATTAAATGCTGTTCAATAATTGCCTAAAAAATTCGCTAAAAATTCAAAAATTGCTGCACGAATTCCGAATTGATTTTTTTGAAAAGAGAACAAAATTTACTATATTGGGTTAAAAGAAAGAAACCATATTCTTCTCACTTATATGGAAAAATCGCCTCAAAACATAAAAAAGCGCTAAAAATCGCATAAAAAATTAAATTAAAAAAATCTAATCAAAAAATCGAAAATCGGGCTTCGAGGTGCAAAACTTCATATATAGACGTACCTTTTCCCCAAATTTTGTAGCTCTACGTGCAGTGGTCTCTTCAGAACATCGTCGACACACTCACTCACTCACTCACACACAAACTTTTTTCTTTATTATTATAGATGAAGTCACATAAAAATTGGGATAACTCTTCAGTTTACGCATAATTCTTTGGTTGTGGATTGTTTTTGTAATGTTATGTAAAAATACGGTATACAAATAGCATTTAAAGTTTGTAGTCATCTGATAATCCAGAAAATATTTTTTTAGCTTCCTGCTAGTAGAGCGAGTTCTATTAAAATGATTAAGAATTCTATTAGAAATTCCCTAATAAAGCATTTTAATACTGTTAAAATTATTAGGATCTTTACAAAAACTATTTTTATATAACTATCGACTTTGTTTAATCCTATAACACGTTAGAAATCGTATAGAATATTTTATTCTTCAATAAAATCTAGACAGCATTTTTAACACTTTGCACTCCGTTGTCGGCGCTGCGGCGACATCATCTTTTCTTACAAAATTTGTTTTTGGCACCAGCAACAACGGAAAATAAAATTTGCCTGATTTAATCAGACCTTTTTTTAAATTGTGTACTTGAAGGAAATTTCTTTTAAAAAAGTGGTACCGACCGAATAACATATTTGTGTAACGACGCGGATTTGCTGGTAGCCCATACTCAAAATAACGCGAAGTACAAAGGGTTAAAGTTATTTCAAAGACATTGAAAATTTATTTTGAAGAAGATCAAGGAAGTCCCATTTTTTTGTTATTAAAACTTAAAACTAAATTAGAAGTACATTTTGGAAATAAGTTAGGACCAAAAATAAACATTTAACCCGCTAGAAGGTGCGCCAAAATTTTCTCATGATCAGGAGCTTTGGGTATCTCATATGCGATGTGCGTTTTAATCTTTAAATGTTATGAAATGCAAGTTACTTATTTTCTACAACAAAGTAAAAACAAACTAACGTTTCAAAAGCTCAAGCCATAAAAACTAACAAGTAAAAACTTTTTTATTACAATATAAATGCATTTACATTTTTATGGGACATTCCTGACAAAATAGACTGATACGATCCATACATACGTACTTATCATATTTTTGGTATGTGTATTTAGTTTTTCTGAGCTTGTTATACATAGCAGCTTAGAAATTTTGCAATCTGAACTTTAAAAGAAAACTGCACATTAAAATCAACACGCGAAAATAGACTGACTCGGGGAGTCGCACGGTTATGTCGCATCCTTTGAATAAATTTACAAAAAAACTATTATTAGAATGTTTCTAAAAATTATTTTTCTTCAAGAGGATGAATTCTAATTCAGCACAAGGAGTGTAATACATTTAATGAAAGAGAGGTGTATGAAAAGAAAGGATGAATGCAGCTCCGGGTATCACATACCCTGCGCGAGTACTCCCGTGTTAAACATATGGGTTTGTTGGACAAGCAGCAAGAATAAAGATCTAATGGTGTTGAAAGCCGAACTTTTCTCGGTTTTCATCCAGAATACGATATTTTCTTTTAACCAGAAGATACTAAATACCTATGTAAAATAATAATAATAATAATAATAATAATCAACAAAAGAAATTGTTACTTAACCCGGTCGGGACTAGCGTCTTTTACATTAATTTTATTCGGTTGACACCTGTTTTTGTCAAATAATTAAATTTAGTTTATCAATCAAGAAAATGCCTTAATTAAATAAGCCAAATTTTATTCTTCTTTTTCAGTGGTATCAAAAACAACTGCTGTAAGCATCTTTTGAAGATGCATATATGTACTCATGATCCCGAAGGCGTTAACGCTTTCACGGACGGTGGAATGTTTATGAAACCACTTAATTTCAATTCCCAAATGCAGCGTTGCACCAGAATTTTGGTTAAAAAATATCGGTTTATTGTGTACATGAAATATAGCTTTTTCTTATTTCCAAATAAATCTCTTTGTAAAATCTGCTGTCATTCATTCATTTTAACATTTGAGGAATGAAACTGCTTTGCCTCTGAAAGGTTTAACAGTGATATAAAGAAGTTGGAAATTGCTCATCAAACGTGGCAAATGAGGTACGTTCGTACTATAACTAGTTTTATAAATGTTTTTTGTACCCATTTTTTGTGCTGAATGTATATTTTATTGAACTTCATAAGTGCATATCCATTTCATTCTTTTCGAAAGGCTGTTACATCATTAAAATGCACTTGAAATAATTTTTTTCCCATTGGCCGTTATGTAACGGAAAACTTTTGATTGTCCCTGTCATTAAACTATACATCCGATTTTCATAAAATTTGAAATGACTCAACGAAATTTAGCAACAATTATATATTTAAAATTTCAGACCATTCGGTTGGGTAGTTTTTGCTCTGTTATATGCGGACGGAGAGACAGACGGACGGACTGAACGACGACTATAGTTGCTACGTATTTATATAATTACGAACGCACCTAAATAGCAGCGTTGCCAGTTTTTTTTTTCATTTTCTATTCAGAAATTCCGAGTTCATACTGGAAATTAGGAAAGACAAATTTTTACTTCATGTAATCTTGAAATATCTCTCGTAAATTGAAGTGAAAGTTCGCATTTGCAGGGCTCCCAAATGGTCCGCCAACTGAATACCAATATTTTTTTTTAGAAAAAGTTTCTTTTAGATTCTGTTACAAACCGCCCCGGAATCACCTTTGAAAGTTAATTCTAGCGCAAACCTACCATAAAATTTTCTGTTAAAATTTATTGGTATTCAGTTGGCGGACATTTGGGAGTCCTGCATTTCGAATTTCTGAACAAAAATGGAGGTCAAACTAACTTTGCTTACAACTCTCAATTATGTCCATATGTTGTGTCCGTAAATCCGATATTTTCCGGGTTAACTTTGATTCCAAACCGTTTTTCAAATTCTGTTCAAAATTTTATCAATAAGTTATTCCGGAATTTTCTTGATTTCCTAACAATAAATGCACAATGTCTTTGCTAGAAATGTAGAAAAGATATATAAAAAACCCCATAAAATATTTAGGACGATTTGCGACGTTTTGTAGCATTTAAATAAGTCGAAAATTATACAAAAAATGGTTCCAAATATTTTAAGATGTCTCAGGAAACTTAACCCTTAAATGCCGGGTGTTGCTTTTCTGCAGCATACCCAATTTAGGCTTCTAAAATACTATTAGAATAATATTGAAGCTTTAATGCCTAATGTTGCAATAAAATACAGTTTGAAAATATTATTAAATCGATTTTCAACATGTAGGTGTAGATTTGTGCTGTTTAAAAATAAAGATAGATTTATTTTTTCAATTGTTGCTACTTGTTCTTTTTGTTTTGTTTGGAAGCTTGCGAAATACTCTATTTTGTTCTGCAATAAACAAGTAAAATTTATTTCTTATTATAGTTCCTAAAATTCTTGTGTATTTAATATTATAGAATTTTATCAATTAAATTTATTTTTTCAATTAAAAACCAGTATTTCCGATTAGAAACAAACTGTTTTTTATCCGTAAACCATACTTAAAACAAAATATGATTATTTTGAGTATTTTTACCATGATTTATTTAAAAAATGAAAGCCGAAAAACATTATTACAATGATTTTTGAAAGGTCAGGCATTTAAGGGTTAAAAAGCTTTCAAATTTTCGAAATTTTAATATTTTTAGATGTTAAACTTGTATCTTTTCTGAACATTTTAATATAATTGTTTCTTTGAAATTCTCATTAGAACAAAAGTTATTGCATTTAGAATTATACGAACTCAATAGCTGAAGCGGCATTTCTGACACTTTGAAGTCATTTTTCTCCAAATGACGTTTTTAATCATAACGCGCACGTTATCTCAAAAACGTCTAAATATTTTTTCAAAAAATTTTCAAAACGTATGTTTCATGTTAATTTGTATAAACCGAACCTAAAATTTCCTTTTTATTGTTCAAAAAATTTATTTTTTAGGTGGTTATGTTGTTGAGATTTTCAAAATTTTGTATTAGTTAAATACAACTTCGTATTAAAATTACAAAAATGCTTTAAATGCAAATATATTTAAGTTCAGGGTAATTATTACAATCTGATGTATAAGTAGGCACCAAAATTTTCATTTTAGTTGCAATATTTATTTTGTAATCGTTAGCGTAAGCTATTATAAAAATTTTCTGCTCGTTAAATATCTGACATTTTGGAGCCTTCTGTAAATGCTAATACTGTACCTTGCAATTGTTTAAAGACATAAAATGAAAGAACGTACTTATATATTTTATCTCTATAAAAATTTTGTTTTAAAATTATATACATTTTAAGATATTTAATGTTGAAAGTAGTTTCTTTTTTTTTATTTGTTCGGAGTCCTGAGACCACTTAATATGTTTACCGGTATTATAAAACTTTATTGAAACTACTTTATTGACTTACAGTGAAATTCGTAGTCATTTTCTAAAACGTCGCTATATTTACCTCCAACTGGAAACTATAAAAATATATTTCGCCAAAGAAAAGTTGGCAATAAATTTGCAGAAGCTTATTTATTAATCCAGTTATTTCCTTGTTAATTATTAGACTTTACTGAAATTTATTAGTTTTCTATTTTAGACAAAGTACAGACTATACAGTATATGATTTGATATATGTCATGTTGCCAGACAATAAACTTTACATTTCAATGAACAAAAGTGAAAACAAAAAAGGGAATCAAACAACCATTTTAGCTTTCTGTTAAGATAAAAATCTAGTCATGGTTTCAGATTAATTTTGCTTTGTCTGTTATTCTCCTACATAACAAAGATGGAATTTGATATGCGACGTGGGATTTTAATGCATTGCCAATTGTTACTTAGTAAATGATATTGGATTTTCACATCATGGAGTACATTTATTATATTTACAGAAATTTAAATATTAATGTATCTCATTCCTCTTTAGTTTTTGAAGCTTTATTGAACATATATTTGCTCTCAGCTTTAGACGGAAAAGTAAGTGGGTTTGATTTAATTCATCGTGTTTAGTTACAAGATATATTCCAAATTTTAAAGGACAGAAATGAAATGAAAAAGTGAAATCACAGTTTTAGTTTGCTTTCGAGATTAAAATCCAATTCTTATTTTAAATTGCTTTTTCTTTTAACTTCATTCTCTAGAAGAACAAGGAACTGAATTTCGAACTTAATTTACACTTATAAAACAAAAAAAAAAAAAATATTTCAGTATGAATGTCGCACTTTTTTTTTTCGTTTAAGATCTTTGTATATATCAGTTACTTACATCATCACTGTCAATGAACATAAATGCTTTTTTATAATATACAGGGTGTCCCTAAACTCATGGTACATACGCTAGGGGGTGATAAAACATATCAAGACAAACAATATTAAATAGGAAACTAAGGGTCCCAAACGTCTTCCGAGGGAGATAGGCGCCTTTAAAGTTTAGGGAACAAAATTTCAAATGATTATAAAAAACGGTAAAATTGGTCGATTCGTTTGCGGTTTTCACTAAAACTATTCTTTATGTCAGTATTTTCTTGAAAATAAATTTTAAAGAAACAGTTAAAAAATACCGATAGAGGGCGCATTAGACTTTGGAGTAAAGAAAAACCATTTTTTACCGTTATTTTTTGTATCTCATTACATGCTTTCAAAAGCTTAGACTTAAACCTTAAATTTTGAGCTCAAAATCTGAATCGTTGGGAGTGGTTAAGTAGCGCAAACTGAACTGTGTTCAGGAGGGGGGTTCAAATTTTAACTCATGAACACAGTTCAGTTTGCGCTACTTAACCACTCCCACCGATTCAGATTTTCAGATCAAAATTTAAGTCTAAGCTTTTGAAAGCATGTAATGAGATACAAAAAATAACGGTAAAAAATAGTTGTTGGTTACTCCAAAGTCTAAAGCGCCCTCTATCGGCATTTTTGAACTGTATCTTTAAAATTTATTTTCAAGAAAATACTGACATAAAGAATAGTTTTAGTGAAAACCGCAAACGAATCGACAAATTTTTCCGTTTTTTATAATCATTTGAAATTTTAACTACTGAACACAGTTCAGTTTGCGCTACTTAACCACTCCCAACGATTCAAATTCTGAGCTCAAAATTTAAGTTTAAGTCTAAGCTTTTGAAAGCATTGTAATGAGATACAATAAATAACGGTAAAAAATATTTGTTCGTTAATCCGAAGTCTAAAGCGCCCTCTATCGGTATTTTTTTAACTTTATCTTTAAAATTTATTTTCAAAAAAAAAAAATGTCGTAAAGAATAGTTTTAGTGAAAACCGCAAACGAATCGACCAATTTTTCCGTTTTTTATAATCATTTGAAATTTTGCACCCTAAACTTTAAAGGTGCCTATCTCCTTCGGAAGACGTTTGGGACCCTTACTTTCCTATTTAATATTGTTTGTCTTGATGTGTTCTATCACCCCCTAGCGTATGTACCATGAGTTTAGGGACACCCTGTATAGGATTATAGAAGTGAAGAACATTTGCAGACAGAAGATTAATTATTAATCCAGTTATTTCCTTGTTAATTTTTATTACTTTATTGAAATTTTATTTTCTTTCCATTTTAAACAAAATACAGACAACATACATGATATGACTAGATTTATGCTGTAGGTACTGCCGGACAATATACTTTACTTTTCAATCAACAAAAGTGAAATCAAAAATGTGAATGAAACAACCATTTTAGCTTGCTGTTAAGGTACAAATCTAGTCAGGGTTTCATTTTTTTCACTTTTTATGTTATTCTCCTGCATAACAGAGATGGAATTCGATATTCGGCTTGGGATTTTAATGGTCTACCAATTGTTACTTAGTAAAAGATATTGGATTTTTCACATCATGGAGTACATTTATTATATTTACAGAAACTCAAATATTAATGTATCTAGTTCCTTCTTAGTTTTTGAATTTTTATTAAACATATATTTGCTCCCCACTTTAGACAAAACTGTCAGTGTGTTTGGTTTAATTCATCGTGTTTTGTTACGCGATATATTCCAAGTATCAAACAAGAGAAATAAATGAAATGAAAAAGTGAAACCACAGTTTTCGTTTGCTTTTGGGATTAAAATGTAGTTCTTGTTTTAACTTACATTCTCCAGAAAAATAAGGGAAAAAATTTCGAACTAAATTTACAGTTATGATAACGCCAGAAGACTGTGTGAACGTCGTACTTTTCCCGTTTAAGATATTTGTATATTTCATTTACCTATATCATTAGTATCAATGAATATATTTGTTTTTACAGAATATCGGATTATTCAAATCAAGAACATTTACCAACAGAAGATTAATTATTAATCCAGTTTTATATACACTTGATAAAATATCATTTGTTTATTACGCGGTGTACAAAACTGTTGTAAAGTCAAAAATAAACTTATACAAACATTAAAATAAAGTTAAAATATCTACGTTTCGGTCATCCTTCTATGACCTTCCTCAACGATAAAATTCCTGAGGAAGGTCATAGAAGGATGACCGAAAGGTAAATATTTTAACTTTATTTTAATGTTTGTATAAGTTAATTTTTGACTTTACAACAGTTTTGTACACCGTGTAGTAAACTAATGATATTTTATCAAGTGTATATATAACATTTTACGGTGTAATTGTCCAGTTCTTTTATTATTAATCCAGTTATTGACTTGTTAATTTTTATATCTTACTGAACATTTATTTTCTCTCTATTTTAAACAAAATTCAGACAACATACAGGATATAATTAGATTTATGCTGTATTGCCAGACAATATACTTTACGTATCAATCAACAAAATTGAAAACAAAAAAGGGAATCAAACAATCATTTTAGCTTGCTGTTAAGATAAAAATCTAGTCGTGGTTTCAAATTACTTTTACTTTGTCTGTTATTCTCCTACATAACAGAGATAGAATTTGCTATGCGACTTGGGATTTTAATGAACTGCCAATTGTTACTTAGTAATCGATATCGGATTTTTCACATCATGAAGTACATTTATTCTATATACTGAAACTTAAATGTTAATGTATCTAGTTCCTTCTTAGTTTTTGTTGCTTTGTTGAGCATATATTTGCTGTCTACTTTAGACGTTAAAGTATGTGAGTTTGGTTTAATTCATCGTGTTTTGTTACGAGATATGTTCCAAATTATAAAGGAGAGAAATGGAATGAAAAAATGAAATCGCAATTTTAGATTGCTTTTTATAGTAAAATTTACCTCTTATTTTAAATTGCTTTTTGATTTAACTTACATGCTACAGAAGAACAAGGAACAGAATTTCCATGAAATTACAGTTATATAAAGTAATTAAATTTAAGAAATAAAAAAAAACGACTGCGTAAAAAGCGAACTAATTAATTATTTCTCATCAATGCGAGACTATTTTTTATATTACTTACCTATTTTCTTTTATTTACTTATATTGATGACTTTTAAGTTGTGTTTAACTGTTAGTTCTTATCTATAAACACTGTTTTGATGAGGCCAATAGATGTCTATGATGGTTAGAGTTGCAGTAAAGCTAGAGATCCTACCTACACAACTTCCAGGTTGTGTTATATTTAAACGGAGCTTCTGACTGTAAAATAGTCAATGAAGCATCGTCTTCATTTTGAATGATCTATCCAATGACATGCCACTCCATAGGGTTCGTAAAAACTTTTTTTTGTCGCTACCGCAATTTTGTATTTTACGGCCGCCATTTTGAATGTATAAAAACAAAATGTAGCCTATAACCATCTGACGATTAAGACGAATCGATAGAGTCCTCCTTCACTAAAATCCACCCAGCCGTTGGGATGTTTCGAGGGTATAAAGAAATCCACATACCCAGATACGCGTGAAACACATAACCCTTTTTGGTTGTCGGGTAAAAATAGCGCCAAGCGATTTCAGTGTGAACTTCGTATTTTTTTCCGTTTAAGATATTTTTATATTTCATTTGCCTATATAATCAGTATCAATGAACATAAATGCTTTTCTACAGTATATCGGATTATTCAAATCAAGAACATTTCCAGACAGAAGATTAATTATTAATCCAGTTATTTCCTTGTTAATTTTTATACTTTACTGAACATTTATTTTCTCTCCATTTTAAGCAATATAAAAGAGAAAATGCATGATATGATTGGATTTAAACTGTATTGCCAGGCAATATATTTTATAATTTTAATTAATTTTTCAATTAATTTTCAGTTCTTGTGTTGCAGTTGCAGGTTTACAAACATATGGGAGTGAGAGATGCTAAACTGGGTATCGTCATCGTAGCTTAAATGATAAAGCCCTTGGAGTGCTATTCCAAGGATTCCGGGTTCGATTCCCGGGTTGGGCTTTTTTCATTCTGTTGATTCTACGCTTAGTTAGCAATATGATAAATCATGTAACAAATATTCAACATATTTTATGTTTCAATCAACAAAAGTGAAAACAAAACTGTGAGTCAAACAAACATTTTAGATTGCTGTTAATGTAAAAATCTAGTCATTGTTTCAGATTACTTTTACTTTGTCTGTTATTCTCCTACATAACATACATATAATTTGGTATGCGACTTGGGATTTTAATGCACTGACAATTGTTACTTAGTAAACGATATTGGATTTTTCATATCATGGAGTACATTTATTATATTTACGGAAATTTAAATATTAATGTATCTCATTCCTCTTTAGTTTTTGAAGCTTTATTGAACATATATTTGCTCTCAGCTCTAGACGGAAAAGTAAGTGGGTTTGGTTTAATTCATTCTTTTTTTGTTACGAGATATATTGCAACTGTCAAATGAGAGAAATGAAATCACAGTTTTCGTTTGCTTTTGAGATTAAAATGTAGTTCTTATTTTAAATTGCTTCTTGTTTCAACTTATATTCTTCAGAAGATTGAGGAACAGCATTTGGAAGTAAATTTAAAGTTACAAAACAGCGTCAAATCATTTCTGTGTGAACGTGCTACTTTTTTTTCCATTTAACACTAGTGTTTAATAAAAATATTTTATACCAAAATTTTTATTTAAAACTATTAAATTTATTTCACTTATTTTTATGAAATGCATGTTCAACTTACTTTATGAAGAAATTTCTCTGTCGAATCGACATTAATGGATTTGGTGCGGGTCAAAAAATTGAGTTATGAATATAGAGAAGGAGACATGAAGAGATTGTTCAGCAACCGCGACCACTTCGCCCGGGCGCGAAGGAGAGTGAGGCATATGGAGTGGGATTTATTTTAAACATACAGTTGCGATGTACTTGGGAGCTAAATACTCAGCAACTTTGTATTACCTCAGAGTAAAGATAGTAAGAGATTATATGACAAGTCTGTGGTATTACTCAACATTTTTGTTAGATAAATAAGGCAGTGTTCCGCAGAGTGTTTTTAAAAGATAATTGTCTGAGCGAAGCGAAGGCTAATACTCAGCGAAATATTACTGTCCGGACACATTACTACTACGATGGATATTAACGCCATGTCCTACTAAAAAAAAAGCCTAATAAAAACCTTTCGTCAAGCATAACTCAAAAAATATTTGTCGGATTTCGTTTCTGATTGCACCAGAAGGTACCTATGAGGGTCGCCTACTGAATGCACATACTATGAAAAATAAGTTCTAAACCGTTTAAAAATTATATAGAAAAAACTGATAAAAAAAACACAATTTATCTGCATACGTCACAGAAATTTGGTGTGCGTCACTTTCACCGGTTGATGTTTTCATAGACGACTGGTTTGAACACATGGAGCAAATAAAAAAAATACTCACGCAGTAATATCGAATAGATCAGTTTCAACCACGCGATCACAAACCTTGCAACAACCCGTGGCAACCAGTTTTGGTGGGCAAACAAATAATAATACAGTAATCCGTACCACGGTGACCGTTTTTAGCCTATTGTATTAAATCTGGCCTGTTGTATGACATACAATTGTGGATGATTAAAACAAAAGACATGAGTGTTTATTGCTCCGGGAGGTTAACTTTCTCTGGATGTCTGTCTGTCTATCATACAGCATGCTATTTTCTTGTAAAGGATGATATTATTATGCAGTAAAACCTCCATAACGGACACACCCGATTAGTGGACACCTCTATTTAGTGGGCATTTTTTCGATTACCGACCCTTAAATAACCGTACATTTTTTATTCTCAGTAGCGGACATTTCCAAATAGAGGACAAATTCTGCCCTCACGCGGTGTTAGCTATTCAGAGGTTTTACTGGTAAAACCTCCATAGCGGACACACCCGATTAGCGGATAACACTATTTAGCGAACATTTTTTCGATTACCAACTCTTAAATAACTGTACATGTTTTACTCTCAGTAGCAGTCACCTCTAAACAGAGGACAAATTCTGAATTCTCGGGGTGTCCGCTATTCAGAGGTTTTACTGTATATAATTTTGATAGTTATTTTACAGGGCCACACAGAAGAATAAGAATATATATGAAACGAATATAAACTAAATTCGGGATTGGTAGATCGCTGATGGTAATGTAATTTTAGGATGTTGTTACAGTCATCCGCAGCATGTTTTTAGAGTTTCGTTCATCTAACGAAACACTACCTGTCACACTCCTTTGTCTGTCAGTCTGTCCGTCTGTCACAGAGCCCGTTCTCAGAAACTATATATGTCGGAGACTTGAAAATTTGCATACTTATAGCCGAACACCACACATCAAACGGCAAATAATAAAATTTTGAAAAAGTCTAATATTTAACCCTCTGGGCTCTAACTTGTGTATTTTAAGCAATTTTTCTAACTATGCCCCTAATTTAATTAAGTTGGAGACATGAAATTTTGCATACTTATAGCTGAACATCTCACATCAAATGACAAATAATAAAATTTTGAAAAAGGTTTAATATTTAACCCTCTGGGCTCTAACTTGTGTATTTAAAGCAATTTTTCTAACTCAGCCCCTAATTAAGTTGGAGACATGAAAGTTTGCATACTTTTAGCTGAACACTTGCGATAACACGATAAATCATAAAATTTTGAAAAAGTCATATTTAACCCTCCGGTCTCTAACTTATGTATTTTAAACATTTTTCTAACTCAGCCCCTAATTAAGTTGGAGACATGAAATTTTGCATACTTATAGCTGAACACCTCAGATCAAACGACAAATAATAAAATTTTGAAAAAGGTCTAATATTTAACCCTCTGGGCTCTAACTTGTGTATTTTAAGCAATTTTTCTAACTCGGCCACTAATTAAGTTGGAGACATGAAAGTTTGCATACTTATAACGATAAATCATAAAACTTCGAAAAAGTCATATTTAACCATCCGGTCTCTAACTTCTGTATTATAACAATTTTTCTAACTCAGCCCCTAATTAAGTTGGAGACATGACATTTTGTATACTTATAGCTGAACACCTCAGATCAAACGACAAATAATAAAATTTTGAAAAAGTCTATTATTTAACCCTCTGGGCTCTAACTTGTGTATTTTAAGCAATTTTTCTAACTCAGCCCCTAATTAAGTTGGAGACATGAAATTTTGCATACTTATAGCTGAACACCTCACATCAAACGGCAAATTATAAAATTTTGAAAAAGTCTAATATTTAACCCTATGGGCTCTAACTTGTGTATTTTAAGCAATTTTTCTAACTCAGCCCCTAATTAGTTTGGAGACATGAAAATTTGCATACTTATAGCTGAACCCCTCACATAAACGACAAATAATAAAATTTTGAAAAAACCAATATTTAACCTCTAATATTTTGTCTCGCGCAATTTTTAAATTTAAACTGTTTTGCAATACTATTTTTTGTTCATTTTGCATAATAAGTGCAATGTGACGTAATTTCTTCTATATCAGACTTCTAACGCATGTTAATGAATTTATTTTACAATATCCTTTCTCTTTTAAAATTCACATGTAAATATAGTTTTTATGGCGTAATTTCCAATAAGTGCCTGCTTTTTATACCTAATCATTTAATTCTAATTTGAAGGTTTTATTCTGTTTATAATAGTAATGTGCAAATATTTTTTTTATTTGAAGCAAACATTATTGTTTGCGCTGTTTATATAGTTGGCAACAGTTGAAATTAATACCATTTTCTAAAATATGTAAAAAATATCTGTCAAGATGCTGAATATTTGAATTTAAAACAGAAATAAAACCTCAAAAAATAAGTCAAATTAAAAAAAAATTAATGAAATCTGCACACCGGGATCTTTTATTGAATAAAATGATCTAAAACTGATTAAATTCCCATGTATAGCTTTTGCTCCTATAATTTTTTTTTTAATGGAACGATTTTGTCTAACTTTAGCATTAAATATCTCTTAAAATAATTCTTCGATTTGAAAACTGTTTGCATTAGCGTGTTGATCAAACATTTCGCTATAATACCACCGATTTTCATATTTTTCTATGTAATAGTTTTCTTAATATTAACGAAGAAAGACCTCCGGTCACAAAAAATTCAAAACCGGCGGCGGCGGCGGTGACAGCGTTAGTTACTTTCTTTAGAATAGAGAGATATATAAAAATGAAAACTTGTCTATCTGTCTGTTTGTAATTTTATAAAAATCCACAATTTGGAAGCAAAAATTGTGAAACGATACGGACATGTGTATTAAAACATGGCCGAGGCAACTAAAGTAATCCGGAATCGAAATAATTTAGTGAATTTTTAATTAATAAAAAACCACCAATTTAACAGCAATTTCTTATCAAATTTAAACATTTTTCGTTATAGCAGTTGCCAACAATTAAAAAACACAATAAAATTATTACTACAACAATTAATTTTCTACTGCAAGATTTCCACGTGAAAAATGAAAATGAAATAAATAGTTTGACGAATTTAAAAAAAAAAAAAGGTGAATATTACGTCATAACTTTTCTATTGCAAGATATTCATGTGAAATATGAAAATGAAATAAATGGTTTGACGAATTTAAATGAAAGTGAATATAACTTCATAACCTTTCTACTTCAAGGTTTCCACGTGAAAGAGGAAAATATTACGTCATATTGAAAATATAAAGGACGTGGTGGATATAGTATAACGTCATATGAGTGTGAAAAATGTATTGAAGCATGATAAAAACCCGATTAGGAAAATTATTGGCCTATTTTAACATTATTGCTCCAATTATAAATTGAAATAAGTTCATTTATAGCTGTATTCTTTTGCGTCTGTTATATACATTTATACATTTTTATGTAGCGTTTTCATATGATTCATTCATACAACATTTCGACTGCGTTTTTTAATGTTTGTTTTGTGTTGTATGCCAAATTTTAAAATTGATTTTTCAGAACAAACATCCTTCAAATTCTGGGCATCGCCGGCACTTTAGTTTGTAACAGATAAATGGCTTTTGTATCTGTACATCTAATGCTAATATTATAAAGCGTTATAATATTATAAAGTATATAATATTATTAATGCTTGTACGTTTGTGAGGTGTTATCTCTGAAACTACATAGCCAACTTAAAAAAATGTTGGTGGCCATCTCTGCTCCGAAAAAAAGACTATTTTATGTCAGTGCAGGAACCTACATCGCTACAGGAGCAAAAAAGTTCTAAAATTGTGATTTCTGCGATATTGATTGGGTTAGAAACTTTAAATTTGGTGCGGTAGTTACTTTTAAGATATAAATACTCGTAATGAACGCTCTCTAAAAGGTTCAATTTGACGGATAAACGCAAAAATTTCTAGAAAGGTTCTAAACTATGATTTATTTGGAATACTGAAATTTTTGGGATACTGTTGGGGTTAGAAACTAGAACTTTGGCATGGTAGTAATTAATAAGATGTAAATGCTCGTTGTAGAACGAATTCTAAAAAATAGAAAGACTAAACAAAGCGGAAAAAGATCTAAAGATGATCTAAGTAATGAAGAACATGGAACTTTTAGGAATATAAACATGAGAATTGACATGGCTGTATTTATCATGGCGTAAATTCTCGCAATAGAACAATTTCTAAAAATGTCGCTATATAAAACAGTGCAAAAACAAAAAACTTTCAAAAATTTTCTATTTCTGTGTTACTGCTGAGTCCAAAATCTTCAAATTTTGCTTCGGGTTAGTTTTAAAATATACAATTGTCTCTATGAATGGTTTCTAAAAAATTTAAAAAGATGAAATTAACGGAAAGCGATCTCAATTACCATTAATTTGGAATTATTAGGTACAGCAACTTTAAATATTTCATAATGCTGCATTTCCTCCGCAAAACATGCGATTTAAATGAAACAAAACTGATAGATACCCACCTAGCATTAAATAAATTGTGTAAATATTGAATAAAGACCTGTATGAAACAGTAAGTAGGTTGCCCGAAAGTACTTGTTAAAGTGTTCCTTCTCTAGGCTTTTCTCTCTCTCGCCAAGGCCACTAACAGAGGGAAGTGCCATTTTAAATGTGATATGAATTTTTTATCCGATTCATTTTTCTAGACATTTTATCATAAGGTCATATTCTCAATTATCATTAGTAGATTTTTTATATATTAACTTGTTCTGGTGAAATTTTATAATCGGGTTCATATTAGCGTATGCTAGCTTGCATGATTTGCTGAATAAATATGTTTGGATTTGTAAATTACTTCAAATGACACTTTGACAGCTCAAAAGTTATGCAGACGATATATTCAGATCTTGTGTCATACTTTATGTTGTAATCATTGCCGATTTCTTTTATTTAATACATGCTAAATACAGCTCAACTTGTGCAGAATATGTTTGAAAACCAAACAATACAGCGTATGTAGTGGCCAGCATACACTCATCATTCAAATCCGATCGAGCATATCTAAAACACACTCAAACGAAGCATTGCATGCCACTGTTGATGTATTCGGTACTTTGATACTATATTAGATTTTGAGGAGAGAATTCTTTAAATGTTATCGACAACCTCATTGCATCCGTGGAAAACAGATATTGTACAATATTAACTATTCCGGGGGAGCACACACCATATAAAGTATAGTCCATTCTTTTTAAACATCATATATTTGTCATTTAAAGTTACTCAAATTGGTGCGGAGCGTCTGATTATGCTTTTGACATCATTTTATACAGTTAAAATTCCGATATAAGTAATTTAGTATTTCATTTTCTATTTTACTTTTAATATATTGCGTTTTCAATTTTATATCCATGCATGGCTGTCTTGAATGGTTAGATTTTCCATTTTTTAAAACAGTGTATACGAATTCATATATAAGATTTTGTAATTCTACGATTCGTTTATTTTCATCATTTCAATTTATCGCAGCATATGGACAATTAAAGATAACATCTCATTTTCTTTGCTTCCACATGTTATTATTAAATCTATGTTCTCAGTAATATCGCTCAGACTAATCCCTCTGAGGGAAGTCCTAGTAGAAACATATGCACAGAACGAATGTCCAGTTCCAAAGTTTTTGTCCAATCTATGGCAGTCTATTGCAGAGCTTGGTGATAGCCTAGTATCTTCCTTCGCTTGAAAAATAGTGTTTTTTACAATTATAACTTTCATTTTGATGCATTTTCTGATAGAAATTTTGATGAGGGCTTTGTAATTGTTGAATATTTGCTAAATAAATTATGTCCTTTCGACAGTAAACTGCATGTTAAAGCACGCATTTTTCTTTTTCAGTGTATTTAAAGATAAAACTTTTTTAATCAATATTTTATAACGTTAGAAATTATCTTTTCATTCTATGTATGACACATTATTTTCCTTGAAACTGGTTTACACTTGACAAAAAGTCATTAGGGAGAGTTTGCTTGTTAAGTTAATGAATCCCACGACTGTTTTTTTTTTTTTTTTTTTATGATGCATTTTGTTTTTTTTTTGTCCAGCTGTTCAAGCGAATCAATCAACCTACCAAAACAAGTGAAAACGTAAACAAAAAAAGCCAAAGCACGTGATCATAATGACTGCAAATTTTTTGTGGGTCAAGTAAGCGAAGACCGGGCGTAAAATTTGCTGCTGATCGGATTTATATCCGATCACGTGATACTTTTCATGAATGTTTTGGATTTTGTCTGAGCGTATACATGTGAGCATAGACATGTATTCCTATTACGAGAAACATTGTTTGGAAAGGTAAGAAGATTTAGTTATTGCTTTCACCTGTTTTGAACCATAAAATTATGAAATAATTAAATTATTTCGAAATCCCTTACTTCTTTAAGAACTCCTCCATGAGGGATATCTCCCTGCTCCCGGGCGCGTCCGATCTGCGTCCCTGAACAAACCCATAGAGTACTGTATACCGGTTGCGAGTGATGTAACTGAGAACGTTGTCACAAGATGCGGCTGTATTTTTTTTTTTAATCGGATGAACAGTTTCTGATTACCTCCGGGGCGAACTTACCACCAGTAAATTTTAATAGAAACTTACGTTTTGCTTAAGCGCTTTATTCATGGAAATATTTTTTAACAAATATGGTAAAAAATTCTATTTGTTTTTACTGGTGTCAGTTTACCAATGTATTATAATGTTTTTCACTGACACTGGCAACAGGTTGTCTAGTTTGTCACAGCATTGCGGAAATGCACAGCCTGACTACCACCAAAGTAAACTTCCAACAGCAAAAATGTATACCTGTTTCTGGCCTTATTTATGACTGATTATTTTACATTATTAAGGCTTAGGAGAAAATTTCTATTTAATTTTACTGGTGGAAGTTTCTCCCGGCGACTCTCAACACCTGCGAAAACGTTTATAATTGAAACTTCAATATTTTAAGGATATGTCAGTTCCATTTTATTAATCGTTCCTCGGGTCAAAATAATCCCTCATCGTTCTTCTACTGATAAGATCTTTGTCTATTTCATACACCTTTATAATCAGTATCATTGATGTTTGATACACGCAAATGCTACATTACTTTTAAATATTCAATTAATATTATAAATTTGTAATGAGAAATACTTCAAAAACAACGGTTCGAAAGCCAATTCAATAAAAAGAAATTAATAAAATTATTCGTAAAAAAATAAGATTAAGAAAAAAAAGTTATTTTAAGAGTACTTTTAGCTTGTATTCTTCAGTAATGCGTAGACAAAATTCTAGCACTATCACGCAATACTACTTATTTTCGTGAATAAAATCTATTGGATTATTCACATTAAGATACTCATTTATTTACAGAATGTTAAATACAGGTTGCGTGCAGTGATACCAAAATTTTTTAATACACATTTCCGCCAGATTTAATTTGAGAAAAAATATCACAAATCTTACAGTTCAACACAGTGATTATGAACACTGCTATTTTTATATTAATCCATTAGCATGCATTTGAATAATTTATCTTTAATTCAACAATTCCAAATTCAAACGATATTTTCTGATTCTGAATAGTAATTTTTGTTTTATTTAAGGTCAGGCTTTTCGTGATTATATCTTTCTATATATAAAGAAAAGTTTTGATTTGGAAATGGACCAATGAGAATCTGCGTAGACATTCCCGGTAGATCAGCATCCAATTTGAATGCTTAAGCATGGCCTTTCTTCGTTAATATTAAAAAAAACTGTTGCATACAAAAATATGAAAATCGGCAGTATTAAAGAGAAAAGTTTGATAAACACGCTGATGCAGACAGTTTTCAAATCGAAGAATTATTTTAAGAGATATTTAATGCCAAAATTGGACAAAATCGTTCCATTAAAAAAGTTTTATAGGAGCAAAAACTGTACATAGGAATTTAATCATTTTTAGATCATTTTATGCGTCAGTATTTACCGGTGCGCAGATGCATTTAGTTTTTTAATTTGACTCATTTTTTGAGGTTTTATTCCTATTTCAAATTTTCAGCATTTCGAGAGATATTTTTTACACATTTTAGAAAATTGTATTAATTTAACCTGTTGCCAATTGTATAAACAGCGCAAACTATAATGTTTGCTTCAAATTAAAAATTTATTTTACTCGTGACTATTATAAACAGAAAATATAAAAAGCAGGAACTCATTGAAAATTACGTCATAAAAACTATACACGTGAATTTTAAAAGAGAAAGACTATTGTAAAATAATAAATTCATTAACATGCGTTAGAAGTCTTAAATAGGAGAACTTACGTCACATTACACTTATTCACCGCCCCCTGAATACTAGGCCTGAGCGCTCACACAAAAATGACACAAAAATGGCGGCTGCCGAAGGCGGATTTTTTTTAGGGTAGGTACGGTCCCTTAAATGTTGACACCAGTATTTTATAAAAGATTTCTCTACCTTGTTTATTCTCAGAAAAATGAAGGGGGAAAAAACTTCAAAAAATTATTGGTAGGAATATTTAAGGGACCGTACACAAGCTGAAATAAATCCGCATTCAGCAGCCGCCATTTTTGGTCCAGCGCTCAGGCCTAGTATTCAGGGGGCGGTGACTTATTACGTAAAATGAACAAAAAATAATACTGCAAAACAGTTTAAATTTTAAAACTACGCGAGACATTTGATATTTTAAGATGATCATAATATTTCATTTCTAAAAAAAGTATTTTTAAGTGAATATTAAAAATAGAAAGAAAAGTTTGGTGAAAATTACGTCAGATTATAATTGTCAGATTCAAATTATAATTCAATCTTCCGAAATCTTTTTAAAGTCGATCAAATTAGCGTGCTGTTAGAGTCTGCGGTGTCTCAACGGGGGTTGACGAGCGTACCTCTTAGGGGGCAGAGCCCTCTAGTAAAGTAAAAAATGTTCTTTAAGAATTTCTATTATGGATTCTCAATTTCGGTAAAATAAAAGAAATTCCTGAAATGGATGCATATATACGCGAATGATGCAAATGGGGTAAATGGACATTTTTAGGTGCGTTCGTAATTATATGAATACGTAGCACCTATATTTATCGTCCGGTCCGTCCGTCTGTCTGTCCGTATATAACAGCGCAAAAACTACACAAACGAATGATCTGTAATTTAATACATATAATCGTTGCAGAATTTTGTCGTATCCTTTCTAATTATATGAAAATCGAATCAAAACTTAAAAAGATATTAATAAAAAGTTTTATTCATTCTATAAAATCCTATCATACGTCATTAATTCAATGATATCCCAGGATAGACATTGATTCTAAGTTGCCATGGTGATGACGTCCTATTTAAGATGGAGTCTTATCAGTGTTGCCAGACGAATACTAAAATTTTATTTTGAATACCACTATTTTCGTACGGTATAATTCGCTTGATTTAATCGCAATTTTTTAAAAAATAAAAAAGGCGACTAACTCTCTTTGAAAATATTGATGCTCAAAATAAAATTTTAGTATTCTTCTGGCGACACCGAGTCCTATTGTTTACGTATTACTGAATTTAATACATATAGAATCGTAATAAATTTTGTATTGATGCATTTTTGCATAAGAATCCAACAGCTATTGCACCAAGATTTGAATATTTATAAAACTATTTACAGTACTAACGTACCACATTTGCCAGGTTTGACGTACAGTTTCTGATCTGGAAATCCAGATCGATGTTTAACCCTTAAATGCCGGATGTTGCTTTTCGGCAACATACCCAATTTAGGCTCTAAAATACTATTAGAATAATATTGAAGCTATAATGCCTAATGTTGCCAATAAAATACATTCTGAAAATATTATTAAATCGATTTTCAACATGTAGATGGCAACATTTGTGCTGTTTAAGAATAAAGATAGATTTATTTTTGCAATTGTTGCTACTTCTTCTTTTTATTTTGTTTGGAAGCTTGCGAAATACCCTATTTTGTTCAGCAGTGAGCAAGTAAAATTTATTTCTTATGATAGTCCCTAAAATTCTTGTGTGTTTAATGTTATAGAATTTTATCAAGGAAAATTATTTTTTCAATTAAAGACCAGTATTGCGATTAGTAACAAACAGTTTTTTAGCCGTAAACCATACTTAAAACAAAATATGATTTTTTAAGTATTTTTCCCATGATTTATTTAAAAAATGAAAGCCGAAAAACAGTATTAGAATGATTTTTGAAAAATCAGGCATTTTAGGGTTTATCTGGAAAAAAGATGACAATATCCTTGGAAATTCCAAAGAATTTACGTTAACTTGTAAATATTTAAATAATTACTTCCGTATTAAAATTTCAATAATTTAATAAACATTTGTGTGATTTTCGCTTTAGATAACATACTGGATTAGGTTAGAATTTTGGTATTTTGCCGCTAGATATACCCCATTTTTTTCGAATAAAAAAGAAAAGAAGTAAATCGAGCCATCATTTTAGTTTATTGTTAAGACTGAAATTCCAGGACTGCCGTTGTCGAATATTTTTTATTTTCATTTTATTCGTGCCACTTCATCAAATAGGTAATACAACAGAATCGCAATAAGAGACGAATGCAACAATTGCGAGAGAAACTACCTCAAAGAATATATTTTGGAATCAGTGCTACGAATAGAACACAAAAAAAGTCCTCAGGGTATGTGCCCGGAGGAAAAGGTAGCATACATATCCCTTGTTTTTTATATATATACAGCTTATTTTACTCAAACACACGAAGCTAAAATTAGTGGAACTCAATTAGATGATTCAATAAATATTCCTTTTTTTAATTTTAAAATTTTGCAAATTTTAAGAAGTTAATATGCGACGAACCCGATAAAAGGATATCCGTCAATACTGAATTTGAATGAGAATTGCCCCAATTAGTATGCTGTAGCCAAGTTGGTATTATTTATGGTTGCTTAGATTTGTTAGCCAAATTTATCGATATGTCGCCAAAATTTGAAGCTAGCGTTTCTAACACTCATACATTAATACCTAATTTTATTTAATTTTTGTCTTGTTTCTAAATGCCAACCACCCTAGAATTTCAAACACCTATATCTCAGCCATTTTTCAAGTTAGAAACGAAACAAAAAATACTCGGAATCCTTGTATCAATGATTAACACTGAAACATAAAATAAATTTGGATTTCTGAATTTAACTGTATTTTTTTTTTAGTTTTAAATATTTAAATGGCCGCCATTTTGAAACAAGATGGCGGATGAAGTTGGCCATCGAACTTGGTCGAGACATTTGTATGCAGTATACACACAATAAATTTCATGCAAATCAGTTTCTAAATACGAGAGTTGAAAATCAGATATACATATACTCTGTTGCCAACTCTTCCGTTTTTTCATACAACAAATTTAATAGAAATTTTTGCCTTATGTAATCGGCAGATTACGGCGATTTAAAAGGGTGAAATTTACTTAGAAAATTTTGTGGTACAAAAAAGCGTAAGATGTTGGCAGCTATGATTGAGCATTAGATTAATTTTATTTTAAATGTTAATCTTTTATATAATAGAAATAAATACTGATATGTTACTTGAAGCTTTAATGAATCGTCAGTGGTTTCTTTGTAAATGATATCCGATTTTTCACATCATGATACACATTTATTTACACAGGCAAAAAAATAATCCGGCAACTCCCTTCTTAGCTTTTAAAACTTTATTGAACATATATTTACACTCCACTTTAGACAAAAGAAGTAAGAATGTTTTGTTAAATTTATAGTGTCTTGTCAGAAGTTCCAATGAAAAGAAAGAAAATGAAAAAGTAAGTAAAACCGCCATTTTGGTTTGTTGTTGAGATTAAAATCTGGACTTTACATTAGATAGATTTTTACTTGTTTCAACTGAAAAACGATGAATGGAATTTGAAAAGAGATTTACAATTATAAATGAAAAAAAAAAAAAGGTTTTAGTGTGAATTTTTTTCGATTTTCCCCATCAAGGTTTATCAATTTCTCATATGTCTATGAAAATATTATTTAATAAACATTAATACTAAGACAAATTTATATATTTACTAATTAGTGTTTTAAACTTAGTTCTAACAGCCAATGATTCAAATACCATATGTTCGAAAGTCATACGTTATGTTTTTTATTTCATTAAATAAAAGGTATTGAGGTCTATCACTATCTTAAGGTATTGAGGATCATAGTTTTACCCAATAATAAATATATTATTTTACATAAAATATTCTTAGTTCAAGGGTTAAAATAATCAGATACAACTGTGTATATGTGTGTATTCTTTTATTACAATCTATTTTTTAGATATTTTTATTAACTTTTTATTACTTGGCACATTCGTATGTATTTGCATATTATTTTTTTGTTCGAAATTTGTACTCGAATTTTAACTGGCTTCTATTATCACATCGAGATACAATACATATATAAATATATTTCTATGTATATGTAAAAACTAATTAAATGCAATATTATTATAATTACAGGTGCGTAGCGTTTAAACTTATTTTAGAGGGCCACACAAAAAAAACTCGATCTGCACCTAGAGGCAGAAATTTTAATTCAGGCTCAAAATTATCCGTTTAGTTTATAAGACCCTTTATTCATTTGAAAATACTGTACGTAGCATATATATTTATTTTACAAGGTCACGCAAATGAAGCCAGATATATTATGATGAGTAGGCAGAGAAAAACATTTTAATTATATTAAAAGATTGATTATCTTTTCTATGCTTTTTTCTTTAAATACATTTCTTTAAATACTTATTGCGTAGTAAACATTTTGTCTTTATTAATCAGATTTTTGGAATTGTAAATAAGTTTTTTAATGAAAAAATAATCTTGTATGTTTTTTTAATAAATGAATGTATAATCCCTTAATTCTAGCGTCCGTGACTTTCACGGGCTCCTTTTAATTATTCAGATTGTTTGATCCCCACCAGTTTTTAAAAAATAATGTATTAGGATTTATTCTCGCATCATTTTATCTGCGATTAAATACGGTGAATATTTCTACTTCAAAAAAGTGGTGTCAATCAAACTATGTGAATTTTAAAATAAGTACCTTACACTTATCGGACGCGACGTTTAACCCCTTTAAAGGCGCTGGTTCATTTTTAGACTATTTAATTTTAAACCCTAAACTAACCGATTCTACTCACAGGAGTTCATGAATTTAATTCTAAAACCAAATTTAAAATAAAAATCAGTATTCGATTTAGAAAAATATTTTCTACTACTGTGTATTTTTTTTAATGAAATTTAATTTATCATGTTGCTATGCCAGCAGACGGTAAAACGATATCTTTGGAATAAGGGAATAAATAGAATAAAAAGTTTTGTTGTGATAAAATGTTTTTCTTTATTTTTAGGTAGCTTTCATTACAAAAAGCCACCTATTGCAGCCGTTCGGAGGAAAGCGATTTCAAAAAATTTTGGTAAATTTTCATCGATCATGACCCCCAGACCCCGAAACCACCCTTCGTTCAAATGTTGATATATATATATATCTGATCTTTGTCACACTGTAACTCTCGTATTTATGAACCGATTTGGATGAAACTTCGTGTATACATAGCACATACCAATGTATCGACCGAGTTCGTTGGCCAGCTTCATCCGCCATCTTGTTTCAAAATGGAAACCATTTAATTAAAAAAAAAAAAAATTAAATTTTGAAATATGGTACCAAAAACTTGAAAATTAAAAAATATTTTTTTCTTATGTGTTTGACCTTGATACAAAGATTCCGGAGCAGTTTTTATTTCGTTTATATCTTAAAAATGGCTGAGTTATAGCACTTTAAATTTTTAGCGTGGCTGACATTTTGAAATGACCTGATTTTTGTCACGCGATAACAGGCGTATTTATGAACCGATTTGGATGTAACTTGGTGTGTACATAGTACATACCAATGTCTCGACCGAGTTCGTTGGCCAGTTTCATTCGCCATCTTGTTTCAAAAGGGCTGCCATTTTTTAAAAAAAATAATTAAAATTTAAAATGAGGTATCAAAAAATTGGAAAATGAAAAAGATTTTTTTGTATGTGTTTGACCTTGATACAAGCATTCCGGAGCAGTTTTTGTTTCGTCTATATCTTAAAAAATGGTTGAATTATAGCATTTTGAATTCCTAGCATGGCTGACATTTTGAAACAATCTGATATTTGTCACGCGATAACACGAGTATTTATTAACCTCTTTCGATGTAAGAAAACATGTGGATAGTATATAGCAATGTCTTGCCCAAGTTCACTGGCCAGCTTTAACAGCCATCTTGTTTCAAAATGGCGGCCAGTAAATAAATATATATATATATATTTAAATTAAGGAGCAAAAAAAATTAGAAATTGAAAAAGGTTCCTTTTTTAAGTATATGATGGCCCGCTTCATTCGCCATCTTGTTTCAAAGAGGCTGCCATTAAAAAAAAATTAATTAAAATTTAAAATGAGGTATCAAAAAATTGGAAAATGAAAAAGATTTATTTTGTATGTGTTTGTCCTTGATATAAGGATTCCAGAGAATTTTTTTTGTTTTGTCTTTATCTTAAAAAATGCCTCAGATATAGCAGTTTGAATTTCTAATGTGGGTGACATTTTGAAAAATCTGATTTTTTGCCTGCGACAGCACTCGTACATATCAACCGATTCCGATGTGAGCGAGCATGTACACAGGAATTACTAAGGTCTCGACCAAGTTCACTGGTTAGCCTCATCCACCATGTTGTCTTAAAATGGCAGACGCTTCAAGATATCGCCGAATTTGGCAACCAAATATAAGTTACTTTAAATAAAAGCAGCTTGGTTAAAGCTGACTAATTTCGCGAAATTCTCATTCATAATGATTTAGTATTAATAAAAATTAGTACTGAATCTCCTACAATCGGTTTCCACTAAATTGAGCTTTGTGCGTTTGAATAATATAAGCTGCCTTTTTAAAAGTAAGGAATATGAAAGCTTCCTCTTCCTCCCGGCACTAGACAAAAGGACAAAAAAAAAGGGTAATAATCAAGCGCAATTAAATAATCCCTAATTATTTGCATATGAAGTAAAGGAATTCTCATAATACCCGCTTTAACTTCTTAGTATTGCAGCATGGCTTACTTAATATGTATATATGTACTTAATATGTATATCTCACATTGCAGTAAACATTTAGAACTGGTTAGAACTCGCACGCTTACGGGTTGAATATAAAAAAAGGCAAAAATTCGTCAAAAACATAAAATTAAAAAAAATATTTAAAATTTTCGAATTTTTTGCCTCAATCGTTCATGGGTCCCTTACCATCAAACCGCGTGCCAAATTTCATAGAGCTGCTCCCTGTGGTTTCCGAGTTTTTAAGGTTAGATAGTAACTTGCACAGCTTTTAATAGTGTAGATGCCGCATTGGCACCAGAATACTGAAAGGAAAAATTTTCTTTTATTAACCCGAGAGTAGTCGCGTCTTTTTTTAGAACGCTAGTAGTCGCGCTCGGTCTATTTGCCGCCGTTCCGTTTGGCCGAAAAAACAGAGGAAAATTGCCAGTGTTACTGGAAGATCGAAAACGGCGAAAATAAGGTGGAAATATCGCTTGAATGCGATAAGATAAACGTTATAGCAATTAGCACGCATTTACGTTAAGAATATATTTGGTTAACATTTAAATAAGTGTTTAATAACTTTTTTTCCCCCTCAAAATTTGTAAAAATGATAAAAACTGTTATAAAAACTGACAAAATTTGTAAAGATTCAATGAATAACAAATTAAAACAAAATTTCAGTTATGAATTTGAAATCGTGATACATATTTTTCGAAAGGACTGCAGCGCAGCCAGGTTGGTTTTAACGGTGGTCCGGCACTAGGAGCTAATTAAAGTTGAAAAAATGCATTTCTAATATACTTTTCTTACCATATCTATACAAATAATAAAAAAATGAGATACAATAACTACTAATTTGAAATTATTAATATAACAACAGTAGCTACTTTTTATTTCATTATTTTTTTTTCTTTCCGTTGAGTCGTTTTTGTGTGTGCAACTTTAGAGATTTGATAATTCAATACTTTTTCTCAAGTGAAAATATATGAACCAAATGATAATATATGCATGAAAATATACGGACATATTTCAGGGTGAAGCAGCGTTCTTTTTTCATCTTTCTGGGTATGAACTTCGTATATATGAAGTAAATAATAAGTAATAATTTAATAAAATCCAATATTTTATTTCTATAAATTTCCACTGTGTTTTTTTTTTTTTTTTTTTTTTTTGCAAAATTTGTAAAAATGATAAAAAATGTTATATAAACTGACTGAATTTGTAAAGATACAATGGATAACAAATTAAAACAATATTTCAGTTATAAATTTGAAATCGTAATTCATATTTTTTGAAAGGACAGAAGCGCAGTCAGGTTGGTTTTAATAGTGGTCCTGGCACTAGGAGCTAATTGAAATTGAAAAAAATACATTTCTAATATATTTTTCTTACCATATCTATCTATACATATAATAAAAAACGGATATAAAATAACTACTAATTTGAAATTATTAATGTAACAGCAGTAGCTACTTTTTTTTTTTTTTCGTTGACTCGTTTTTGTGTGTGCAACTTTAGAGATTTCATAATTCAATACTTTTTCTCAAATGAAAATATATGAACCAAATGAAAATAAATGAAACAAATGAAAATATACGGAGTTATCTCAGGGTGGGACAGCGTTCTTTTTTCACCCTTCTGGGTACGAGCTTCGTATATATGAAGTAAATAATAAATAGTAATTTATTAAAATTAAATATTTTATTTGTATAAATTTTCACTGTGGATTTTAATCCCACTTACTGATAAATAATTTTAAAGAACCGAACTGACAAAAGGTTCATTTTGATTGTACCGCTTCATTTAATAAAAATAAATATACATTTGTGCATATCAATTCATGCTCTGAATAATTCACTAAAAACTTTTTCTTACAATGCATAGCAAAATATTAAAAACATGAAGATAGCAAATTTTCTGATTCTTCATTATCAGTTTCCTCATCTTCGTTTAGAATTAAATTATTATCTTCCTCTGGTGAACTGGCTTCATCACTAATGTAATCCTCTTCTAAATTACCAAAAAGTTTTAGAGCTTCTTGAATAGTTAAAAACTGTTTACGAGACATTGTTAAAATAATCAAATAGTCTATGAGAAAAATATCAGAAAGAGAAAAAGAGAGAGAGAGCAAACGGAAGAGACTCCGCTAACCCTTCTTCCGCCTTCCAGGAAATTCGGGGGGATGGGAATGAAGAATGGGTAGGAAGAAAAAAAAAACAACTAACGCTGGTGATCGCACGCCGGTCATTCAGACCGAATTTAACTTTAAAATGCTATAAAATCCTGACAAAACGCAGGGATGACTTGTAATTTCTGTAAACAGAAGGTCGAACAGTGAAGGTCAGCTATGCGGCATTCCACCATTGTAACTTTAAGGGGAGATGGGTTTTAGGAAGATATACGAATTTTGGCGGGGAAAAGACCAATGCGCGACTAATAACGGGTTAAGTACGTGAATGAAAGCATTTGCTTATTTTGAAATAAATTTGTTTGTAAGTACTGTTGTCATTCACTCATTTCAGCATTTTCCGAATAGAAGTACGTTGCCCCTGAAAGGGTTAAGAGGTTAATGACTGTTTCATAATAAAAAAAAAACATTATGCAATGAATATTCATTCATATAAAATTGATTTGAAGCTGAAAAATTTTTTATAGCTAGAAAAATCTAATTATAGTAAAATGGTTTGTGCATGCGAGTGTTCTTTTTCTCTCTGTATGAGAAACTTCATTCTCCATGAGTGTTATTTCATCGTTTGATAAAAGATATTTAGAAATACTTTCCGACTGAATTTCAAATGAAATGAAAAAATATTAAAGACACATTTATAAATAGAAATAAATTTGCATTCAGAGAATGCATCCAATCAGAGAATGGAAAGATGTTTTTGGTGTTTCTTAATTTTTGTTTTCTCATTTTTAATCACTGGTAAGTAAAAATTTCTTTTGTTGAAACAATGTCGCTTTTTTTTGACGAATCATAATTTGGTATCTTCAGATTAAAAGAAAATATCCCTTGTGTGGTAATAAAAGAACAAAGAATTAAATTATCCTTATAATAATAACACAAGTTTTCTCTTACTGCTTATCCCCAGGGTTGCCAGCTTGGCTTCATTTTTTATTCACGTATTCCGATTTCATATCGGAAATTCCCAACGAAAAAGCAAAATTCCTTATTTGTAATTTCGGGTATGGTTTCGGAATTTCTGAAAAAAGATGCCAAACATGCAACAATGGATCGGGAATAATATATATATTAGTAACGATCTGGATAATTTAAGACTATATGCACATAATTATATTAACTAACTTTTACGTTTTTAACACTTTTTAACATACTTGAAACGTGTTTATGAATTATAATGTCTGTCCGTCTGTTTGTCTGTCTGCCTGTTTGTGCACTAACTTGCACAAGAATATTCGGATTGCCATGTAATTCATATATATTATTGAAGTTTAGTCTGGTATGTCTAGTATTGAAAATATATTGTGCAGCATTTAAAGTTCCTTTATAGGGGTACTCAGGAATTCCGTTACATTATGATATGTGAGGAAAAATTATTTTCACTTTATTTTAATGATATTGAATATACATATTGAAATATAGATACATACGATATATATTTTTTATATATAATATATATATATATACATCACTGAGGAGCAAAACAGAGTACCTTACTATAGAGTATGGTCTGCATAGCAATTATTGTTCATATATTATTATAGCTGGCAACTTGTACGGAATTTTCATACCACTAAAATTTAATAGAAAGTTTTTACTTATTTAAACGTCACAATTGCTTAAAATTCAGTGATTCAGTTAGCTAAAGTTCACTGTAAAATTTTAGTGGTATGAAAAACCCGTACAAGTTGGAAGCTACGTATTATTTATCATTCACACAAAAGAATTCGGTTACAGTCACCATAAGCAGTAATTGCTGGAAATACTCTTTCAGTTGTGGTATGGGTTATTCAATTTAGCGAATTCTTTTCCGTGTTGCTTGGCGTGTATAAATTCTATAGATCATATACAGGGTTAAATCATATTCAATATAGTGATTTTTGTTTTGTTTAAGGACAGACAACTCGGGAGTAAATAAAATTAAAAATGCAATACAATAATTTTGGCAGAATCACTTTTTTTATAAAATAAGTGATGATGTTTGCAACACACACTGTAAATCTCATGTTTCAAATTTGGGTATAAACAGCTGAAACTGACTCCTTATAAAATATGTTATAGGTCTGAAACTAATCGTAGAATCGCCATCAAAATCCGTGAATCGCCATCAAAATCCGTATGCAGATTGGTTAATGGGGGTTTATTTTCATCTTGTCAAAATTGAGGAGTAACTAATGAAAATTTTAAAGTTTGTTTTATTATTCTGATACTCCCAAAGAAAAATTTCTAGATATCATATAAAACCCGAAGTTATCGACAGAGGTTTTTAATTCGACCTTTTTCTTTTACGACAAATTCTATAGAAATAATATGAAGTAGTAATGTTTTCTACATCTGTGCCACAGATTTATATGGCTTAAATTTGCGCACCTCCCTCCATTGGCAAATGTTTGAACTAAAATTTTAATCGCACAAAAAAAAAAAAAATCTTTCTTAGATTAAATCTCCATAAAACTGCTTCCAATTATATTGTTCTCTTCGATTTTCCATTTTTTTTTTCTAATTTTTACGAATTTATGTATTTCACTATTTTATTCCTTTACGATCAGATACAATAGGATTAAATTGCGCTTTCCTTAAAATATAATTTAATTGTCTTGTAAATCTTTGTAATAGGATTGTTATCTAATATATTTAATTAAAACACCGCACATATTATCTTTAAAAAACGCAAATTAATAGATGATACGACATTGCAGTAATTATGTTCGGATTAATTTTAATTGCTGAATATAAATTAATTACACACATTTCATTCCTATTAAAATAAAAAATATTGCATTTGTTTATTATTTCGTTTTACAAAATAAAAAGTCATTGCTTTGGGAATTTTATTTCGATTTTGTTTTTAAACGTTAAAACCAATTTTACTTAAATGCAATTTCTAAAGGCTACGATTTAATTTATACAGAAGCCTGATCCATTAGCGTCAAATTACTTTTTGAAAAATATTTACATTTTTTTTAATATATATATAGCTTTTGAGAAAATAATAATACATACAACTTATTCAAGTGATTTTTATTTAAACCCAACATTTTACATCGCGGTTTTGCTTTCCATGTTTTGAAATAAAAATGGAATTAAATTGTAGTGAATAGTTTCTATACGTGAGGTTTTATTAGATTTTATTTATTCAATTTTAATTTTTAATTTTTCTGGTTCGTAAATCTAAAAGTAAAAACTCTGTCTGATCAATAAAGATTCCAGTAAAGCTAAGGGGATTCATTTATTGTTTTGTAGTTTGCATATTTTTAAAAGAGTGGTTTCTCAGGAATCTTTGTAGAATTCTTTATTTTAATCACATTGCTAAAAGCGCGGATTTAGACTCCAAATAGATGACATATTTATTTTTTTTTAATTTTCCTATAATATATATATATATATACAGGGTGGTTATAATTAAAGTTACCCTGTTCAGACCTACGCAGAGTCCGTTTGGTAGACAGATATAGATGAAAATAAGTTTACACGTTATATGGACCATGAGGAAAATAAATCGCCAATAAAAAATAGTAGTTAAAATTTCGACCGCCCGGTGACAAGGGGTCACTTTAAGAAAAGAAACAACCTCAAACTGGAAACACAAAACGTCATTTATTCACAACAAGTATTGAATGTGCATTCCACTTGCGTCAAACACACTTTCAAAGCATGTTATAGTATCTTGAACAGTAGCGCGAAGGGTTTCACGATAAATTGTAGCAACAGGAAGAGTTATGCTTGCTTTCAAATCAAGCATAGCCCGTATGCTTCCTCCATAGATACGATCTTTCAGGAATTCCCGTAACCAGAAGTCATAGGTATTCAAGCCCAGAGATCTAACGAGCCGTTAATTCCCAAATTGGCTCAGCCGAGCTCAGCAATCTGATTGGCTAAAACTGATATTTGTATAGTAGAAAATTATATTTATTTTTTTTATGAAGTAGTGTGTAATGTAAAATAGAATGCAATTATAATGACTTAACCTATTAAAGACGGAATTATTTTTTCTTTTTAAAATACAAAAATCGCATTTCGCACCACTTTTTCAGAAAAGCAATATTTATCTTATTTTATAGCAGAGTTTCTGTCATTAAGGAAAAGGAAAATTTTTGTTCTAAATTACTGGTATTTAAACAGCAAAAGTGTTGACAGCTAGGCTGTGACCATATGGTAACGGTAGTCCTTAATGGGTTAAATTGATTTATTTTGTTAAATTTGATCAAAATCACCGTAAAGTAATCCAAAATATTAATATTAACGAACAATCAGATTGCTGCGCTCGGCTGAGCCAATTTGGGAATTAACGGCTCGTGGAGATCTAGGAGGCCAGGCTCTTGGAAAAATTCTCGAAATTACCCGATCGTCTCCAAAGTGGGCCGAAGCAGTGCCGTCGATGATAGAGCGTACTGATAGTTAATTCGTGAATAAAGTAAAGAAAATAAGTATTAATTTTATTCTGGTGTGAAATCGACATTTCTGAATAAAAGACAGACAGATATGGCAGCACTGTTTGCGGCCTGAACATTGTTAATACTTTGGCGATCGGCAATTTTGTTGGAAATCTAGATTTTAAAATAGTAAAAGCTTCTCTTCTGAAAGTCTTTGGACATTTTACACAACTTTGATATTTTCTATTAGTCATAGGCAGAAAGAATAATTTTATTATCAAATGAATCAGTCGAGCATGCGCAAAACATAATTTCAAGCCTCTGTATAATTTTAATCAATTACCACCTGGAAGTTTGTAAAAATAAAAGAAGCAAAAGCATAGTTGGCAGTCTTCGTCTGGACTGTTCAACTCTGTAATTGCAACAACTAAAATTAGCCATTCAAATTACTGGGGAGAATTTAGAATTTCTTAACCCTAGATCTACCGGGAATTTTATTCAAGTTTTAATAAAACGTTCTACACCAGAATTTTTATTTAAAACTATTTAACTTATTTATTTACCTTATTTTTGTCTGGTTTATATACTTAGTTTATTTTAAAGAAATTTCTGGTTTGAATGAATATTTTGTATGTACCTGTCGGATCCAATGGACCCGTCTGGTAGACGGAGGGTTAATGATACTCTTATAATAGGCGCAGACATATTGTATGTACGGTAATAAAATTATCTCATATCTCTTCGCTACCTGGGTCCACATATGTGGATCTCTATTCTTTTCCCCATAAAAAGTAAACTGTTTGACTTTGTTACATTTTGACTTCATTTCTTCATAGCTGAATATTTTTTGTTTTAGAAGCAAACCAATAAATGGCAAAATCTATGCTGATTTCCTCATAAAATATATGTTATTTTCATCAGAGTTTGCAAAACGCCTTCAAGAGGATGTAGCCAAGAAATTGAGAAATTTTCATACTTATTTAACCTAAATCCTTTACAATAAAATAGTTTGAGGATTTGTATATCACTCACTTGATTAAATACCTTAAATTTGTGATTGTGTGAATTTGGGTTAGTGATAATTAAGTTGATATTTTAACGGAATTTGTAATTTTAGATCCCTATTTGTAAACATAAATTACTAATTCCCTAAAGTATCAATTTCCGAAAAGTTCTTTTTTCTGTCATCTATGATGTCATTTTGTTTGTTTAAAACAAATGAACGAGCATTTGTAGTATTATTTTAACTTTGGGAACGAAGAGGTTAAAACTTTCATAAGTTGCAATTCATATATTTTTCGATAATTATTTTTTAAAAAAAAAGAAAACATATTTAAAAAATCATGGCTGCATATCTTGCTTGTCATCATGATTTTAATGTCCTTCCAAAGCAATTGTGAACACCACTACGTTTCCTTCTACCTATATACCGTATCCTATATACAAGAAAAAGTTTTGATTTGGAAATGGACTAATGAAAATCTGCGTAGATATTCCCGGCAGATCAGCATCCAATTTGAATGCTTAAGTGCGCTTGTAAGTAATGCTTGTAATTTTACTCATTTTTGGAGGTTTTATTTCTATTTTAAATTCAAATTTCCAGCATTTCGAGAAATATTTTTTAGATATTTTAGAAAATAGTATTAATTTAAACTGTTGGCAACTGTATAAACAGCGCAAACAATAATGTTTGCTTCAAATTAAAAAATTATTTTACTTGTGACTATTATAAACAGAAAATTTAAAAAGCTGGAACTCATTGAAAATGACGTCATAAAAACTATATTTACGCGTAAATTTTAAAAGAGAAAGAATATTGTAAAATAATAAATTCATTAACATGCGCTAGAAGTCTTAAATAGGAGAATTTACGTCACATTTACGTCACATTACATTTATTACGTAAAATGAACAAAAAATAATATTGCAAAACAGTTTAAATTTAAAAATTGCGCAAGATATTTATTTGGAATTTTAAGATGATCATAATATTTCATTTCTAACAAAAGTATTTTTACGTGAATATTAAAAAGAGAAAGAAAAATTTGGTGAAAATTACATCAGATTATAATTGTCAGATTCAAATTATAATTCAATGTTCCGAAATCTTTTTAAAGCCGATCAAATTAGCGTGCCGTTAGAGTCTGCGGTCTGAACGGGGGTTGACGCAGAACCCCCTAGTTTTTACAAATAAAAATAATCAAATCACATTTAGTGAAACACTCCATTTGGATATGAAGCTATTTACGGAAACAAGCAGCTTGATACTTTGGCGGTAAATAGTATCAAGTAAATAGTGTTATCAGCCCCCTATTTTTTTTAATTCTTTTAGGGGCAAGATACTCCTATTAGTAAAATACTGAAATGCATGAATAACACCACAATCTGCAAACAAATTTATTTCAAAATAAGAAAGAGGTTTTGCTCACGTACTTAATAAAAGGAAAATTTTTATTAAAATAATATTCTTGTGCCAATGTTGTATTTAGTAATTAAAATTAAGTGGTCCAAAATAGAAACACCGCCAACCTCTTAACTCTCGCTCCCGTGATATTCACGGCCTGTGTCTTTTATTGAGAGTGTTTGATTCCCACCAGTTTTATAAAATAGTGTAATTACCTTATTTATGGTATCATTTTACCTGACATTAAATAAGAAAAATATTTATTTTAAAAAAAGTGGTGCCAGTAACCCATTTGAATTTTTAAACCGTACTTTAATGCGACCATTAAGGAATTACATTTCTAACTGCTTGATTAGTACAACTTTTTTGAAATAGAATAATTTCTCTCAGTTTCGCCTTATTTATTATGCCTTTAAATACGGAGAACGTTACTAATTAAAAAAATTGATGCAAATCAAGCAGACTTTTAAAGGGTGTGAACTGATAATACTTTCGCTAAATTTAATATTCCTACCGAAAAGACAGATTTTCATTTTTTAATAAATATAAAATTATTATCAAATTAATTTGAACTGGTTAATATACGTTGCACCAGAACATGCTCGAAGCAGTAAATTTCATGTTTTGTTCTGTACATAAATACTAAACGTAAACTAAAATAAATTCTTATCTATCTTAAATATATATATATATATTCAACATAATAATATTACGCCATTTTTTTTCCAAAATCTTTCCCTCGCCTAAACTTTTATCTACGAAATTTCATATTATAAAATCCACTTTTGATTGAAAAGTTTTTCAGCTCATGTGAAGAAATATAAAGAAATAGTTCCTTTAAAAGAATATTAAATTATATATTTTTGTATTTTTTTTTTTTTTAAATAAAGTAATATCTTTTGAAAACCTGTATTCGAAAATCGTATACTTTATATTGCTTAGAAGAAAAAGTTTTATTTGTGTATAGTTTTGAAAAGTTACCGTAATAGTTTACTGATTTTTTTTTTTAATTTATCTATATAACATGGTTAAGAAAATTATTATAAACATTGCTTTTAGCGAATATGTTAACAATTTCAGGTAACAAAATGATATCAATGTTCTGTCTCGTCTTCTCAAATGTTTGTGGACATTTTTTATTTGTTTGTATTAGGTCTACCGGAAAGTTCTGTCCGATAACGTTGTTTCACGCCTACTATTTTAAAATTCAGATTTTCTTCATTGGCACCACTTTTTTGAAATAGTAAAATTCCCATTGTTTTCAAATTTCACATTAAGACGAAAACAATGGGAACAAAGCGATATAAGTAAGCGCACAAACCTAATACAGTTGCGCCATCTTGTGGACGGGTCGGTAATCCACATACGCGGGCTTTTAGTGTGACGTCATATATGACAGGATATCTACCAGCTGCGCGTATTTTCTAAATCTTTAGTCACTCATGGAACTGAAAATTGTTTACCAGAACTTTTGCAAAATAATGGCGTAGCGAGAGAGGTTTTCTTCGAGTTGTCTGAAACATTTCAGTTATTAATCAAAGTGGAAAAAACTTTACAATTTTAGTGGTGTGAAGTAAGAAAACAGTTAGGCATCATCCTGTAGTTTAATCCCGTCCGCTACATGGCGTGCGACATTGATTGATGTGACCTCGCCTTTAATCTTGCGTTTACCTCTCCCATTTAAGAAAGGATGTTTTCTTATATCGCTTTGTAATGGGCATTTTACCATTTCCAAAAATTGGTGACAATGAAGAAATTTGAATTGGAAAAAAGTAGGTGTGAAATAACATTTTCGCATAGAGCTTTCCGGTACACTTAATATTATCAAGGTTCGCACACTGTTTGGAATTTCCAAGGACTCTGGCACCACTATTAATGATAAGAAAATTTACATATAATTTTTAAAACACAGAATTCGCAATCCCCGCCATTATATACAATTTTTGTAATAGTTTTCTTTAGTGACATAGTTGAAAAATACTGTTAAAATTTAGCGGTAAAACTGTGCGAACCCTGATTATGTTCACAAAAATTGCCATATATCTAGTAGCACTCTTTAACCATTTATGATTCAACGGTAATTTTAAGTACCATTAAAATAATTTGACATAAAATTTATTTAATCCGTCTATTAATAAATTTAGATTCTGTTTTCATACAAAATACTTTTCTCTCACATTTTTAGAAAGTCGAAGCTAAAGATATTTTAAAGCGGTTTTTTTTTCTCAACCATTTACATAGGTGTAACCTTTCTCTTATTAAAAATGTTACATGAAAAATTGTCCATCTACAAAAATCTTTCGATTCACAGATAGTAGGTCTGCCAACGGCGACTATTTTTTAAATATATCTCGCAGCACCTTCTTAAAAGAAATATTTTTCATATATGATTTGACAACATGTCCAAAAGGAAATAAATATATATTAAGTTAATAAAGAGCATAACAAAATAAATAGAACAAAAAGAAATAAAAAAACAAGAGAAGAAATTCCATTAGTTCCAAAAAGGAATAGGCGAAAAAGCTAACTGGAAAGGCCTCGTAAAAATTCTTTGAGACCATACAAAAGCTTAACAATGAAAAATGCTAAAAAAGCAGAATAACAATTTTTTTTTGTAATAGAAAAATTGAGACAAAATAGGGGGTAGATAAGAGTTTTTAAGCGGCCTTTCCCGTTAGCTTTTTCGCCTGTTCTTTTTTGGAACTAATGGAGTTTCTTCTCTTCTTTTTTTATTTCTTTTTGTTCTATTTATTTTGTTAAGCTCTTTATTAACTTAATATATATTTATTTCCATTTTTGCTGTATTTTGTAAAGTTTTTTCATGTGGCTACCAGACACTTTTAACACGTTCACGCCGGCGCGGTGGGTCACACTCGACTGTCTCAGAGTTGTCAAGTCTCCGGGTTTTTGCACACCACTGTTATTTTAGAGAAAATGTTGTTTCTTTTAAATCGCCCAATTGTTATAATTAAATAACACATCATTTTCTGTATCAAAATACTGGTATCCATAAGGCCGGAGATTTGGCAGCTCTGATACAGTCGAGTGTGACCCACCTCGCCTGCGTGAACATCTTTTTTTTACAGCTCCCTAAAGCGTTTGATATACGAGCTACCTGTATACTGGATGTAAAGTTGCCATGCGACTAGGTAGTCCCTAAAGATGATCACATTGTTCCATTGTTCAAGAGGTATATTGTACCTGATTATTTTTTTAATAATACCAATACAATATCACAATAGTCACCAGTAAGAGTCCTGAGATAGGATCACACTGTCATTATTTACATTCTTTTATAAGAATTACAGGATTTCCAAACCAGTACTTTTTGTTAATTAAAATAATCATTTCTGTTACTATTTTAGCAAAAGAGCTATAATTACCGATTTACAAAACCAGTTTCAGTTTTAACCCCTTGGGGACGAGCGACACGTATACGTGCCGCATGAAGCGCTCAGAATACTTGTTTTTCCTCACCAGTAAAATTTTACAGTAAAATTTGCCTTGTTCAATCAGTTCATTTTCTCGATTCAATAAGACACAAATTTCTGTTTTTAAAAAACGGTGAAAAGAGATTAAAAATTTCGTAAAAGGCTCCCGTCCCGAAGGGGTTAACGAAAAACACTTTTAAATTACATATTATCATTATAAATATTTTATAATATATCTTCGCCCCACCAGTGGCCGGGAGGTTCTGCTCTCGAAACTGGTAGACGGGAGGTGCTGGGATCGATCCCAATCGCGCCCGTCGGTCTAACCGCTCGGAGTTTTAGTGGTTTTCCAAGTATAAATACGGGTTAGGTTCCCTTACAAAGACCCCCCACGGAGGGCACTCCCCCCTTAAGGCCTATATCCCTCGTGCTGGTAATTGGCCGTCATAAACACAACCAATCTAATATATCTTCTAACATTAATGGAGTTAAATGAACGGGTGAGTGGACAAAAGGACAACAGTCCAAATGTATGAAAAATGAACATAGATAGTTTAACTAATAATGAGCAATAAAATAATCAGTATTTTCGTTGGAATTTATGGAATGGACCCTTATCGACTAGACATACAATCTCATAACGATGGACATAAAATCAGTAGACATTTTCCGAAAGTTAATTTGAAGGTTGGCAAGTATGTCATCAGTTCTCATAATCAGAAAACGTATTAAACCACAACAATTAAAACCGGTTAAAACTGTGGTTAACCCCTTGAGGGGCGGATATATCCCACCTTATAATGAACACCTATTAATGAAGGTTAACACCCACCTATTAAACATGTCTGCATCAGAAAATTTTTATTATATTTTAGTTTTTTAACTTAGGGGCCTTCCACAAATGATGTCACGCTTGGAAGGGGTGTGGGGGATTCGTGCAATTGTGACAGTTTGTGACAAGGGGGTGGGAGGGGGGTAAGAAGAAATGTGACATCACACATTTTGGTTAAAATAAAAGCATTAAAAAGCAGCAGATTAAATTTTGAAGTTATTTTGAAATTAAAGTATGTTGTTTTATAAAGTAGATTTAAAGCCAAATATAATAAATTCCACTTCAAATTCCAAAATATGACAGTTTTGACCTGCTCTTTCGTATTAATATTTTATTACTATTGTATATTAATTATGTTTTTGTTATAAACCTTAATCCTATTTCATACAAAATAAGTACATGAATCCTTTTTATTGTTATTCTCACAAATGTCCTTAAAACCAATAGTTAAACTTTAAAAATAAAGTTTGAAATATGATCTGTAACATAGTGCTTTGTTTCTGAACTGCAAGTATATGTTTATGTAATATAGCGTGACATGTGACAATGGGGGGGGGGGGGGGGGATGGTGAAGTCTGACACTTTGTGAAAAAAGGGGAGGAGGGAGGTCAAAAATGTTGAAAAAAAGTGTTTCATCATTTACATATATCCCCTTAGTTGAAAAAAAGTCGTAAAACTGCTTTTCGTTATTTTCCCATAAATTTGTTTCCGGTGTGAATTCGACATTACAATAACACATTTAAATGCCCTTGAGAGGGTAAACCCCTTAACAGTCGCTTAATATTCGGAAAAACCATAAAAAATGTACCTATTTTTTATTACGGAAATTGAATAATTATAAGGCTTCTAAATAAAATATGCAATTAGTTTTTTTAAGACGAAAAAAAAGATGTTATTGAACAAATTCAAATTTGTAGAAAAGGCATCATGCGAGAATTGTGTGTTTAATGTTTGTTTTACACCATACAAATTAATACGAATAAGACCTTTATTTTTCACATCTTAGATCTTTATTTACAGGGTTCGTACGGCTATCGTTATTTTCAAGGCCCAATATCAGAATTTTTTTATAGAAAAATAAATCTAGTTTAAACGGACGAAATATCGCCTTATTCCAGAAGAAATTTTCCGTAAGAAAATATTGCTACCGAAGAATTTCTTAGTCTGGAAATTCAAGCACCCGTACGAACCCTGATTTATCATCATCACACAAATTGTTACAAACAACATTTGAAATAATATATATACATTAATTTTTGAGTGCGATATATTTTGAAACATGCAATAAAAAGTCCAATCTCAGAAACAGTACCAAAAACCAAAACCAAGCGGTTATATTCAAAGACTTCAAACGGAAATGCCAGCTAAAATTTTCTGGTTTCAGAAGTTTTTCCATCAATTAAATCTCCAGCCCGGAAATATGACGGGTACGAGAAATAACGAACGAAACCCCAGCCCGTGATATTGACGGAAGCGAAAATTAAGGGATTAAACAAGGATGGCATATTTCGCGGGAATCTGGTTAGCTTAATTAATTTATTATATTAATTATAATAATAAGAGATTTAGCCAGAGCAGTCAACCAACCCTCAAGGAAGACACGGCTAATGTGCACAGAGCATTTAGATTTTACAACTTGAAAATTTTTCAACGTTGGGAACATGGTCGAACTAAAATGTAGAGCTGCCACTGAGGACTATTTTTTAATTCTATCTAGCAGCACTTTCTCGCAGCAAAAATCTTTTACATAGACTTTGACGAACAGGTGATGAGTTGAAGGGGCTACTCATTTTCGAAGTAAATCTACGCCCTGTAGAACAGTACAAGTCTAGCACATCGTAAAAAAGAAGTAGAGAAATGTATATCAGTAGTGCAAAAAATGACTATTTAACAATAAGGATAAGAATAGTAGTTAGGACAGCTAAAAAGAATGAGAAATAAACAAGGACTTCAGACGACAGCAAGCAGCCAATCCGAATCTAGAACGGAAGAGGAGGGCGGGCTTCAACGTATTGTAAAGTCCACAATAGAAAAACATAGGGAAGTCCAGAAAAGGTTGCTCACAAGTTCTAAACAGCCGAAAAAAACTAAGCAAAGCCCATTTCCTAAAAAAAAAGGACTCTTTTCAGTGACTACACATTTTAAAATTATAAGAATAAAATATTGAACACAGAGGGAAGGAGACATAAGTGAAGTTATGAAACGCTACTAGAAGGTAGCTTAGTGTTACCATATTTCCGACGGGCAATTTTTATCAAATCTGAATTTTAACACAGTAGAAGATTCTCCCTGTTCTGAAGGTATTTCGTAAATCGGTGTTCTAGGTAGGTTTCCCAAGTTTATGCATCGATAAATATCTTTCATAGTACTAATTTAATATGAAATGTCTTACAATCTAAAAAAATATGGACAACATGATATAAATCAAGGTGGCGAGTGATCAGGAAAAACACAGTTAAAAAAGGCGTAATATACCAGTATTTTGTTAGAGAGAAACTCGCCTTCTTTAATCCCTTTATATTATTCCATGTATTTTCTATAAGCAAATACTGGTAGTTTCCTCTTTTGTTTGTCTGTGTTTTTCCCTGATCACTCCCCATCCTATAAATATATTTTCTGTAAGGTAGAAGCCAAGCTCTTAAAAAGTGATGTTTTTTTAATTAACCCCTTGGGGACTAGCGGCACGTATACGTGCCGCATGAAGCGCTCAGAATCCTTTTTTTCTTCACCAGTAAAATTTGCCTTATTTAATAAGCGCATTTTCTCGATTCAGAAGACACAAATTACTGTTTTTAAAAAACGGTGACAAATGATTAAATATTTCGTAAAAGGCTTCCGTCGCGAAGGGGTTAAAACGAAAATTCTCGTTTCCCGTCGTGAATTTATTAACAGTTAACATTTTACTGAAGGCGGCAAATTTAGAGATGAGAAACATACTACAATTTTTTTTTGTTGTTTTTTAATAGTGGTGCAAATAAAATATAAAAATTTTCTCCAATCTTGTAAAGTACGTTTATTAACCTCTTGAGGGGCTATCCCACCTAAGTTTACTCAAGATTCGTACCGGAAACTTTCAAATAAATTTATTTTCATAACAATGATGCAAAAAAGCTGTAAAATTGCTTTTCCTTATTAAGAAATAAAAATTTTCGAAAATTCCGGTGTGAATTCAACATTACAAGAATACAATCACTTGCCCTTCAAAGGGTTAAAAGAATTTTTTAATTCCTCAAATCTTGCATTTAGAGAACTTAAGTTTAACACTTTTCAACTATGTTGAAAAGTGTTAAAAATTATTTGAATAAAATAATTAACGTTAAAGTATAATACCAGAACGCGAAGAAGTGTTTCTCTAAGCTAAGATTTTCCTGTGAACGTAAAGATTTTGATGAAAGAGCCTTTCTTTATAAATATATATTTTGTTCACATAACGACGTTTAAGAATTATTAACTCCCATCAACTTATTAAGTGAAGCACAGATTTAATTCCCGCAAACATAAGATGTATTATAATATCTGCTAACAAAGTACACCTTCCGTTTTAAACTTACAACAAAGTTTACAGTTTTAAACTTTCAGCAAAGTTTATCCGAATATATTCTGAGATGTTCATTAATCATAAAATAGACTGTATCATTATAAGTCATTAATCATCATTTATCAAAACATAAATTATTTTCTAAAAATAAATAAAAGTTGTAACATAGTTTAATAATGCATATATTTTATATAAATTCTTTCCTACTATAAACACGCGTATTTCTATTTTTAGTGCTGACATTTATACTTTTTTAACAGTGTTATAGAATTCGGCTTGTCTGTCTCCCGTTTGCCTCTGGTCTAACCCGCGCGAATATACTCGCATTATCTTACAATTGATATATGTTATTGCTGTTTCCTATGGCATGCTCTGTACTGAAAAGTAGCATTTATAGTTCATTTACAGGACACCCGTATAACAAATATAAAATAGCCGCTAGTCAGTCCTGTAATCAAACATTTAATATAAAATGAGCAATTATACAATATTACATTATTTTTAGTATACCAGGTTCATTTTAGTAATTTTTCAGGCTCTCACAAACATACTTAATTATGTGACGTGGTTAACTGTCTTCAGTTCATCTTTTTGTATTTGTTTTTGAGGGTATTACTCATGTTAGATATTGAAAGGTGCATCGAAATTAAATAATCGTTTTAATGCAGTCTGATTTAACACTTTCAGGGGCGCCATTTGCAGTCTGCAAACGGTTAATTTTAATGCCCAAACTGCCAAATGGTACCAGTAATTTTTTAGTACAATTTCGATCTCATAATGTACGTTAAGAAAAGAATTTGCTTATTTTAAAATAAATTTATTCGTAAAATGCGATGTGAGTTAATTATTTGAAACTTTTTGGAGCGTGAATGCATTGCCCCTGAAAGGGTTAATAAGATATAATATTAGGAGTTTAGCATTTCTTAATCGTATTTGAACAAGTTTTATAAACAAGGTATCATTGAGTAATTAAATAAAAAAAATCCTATTTTAATTTCGTTTAAGGTCTACAAAGTATTGTAATTTACATTTAAACTTCGGACGAGCGATCAGTTTCACAGAATGATGGCGTGTATTCCATTTATCCATTGAAGTAAAATAAATACAATTCAATTTAATTTTTTCACGATTCGAAGACTTTTACTCCAGGTGCCCGTGACCTATGTCTAGTATTTCCAGTTGTCCCGCGGAAACAGAGGCCCCAAATGCTTTGAACACCAGTATTTTAAGAGGACTAGGAAATTCCTATCTCCGCTAGGTTAACCCTTTCGGATCCGGTGGCTTTTACACAAATATTATTCGGTGGAAGCACTTTTTTTTTTTTAAGTTACCTTTACTTAACACGTTGACTGCCACGCTACGTGTATACTCGTAGCTTTAATATTCGTGACTTTAATTTATTACTTTCTCACCATTATTTACAAATTAAAATAACATTGCCTTATTTATTAGCAGAAATTTCGCTGTATTAGTAAAGCGAAATTTACCTTTCAGAATTTGTGGTGGCAAACGACTTTCAAGAAGAAATTTGAAAATTCTTACTTTTTGCGGCAGTGAACGTGTTAAATAATCACGAAAATGCTCTAATTAAAAGCAAATATTACTTTTTTTTATTTACTGGTGCCTAAAACATATTCTGTATGTTCTTTTAAAGGTGCCTATATGCACCAATGGTCCCGAATGGGTCAATTTCACCAACTTTATGTTACTTTTCGCAGAAATGGAGAAAGATGTCTAGATTTTTTATGGTAGTTGAAATAACATGTTTTACATATTAAGCTAAATAATACTATAAAAAGTGATAAAATACCTTTATTTAGATTGACAAACGTTTCATCGCACAAACCCCGACATTTTCAAAATCATTCATGATAGAAATATTTTCACAAAGACATTGTTTATCAAGCTATTGCTTTTAAATTTTGTGAAAAGATTTCTATCATGAATGATTTTGAAAATGTCGCCGTTTGTGCGATGAGACGTTCGTCAATCTAAATAAAGATATTTTATCACTTTTTATAGCATTATTTAGCTTATTCTATTCATAATCATTCATTATACATGTTGTTAAGTTTTATATATTTTAGCAGACCATTTTCTTTCTAAGTGAAATTGAAAAATTATTATTAATTTTTTATTAAAAATCATTTTTAACCCCTTGAGGGGCGGTGGGATATATTTTATCCCATTTACGATTAATCAGGATTTGCACCAGAAAATTTTAGGAAATTTTAGTTTTATGACTTTAGTGGAGAAAAGTCGTAAAATTGCTTTTCCTTGTTTTGAAATATTTTTTTTTTAATTTCCGGTGGGAATTAAGCATTACACAAACGGAATTGCTTGCCCTTCAAGGGGTTAAATTAGCATTTACACTGCCTAAAAGAAATAATTATCAGCAAATCATCAAACATCTGTGTTAAACTATGTAAAACATGTTATTCTAACTATCATAAAAAATCTAGACTTCTATCTTTCAGCGTCTCTGAGAAAAAGATACTCAAAATTGGTGAATTTAACATGGCGCAGACAGGGCTTTCCTGGTCCCCTTAACCCTCAAATGCGCGATTTTTTATTTTGTTTCGAAAAAATTATATATGATTCTCTGAAAGGTCCATAACCCAGGAAAAATAATGAAAAAAATAGAGGTACATTTTTCATACAATACGTCAATCTTTTTTTCTGTTGCACATCTGCAATATAAGTTAAAATTACTTTTGTGTGGCTGTTTTACGCTAAAATAGTGCAAGTTAGTAAATATTAAGCCTCCAAATACCTTATTTTATATACTTATTTAATTTATAAAACTTAACCTCAAGCCCTTTAATTTTCATGACAGAATATGTTCTAGAAATTATAGTTCAGAGAATCTGGCTTTACACCAGAAAGTTTCAATGTTAATTTCGTTTTATTTAAATACGGAATGTCTGTTATTAATTAAAGCAAATATTGCTATTTTAATTTTCTGATGGGAATTAGGTATATACGAATAATAATAAAAAAAAATCTCTTAAATTCAAAACACTGTTGTTTGCATATATGTGAAGCTGCGCACTAAAGGGTTAAGGGACCGTACATACGTTTAAAAAATCCGACTTTGGCTACCACCATTTTACGTCAGCGCTCTGGCCTGGTATTCAGAGAGCGGTGCCCTTTTGCAGAACAGATGTACCAATTTTTCCAATTGTATTTATTTGTTAATTTATATTCTTTTCAATTTTCCTGTAATAATAATGGGCTCGAAGTAGCTAGGAGTCGTTCGGTAGCGTTATCGCCCCGAAGCGAAGCTTCCTGCTTTTCGGTGTCTTTAATTTAAGTAATTTCCCTTTTAAATTTGTCCGTTTTCAATTTTTGATTTTTTTTTCAACGCTAGAGAGTCTTTCACTCGGGACGTGGCTGGGGATCTACGAATCTTGCTTCCGGACTAGAGTCGGACTAGAGTAGAAGAATGAAGGGCTGCTGATGAAGCTACCGAACGACTCCTAGCTACTTCGAGCCCATTATTAGTTGATGAAATAAATAAGTTTTGTCCGCATGCTTTTGCACATGTCCAAGTTTCAATCTAGTTTTAATAGTGGAAGAGATGTGGTAATTAAAGCGGTGATTAGTACAAATATTTCAATCCTGTTGCATATGTTAATAACCGCTATTATCTGCATTGTATGAAATACAATGGTAATAACAGCGATGAATAAAGTTTTTTTAAATTCTAATTGTTAAATAAAATTCATTCAATATTTTAACCCTCCGTCTACCAGACGGGTCCATTGGACCCGACAGGTACATACAAAATATTCATTCAAACCAGAAATTTCTTTAAAATAAACTAAGTATATAAACCAGACAAAAATAAGGTAAATAAATAAGTTAAATAGTTTTAAATAAAAATTCTGGTGTAGAACGTTTTATTAAAACTTGAATAAAATTCCCGGTAGATCTAGGGTTAAGTTGAATGTTTTAAAAGTTATGGTAAAACGCTGAAAGCATTCAATACTATCATCTGCATTGTATGAAATACAATGATAATAACAGCGACGTATAAAGTTTTTTTAAATTCTAGTTGTTAAATAAAATTCATTCAATATTTTAATTTGAATGTTTTAAAAGTTATGGTAAAATACTGAAAACATTCCATACTATCTATACAATCCATACTATTCCATACAATCTGCATTGTATGAAAACGGTAATTAATTATTAATGGTAAGATGTTAATTATAATTGCCTATTACCTCACGTTCATGACCGATAATATTATCCCGTGATTAAATTTTATTAGTCTAAAGAAAGTATTCCTGATAAATGTAAAAGTCAAATTAGTGGTTTATAACCTCATACTTCAAATGCAAATCCCTTATCTGTATGAAAATAATATTGCATAATATATATGAATATAAGTGCACAAACGTACTTAGAAGGAAATCATTAACCCTTTCTGGGGCAAGTAATTGTGTTTCTGTAATGTTGGATTCACACCGGAATTTTTGAAAAACTTTTTATTTGATAATAAGAAAAATCAAATTGCAACTTTTATTCACCAATGTCATAAAAGTAAGATTTAATTAAAAGATTCTTGCGCAAATCTGGATTAAAATTAGGTCGTATATGACATATTCCACTGCCCGTCAAGCAGTTTTCTTTATTTTAAATATGCGCAATATAATCATATACTAAACCCGTACCGGTAAGATTTAAGAAATGGAAAATAAACAAAATCAGCATGAATATTTAATCTAAAAATACTCTCTAATTAATGAATACTACCCTATTTTGTTGCTTTGTGGTGTGATATTCTCGATAACGCTTGATATAGACACATTATATTCAAGAAAAATATTTAAAAAAAATGAACATAAATTAGTCATTCTTTTTACTTAAATTTCTCCCATAATTTACAATTTTAATAGGTCTTCAAAATTACCCATTAAATATCGAATAAAACCGGTTTAATTTGCAAATATTGAGAGTGTTACAAATAGACATGTTTTAAAATCCTTTCAACGAACTCCAAATTACAGAATTATATTTCACTAACATTCAACAATTCGATATACGAATGTTGTGTAATAAAGAGATTAATTAATTAATACTTTTCATTTGTAGTGCAAACAGCAAACGTAAGTTGTTTATTAGTTCAATAATTTCGAAAATTATGCATATTGAATACATAAATTGATTCACATAATAAGCACATTTACGTCTGTATAACATCAAATTAGTAGCATTAGGTTTTGTTTTAATACACTGCATTTAAATAATATTTACATTGGAAGTACGAGTTGTTATTTGATGAAAGTGATAAATGCGGACCTTACATTACAAAATGCCAAATATCATTATTCCATTCAGTAACAATATTTATGAAACTCACGCAGCTCAACAGTATGCCGCATACGCATATTTAATATTTCCACGTTAGAAGAACAAAACAAAAAATAAGTCGGAAATAGTACGTGAAACGTGGCAAATGAGGTGCGTTCGTACTATAACTAGTTTTATAAATATTCAGATCTTGGTGCAATAGCTGTTGCATTCTTATGCAAAACTGCATGAATACAAAATTTATTACGATTCTATATATTAAAATCAAGAATGCGGAAATAATATGACTCCATCTTAAATAAGACGCTATCACCATGGCAACTTAAAATCATTACCTATCATGGGATATCAACGAATTCATTACAAATGACAGGATTTAATAGGATGAAGCAAACTTTTATTAACATCTTTTTAAGTTATGATTCAAATTTCATAAAATTTGAAATGACTCGACAATGTCTGCAACGATTATGAACATTAAATTTCAAACCATTCGGTTGGGTAGTTTTTGCACTGTTATATGCGCACATACAGACGGAAGGACCAAACGATGACTATAGGTGTTACTCATTTATATGATTACGAACGCGCCTAAAAAGCGTTAACGCAATAAATTAGCCCTTAAATGCATAGTGATGCATATCTGTATCACTTTTTGTTTAACTCTTAGCAGCCAATATAGAAATATTAATCGTGTAACAATTTCAAAAATATTCTACTGAATAAAGTTAAAAATCTAGCTTAAAATTTCTGGTGTCTAATCTTTAATATAAGAATAAAAAGCACAATTCTAAAAGAATAAATCACGCATTTTAATGGTTAAGTTTTACAAAATAAAAAATTATATAAAATACGGTATTATGATTTATACTTATTAAAATTATAATACATTTAGTGAATTTATCTTGCACATGTTGTCACTGTACGAATAAAAGTGTTTCCTAAAAAACAAATTGGTCCCAACCGAATAAATTCTTATAAGAGACACCTGTGCCTGGAAGGAATACTTTGATCGTTAAGGGTTAAATTCTGAAACAGATAGAAAATAAAAGTTACTTTTCAATCAATCAATATTAACTTTTCCAATTAAATGCAATATAATCAAGACTAAAATATTTATATTTTTCCACAATATATGTTGCTAAATCATTTACACGGCTATTACACTCCTTGAAATTCACAAGGGATATGCAGAGCTATTTAGTGCGCAGCTTTGCATATATGCAAACAGCAGTGTTTTGAATTTAATAGATATTTCTATTCATATATACCTAATTCACACCGGAAAACTAAAATAGCAATATTTGCTTTAAATAATAACAGACTTTCCATATTTAACTAAAGCAAAATTAACCATCGAAACATTCTGGTGTAAAGTCAGATTCTCTGGACTACGTAATTTCTAGAACGTATTCTATCATGGGAATTAACACTAGAACCACCGTAGCGGTCATTTTGACCGCTACCAAATAAAAATATTTTGATTATCACCAGAAATTTCTTTCTAAAATAAGTCTAAAATATACCTCGGAGAAATAAGTTTAATAAATATGTTAAGTAGTTTCAATTAAAATTTCCGGTGTAAAATATTTTTACAGCATTTAAGTAAAATTCCCGGCGGTTCTAGTGTTAAAGGGTTAATGGTTAAGTTTTATAAAATAAATAATTATATAAAATAAGTTATTTGGAGACATGCTTATTAAATTAAAATATTTACTAATTTGCAATATTTTAGCGTAAAAAAGCCACACCATGTTAGCTTTTATTTGTATTGCAGATGTGCAACAGAAGAAAAGTTTGGCGCATTATATGAAAAATGTATCTGCGATGTTTTTTCATTATTTTTCCTGCGTAATAAACCTTTCAGAGAATCATGTATTGGTCATTCTCTGAAAAGTGGCTGCTTTAAAAAAAAAAAAAAAATTGCGGCCCAATAAAATTGCCTCAAAAATCTCAAAATTTAGCCTACAAGTACCTCATTGCCATATTTATCAAAAAATAATATGAACCAAACTGTATCTCATAGTTCTTCTGATATTTTAATTTCAAAGCACTTCCATTGCTAAAATGTTCAAATAAATGATTGGCACCGGAATTTAAGAAAAAAATTATTTGTAAATATGAATAATGCTATAGTTCACATACATGTTAAATAGATAAAAATTTATGAAAAGTCTGGTGACATTGTGGCGCTTGGGAATTAAAATTAAGTGGTTTCATAAACATACCAACCCCCTTGAAAGGGTTAAAAAGGAAAAGAAATTATAATTAGAAGTCATAATGTCAATAAATAATATTTTTTTTACTCTATCTCAATTGAAAAAATAAAGATAAAGCATTAACATTTAGAAGAGTTAATGTTCATTTGAATTAGTACAAAACTTTTTTTTAAATTTATTTTTTACTTCTCCCTGAAAAAAAAAAAAAAATAAAAAAATAAAAATGTATTATCTTTACTTACGGTAATTAAGCCTTATGAGTTATTAAATGTGTATTTTATTGCATTAGATTTTCTTATTTTACTGTTTAGTACATATATAAATGGATTCAGATCATTCCCTCATATTAAAATTATGAGGGAATGACGAAATACTTCTGAAAACCATGTTATACAAAAGTGATTAATTTTAGGTATAATTTTAGTTACTAAATATCTTTCGAAACGCATTTCTAATAATATAACAACATAAAAAGACATTTCATTAGTTTTTATTAAATTTATAATAGATGAGGGAATGACGCGTAATAAAAATACTTACATTGATCTCGTACTTCGAAGCCATTTAATAACTATTCAAGAACGTTTTTGAGCAAACAACAAGATGGATACTTCACTTTACTTATATATTAAAGCCTTATGAGTTTTTAAATGTGTATTTTATTGCATTAGATTTTCTTATTTTACTGTTTAGTACATATATAAATGGATTCAGATCATTCCCTCATATTAAAATTATGAGGGAATGACGAAATACTTCTGAAAACCATGTTATACAAAAGTGATTAATTTCAGGTATAATTTTAGTTACTAAATATCTTTCGAAACGCATTTCTAATAATATAACAACATAAAAAGACATTTCATTAGTTTTTATTAAATTTATAATAGACGAGGGAATGACGCGTAATAAAAATACTTACATTGATCTCGTACTTCGAAGCCATTTAATAACTATTCAAGAACGTTTTTGAGCAAACAACAAGATGGATACTTCACTTTACTCTTGTACAAACTGTCCTAGACATACATAAAGCATTTGCTGCTTTCTACTAAGTAAATAATGGCAAATTTATAGTTATGTGAGGGAATGACGACAAATGCTAGGGACGTCATTAAAAAGTGCCCTAATTCATTCATTATATAAAATATAAATATAATTAAATGGCTAAATATGTATTTAAGTGCGTTTAATGGCTTGAGAAATAAATAATTATAATTATACGTGCTGCAATGGCAGAGAAAACATTTTCCCTACATATGTGAATGGGGACATAGTGAGGGAATGATATTTGCAATAAAAAATACATTAAATTTATCAAATTTCAATTTCAACAAATAAATAATTACAGTTTATATGTATAACTGATTAATATTGATAGTTTAAATCACTTTTTCTTTTTGTAATTTTAAAAATATGTCTTTAAATAATATGTATTTAATAAAAATATATCTTGGGACAAAATTGCCATTTTTCAGAGAATGACTCATATATTTTTTTCGAAACAAAGTAAAAAATCGCGCATTTAAGGATTAAATATACACACTCAAGTAAAACGCACTGGGATAATGTTTTGAAATAATTTGAAAGAGTATGTTTGACTCTACATGTGAGTGTATTTTAATTTTTAATTTTATTGCTTTTGTACACTTTTAGTATATTACAAAACCTGAGCATTTTTTGGACACAATTTGCTTTTTGCCTTCTCCATACTCCACAGTCTTGGCGCCCTCAGATTTTTATTTGTTTGTGTATTTTCGAACATTTTACATGGCGTATCGTTTAAAAATGAAAAACTGAGAAACAAAATGTTTGAGTCAAAACCGACAGATTTTGAGGCATCAAATACGTATTGAACGTTCGTAAACAACAATATAAATTATATTATGGAATAATTTCTTGTAATGATGTTTCTTAAATCAAATTTGAAAGAAAAAAAAACTTTTGAATTATTTATCAACCCGATAAATAATACATTCCTTAGTTTATAAATATTCTAAATTCTACAAATTGCCTTATTTCTAAATCATTTCAATGAATTGTAAATAAAATAATTATATTTCACAAATATTCAACGATTGGGGATTCTTGTTCAGTAAATACTTAAATTAATTACCTGGTTTCCATTGTTGTGCAAATACCGAACATAAATTGCTTATTAGTTACATTAATTTGGAAAATGATGCATATGCTTACGAATACGTCGGTTTATTAGAAAAACACTTTTAAGCTTGTATAACGGAAAATTCATCATTATACCCTTAAAAAAATAAACTACGTTCAAATAATATTTAAATCAGGTTTATGAGTTACTTTTAAATAAAAAGTGTTTTTGTGGAACGCGTTATTACATAAAGTACCAAATAACATTACTCCACTGAATAATAATTCGAATGAAACGTACGCAGTTCTATTGTATGCCACAAGTGTACAATTAACATCTTCAAGTTGCAAACAAACCAACAACAACAGCTTAAATATGTTGAAATACTGAAACAGATAGAAAAGGCGATTTTTTTCTTCAATTAGTCAATATTGTCGCATTCATTAACTGGAGTAAAGTTAAGATTATTTTAAATTCATCCAAATAAATTTTTGCATTTAAATGCGTGAATAAAATGCAGTGTTGCCGAAAGATATATTAGGTAAAATTATGTTAGCTTCATTTAATGTACCATACAATCCGGCGTAAGCTCAAACACATATATTTTGACACAGAAGTTCAATTTAATGGAACATTACGAATTAATGCGTCGTAAATATTTAACTTTATTTATTAACTAAAATCCCTGTGTCTAAATAGATTTGTTTGAGCCGCTAGTTATATGCTGGAATATACGGTACTACAGTATTAAATGTTATTTATTCTATTTTTACAAAAGTAAATGCTAATTAGATTTTTATTATAGTATTCATTCATCAAAATATTACATAGTTTTATAAATATTTATTTAATTACATTTGTACAGGATGAAAACTAAAGAAAAATGCAGCGGCAACGAATTCTTGCAAAATAAAGTAGAAATCAAATGATTTACCATTATTTTAATGGATTTTGTCATTCTAAGAGTCACAGACAGCTTCTTTTATGAGTATATTTTAGGAAAATGTTTTACAGGATATTTTGATACAAGATTTTAATTCGTATTTATTGGTATAACACTCGCCACGTGCTTAAACAAATCTTGCTTATAACACCGTAGTCTTTCTATTGGATTTATATCATCCCAGGAAAGAGGAGATTGCTGGTCAGCAGCAAGATAGGTGCTGGCAATGATGGAGAAGAGCTGGCTGATGGTCTACCACTGCATGACCACTGCTGGACAGCTTCAGCCAACTTTGCTGTTGGAAATCATCAGACGAAATTCTGGTGTGCATCCATTTTATCTCATGCGCTGACCCACCACTGCATGGAAGTGCACGAACTTTTGCAGTATTATTGCTGGGAACCCTTACGCTAGGTGACGCTGCGAATATCGAAGATATTGAGTATTTGAACACAAATCTGAAATGAATATCTTAGCACAATTTAAGCTGTGAAGCTATTTTTTTTTTTTTTTGAAACTGTAAAAAATATAGCACCACTGCCACCAACAAAATAAATAAGTAAATGAATAAATAAATAAATTCTTTATTACAACGAATGTTTTTTTTCTCCCTAAATCTGGTTTTACTAGGTTACAAAGGATTTCGGTTTTCATAATTTACGCAGTTCAGAATCAATAATAAAAAAAGGCGTATAAAATACATAGGATTTCTGTACAAAAGAATAATTTCTATACCAATTTAATGATCGAGAACGTAAATCACAAAAGAAACAAACTTGAAATAGTGTAATGAGAGCTTGAAAACAACGAGCAATCGTAGCGTACGCTGAAAGCACTTGTTCATGTCCGATCACGAAAACCAAGCAGCATCGAGCGCGGTCTGTAATTGGGAGGTTGAACACATGCAGTTCAAATATTTCTGTACACATTTCTATTAAAGACACTTCTACAGATGTTTCTATAACTCTTGGTGAAACTAGCTTATCCCTTTCTGGTACACTGTGCCCGGTTCGGGATACCTAATTTTAATTCCAAACTTACGAACGGTACCAAGAATATTTTAGTAAAATTTTGCTTTTACAATCAACATGTAAAATAACATGTTTTTAATATCTAAAAAAGTATTTTTAAAATTCCGGTTCCAGTCAATCATTTCATCATTTTACAACAATAAATGCCCGTGCCGGAAAGGGTTATAGAAAAAAGAGCCATAGTTATATAATACTTTGTTTTGTTTTTTATAGAATTCTATAAGAAATTTTTGTAAGGGAAAGTGCTGGGCCAGCAAAGGAATAGCAGTGGGATAGGTGCTAGCACTGCAGGAAAAGTGTCGGATTGAAGTAATGTGATGGCATACCAATGCTGGCCTGCTGTTGGCCATCACTGATGGGCCAGCGGCATTCGGCTCGGACTCTTATCGACAGGTTTAAGTAATGGCACCCTTGCACTTTACCGCTGATAGCACTGCTGGCTGCCATCTTTTTTCCAGCTGATGGCCCACTGTTTCTTTCTTTGCTGGGATGGTTCTGTGATGACCACTCTAGCAATAAGATCGCATTTGCTTAAAACCATGATTTTGATAATAATGATACATGGATTAGTAGATTATACTGTTGAAAAATATATGCACCTGCGTAATGTACTGAGCGTCTGTTAATTTTACCAAGAATATTTTGATATGCTACACAATTTTTTTTATTACTTAAAAACGCTATCCAAGCTGGCCCATGATATCGTCGGAACCACGTCAAACTATCCAGCGTGAATACAGTGGCCTTTTTTTTTTTTTTAAATTCAGGTTTCTTGATTGGCACCACTTTTTTTGAAACAGTAAAATTCGCCTTATTTAAACCGTTCGGGATCATGGGTCCATATGTGAACACTCAAAAAAAAGCATACAGACTTTGTTTTAGGCACCAATATAAAAGAAACACATAACATTTATTTCTTTAATTAGAGCATTCTCGGGATTGTTTAAGTAAAGGTAACTTTTAAAACAAAAGTGGTTCCTACTGAATAAAAACTGTGTAAAAGCCGCCGGTCCCGAAAGTGTTAACGGTATCTAATGGCATATTAACTAGGGTGAAAAGAAGGGAATTTTACTATTTCAGAAAAGTGGTACCAAACAAGAAATCTGAATTTTAAAAAAGTAGGCCTCTGTTTTCACAATGGATAGTTTGACCTGGTACCGACGATATTCAAAAGCCCCTCAAACCAACTGCAGGTTTACCAATTTGATCTTTTTTTATTGAAAAATTCCAAATTCATACTTGAAATTCAGGGGGGAAAAAAAAATCTTCTATAATTTCCGGTATGAATTCGGATTTTCTGAATAATAAAAAACTCGAAGTGTCATGAACCAACACACTGTATTGCTGTTGAGAAAATGTTTTTATTATTATTATTCTTCAGTTCAAATCAAGTATTAAGAAAACAACCCTGTTCATCTAATTCGAACTCTTTTTCGTTAAAGAAAAACACATCTTCCCAATTATTTCTATATTTCGTAATTTCCGGTGTATACGATGCGGCAAAATAAGTCTATTTCATTCCAGAAATTTTATTTAATAAATGAAGACCAATACCAAGAAGAACAATTGTATATTTTATTAACCCTATATCTACCAGAAATTTTACTCAAGTTTTACGAAATATTCTACAACAGAATTTTTAGTTAACCCATTAACGACGACCTCCTTTACCCGTCTTTTAATTCTTCGACACCAGTTTTTGACATTTGGTAATTTGGATTTATTTAATCGCCCAAAATCTGAGATTAAATAATGTGAAAATTTCCAAACTAAAATACTGGTATTCAAATTTTAAAATTTTGTTCGCTTTACCTAGCAAGTTTTCTTGCCAACCGGCTTTAATGAGTGAACCCAGGTACGTTATTGTTAGTCCAGAATTTACGCGTTTAGTTTATTTTAAAAAAATTTCCGATTTGAATGAATATTTTGAATGTGCGTGTCTGGTCTATTGCACCCGTCTGGTAGGCGGAGGGTTAAATAAAATTTCTGGTAAGAAACAGATTTATTTCAGCCGCAGCTTATACAGTGTTGCCAGTGGGCTACTTTTTTAAAATTTAGATTTCTTGATTGGCACCACTTTTTTGAAATAGTAAAATTCGCCTTATTTAATGTCGGCGAAAACAAAGGGAAATTTACCATTTCAGAAAAGTGGTGCCAATCAAGAATTCTGAATTTTAAAAAAGTAGCCCACTGGCAACACTATGCTTATAAGCCGAAAACTGCGGTACTACGTGCATTTTAACAAATTGCACTCGATAAGGAGAGCGTGACTTGGTTGGGGGTAGTTATGCTGTAACTAAAAATCTCCAAAAGCGCTTATAAAACTAGAAAGACTGAAACTTTTACTAAATGTCATATAAAAATAATTGAAACTGTAACTTTCAATTAATACTATTTAACTTAATAATTTAATTGATTTATTTTATAGAGAAATTTCTTGTTTAGATTTGAAAAATATTTAATTGAGTGTGGTAAATATACAGGTATGACCCGTTTTAGAGTTAAATAACAAAACAGATTCTAAAATATATCAAAGTATTCTTTTCACAAATATTGCAAACAGCATCTCTATTATAACTTAATAATGTATTTTTTCAACAAGAAAGTATATAAATCCTTGTGTCACCATTATCAAAATCATAGTTCAATGCAAATGAAGTCACATTGATACGTTGGCCGTCACAGAGAAGTGCGGAATATTTGAAAGCTACCAAATTGTACGGTTTGTTGTTACTACTAAAATTTAACAGAATTTTAGGTATGTAATCCAAGATTACGGCGATTTACTAAGGCAAAATTTATTATTAAAATTTTTGTTAAGATAAAAGAGTAAAACTTGGCAGTGATAATTTATTATCAGCTTCCTTTATTATGCCGAGTTATCTCGGATTGGTATGTATTACAATTAATTATTATCCCGAGAATTCCCGGGCGTAGCATAATTTGTCACTACGATTTGTTTTATGACGTTTTTATTCGGCCTGATGCTTAAAAAGAAAGAAAATAGTCTTATATAATATACTCCCTCTGTCCCAAATTAATTGCTACATTTTATTACTTTTGTATTGATTATTGATACTGATGATTTTATGATTTTGTTTGAACATTTTTCAGAGATTTCAGGGTGCTAAACTATCAAACAACAACATTTACTTATCAAGAACTCCCTCCGTCTCTCCTTAACCCTTTCAGGGGCAAGGTACTTGTATTCGTAAAATGTTGAAATAATTGAATGAGACCAGTACTTAGAAGAAAATTTATTTGTAAACAAGTAAATGTATATTTTCGCGTTCTTAATAAAAGTGAAATTTTTATTAAAACATTCAGGTGCCGATGTGGCAATTAGAGATTAAAATTATGTGATGCCATAGCGGCATTACCGCCCTTCAAGAGTTTAAATAAGTACCAAATTAGTTTTAACCCCTTAACGCTCGAATTAAATTACTGTTGAATAATTCAAATTGCTTATTGGCACCACTTTTATGAAAAAGAAATATTCACCTTATTTAATAACAGTAAAAACGATACCAAAATATACCCAATTTCACTATTTTATAAAACTGGTTGGAATCAAACAATTTGAGTAAAATACACAGCCCGAGAATATGACGGGAGCGAGAATTAAGGGGTTAAAAATCCAGTGTTCGCGCGCTCTTAAGCCACGTCCCATTTTGTAAGGATTCTTCCACCAGTAATCGCATAAAACTACCTTTTAGTTAATGAATCGTTAATTCTTTAGGAAGAAAATGATCTGTACCGCATACTGGTGATAGTCCTTACAAAATGGCGTCGATCTACTAAACTGCATCGAAAGTTATTTATGACTCCACCCACTTGAAATGTAGTGACTAATTTCAAGCAAAATTTTCGACCTAAATGTCGCAATCAATTTGGGACGGAGGGAGTAACGAATTACATTCAATTAAATTATATATAATATTTGATTGGGAGTTTTCCACGTTTTGTGATATGAAATGCAAATGATGAAATGCAACGATGATATTGTAAAAAATGTGATGATTTTTTGCATTTCGTTTTTTCCAAAAATGTGGTAAAAAAGAGGTTAAAAGATATTTACGGAAAAGGAAAGAGTTAGGTCAATAAAGACGAACTAAAATCAGCCATCAAATTATCAATGAAAATAAATTCCAAAGCTTTTAAGAGTACAGTCGTGGAAAAAAAAAACACCCCCTACTAACTCCTTAACAAAATATCGTAGAAGAAAGTTACTGATACCGAGCGATTGGAAATAAAGTCTACTTTTAAATGATGTATATAAAATTTTCTTAGGGGGCCATCTACATATTAAAATGAACCCAAACTTCATTTTTTTCTATGACAATACCCAATTTTAACAAGATGTTTCAAATCTTCGGTTCAAACTATGTCTAGACACGAAATTTCAAGTCATTAGAATGATAAGTTTTTGAATTATAAACATTTAAAATTGAGTGCTTCTATGTTAAATTAAATTTTCATTTTTTTATTAATATCTCCTGAAATTATACTCCTAATGAGCTAATTTTTTGTGTAGCAATAACAGTAAAATACCCAAATATAAATACGTTGAATTTGAAATTTTTACAATTTTATGATATGAATTATGAAATTAATATTCGAAAAAATTATGATTTGAAACCTACAATTTTTTTGCTGGATTTCGATTTATTAAGTCCTGCTTTATGGAAATCTACAATTTCACATTTTTCTTCCAAGTCGTTTTCAAATTATGCTTAAAAAACGGCAAAATGGTGGTTTAAGGGGCCGTCTATGATAGAAATGACTAGATATTTTGAAATTTCTTATGATGTCCTGTAATCTAGCGCTCATCAATGACTACTTGAGTGGCACTTAAGATGCCTTGATCAAGAAGGAGTCTCTCTCGGTCAAAAATCGAGTACTGAACTTCAATTTGGATACAGCCCGTAAAATACGCTCGTTTAAAAACAATTAATTTCTCGGAAACTTATCGTACGAATTGCATAAAAATTTGTTTTTAGGCTAATTCAAGGGTGTAGAATTCATTTATGCAGTCAGAATTGTGTACTGCTATTGAAAAAAACAAAGTTATGGTTCGTTTTAATATGTAGATGGCCCCTTAGCAAATTTTAAATACATCATTTAAAAGTAGACTTTATTACCAATCGTGTGGTACCAGTAATCTTCTTCTACGATAATTTTTGCAGAGTTAGTAAAGGGTGTTTACTTTTTTTCCCACGACTGTACGTTCGACCTGTGTGATTCTATGGTATCTAAAATGATAATATTGATTAAAAATAACGGTATTTTATTTTAATTTGCAGCTTTCTTCTGTCAGAATTCGACGCTGATCCTTTTTTTTTTATTACTGTTTTGTAATTTTCTTGTGCAAATGTAATTAAAAAGATTACAAAGATATAAAAATAAAGCTGCATATTTTTCAATCGAATGTTTGAAATGATAAAAAAAAAACTGTTGAAACAGATTAAATTATATGAAATACTATAGCAATTTTAAGTTTGTTTTACCTTTTTTCTTCAACTTTAGATGCATGAAAAATGTCACATGAAAATTATTTCTTCAAAATTTTAAAATATTGCATTGCTTTTGTGCTAGTCAATGCTACCGTTTTAATAAATTTATTTTATTTAACCCCTTAACGCTCGAATTTAAATTAAGGTTGAAAAATTCAAATTGCTTATTGGCACCACTTTTATGAAAAAGAAATATTCACATTATTTAATGATAGGAAAAACGATACTTAAATATAGCCAATTTCACTATTTTATAAAACTGGTGGGAATCAAACAATTTGAGTAAAAGTCACAGCCCGAGAATATGACGGGAGCGAGAATTAAGGGGTTAATAGTTACAGGGTTCGTACGGATCCTGAAATTTTGCAGATCAGGAAATTGTTTGGTACCAGTTTTTTCTTATAGAAAATATCTACTTAAATAAAGGCGAAGTTTCACGCGTTTAACTCAGATTTGTTAGCGTGTTTAACCAAAGCCGCCTCAAGACAACAAGCCAGACATGCCCTTCATCCCCCCACGTGTGACGTCACATCCCGGGGCTGGCTAACTGCCAACGCGCCAGCCCCGAACATTTGAATTTTGTATCTCGCTATTTTACGTGCACGTGTGTTTTACTCAGCCTGATAACATGTTCTTTTCAAGGTAAGTTTTATTTTCAAATTATATTTATATGCTATCAGCACAATTTTTATTTCTTGTGTTCAAAATCTTTCATTTTTAATTTCTTTGAAATAAATTAACTAGCAAATCTTAATACGATTCTATCAATAATATCGTGTCTCAAAACGAAACTATATTATTTTAGTTCTGTTTCGTTCCACATAGAGCAATAATTTAAAATGGCAAACATCCCTAAATCGTGTCAAGACTTATATCATTTAATTTGTATTTTGTCATACCATCCTCTCTTTCTAATTTGTTCAGAAATTTTCATAAAAATACATAGCATTTTTATCTTGTTTATTTCTTTTAAAGCAAACCCTGATCGATATACATGTATCAATTTATTGTTGTTTTTTAATCTTAAACGTTTGCTATCTTTAACAAAAGTTAAATTATAAATGCTTATGTACTGCGTAAATAGAGCTATGGGGATAATGTTTTTGAATCTCTCTATTTTTGCCACAACTGTAAACAATTTATTTACAAGACTAGATGAAGAGTTGTTAGTACCCTTATGCAAAACAGTAGTTGCCCCCCCCACACACACACACACCTTCTTCGCAAAAATCCTATGTGTTTTCATATACATTTTAATGTTTAATTAAAAGTAACAATAAATAAAATTATTATTCTATAATTATAAATTTACTTTTAGATCTAGTCAGGAAATACTTTTCATCTCATAAAAATTGATTATTTTAAGCTTAAAAGATGTGAACAAACATTTAAGAACCCACACAACATTATTTTGGAAATGAAATATTTTCGTGGAAGGTTTTTGTGTTTTTCGATGTTTTTTTTTAATCAGCTATTACCTAAACATTCGAGGAAAATGAACATAAATTAGGAATATTTTAATTCCAATTGATGAAAGTCTTTTCTTTCTTTCTTTTATTTTTCTCTTCATATGTCAATACACTTTTTAAAAAATCAATTGCTTGTACATTACATAATATATCAAACTAATACAAAACTAAATAATAATTTTCTGTTTCATGAACTTGTGTTGTTTTAGTATTATGACAGTTTTGTGTTTTTTAATTTAATGGATTTTATGTGAAAATTACCCATTTCTGATAAGTAAAGTTTACAGTAAGAAAATTTATTTATAAGAATACTTAATTTCATCTATACTTTAATTTTACTATTTATTATATGCAGGTTTCAAATCACTTAATATTTAATAGGATATTTACTGTATAATTTCAAGCCCGATTAAAAATAAAAATAGAACACAACTTTAATTTGTTTTCATTTAACATTCACTTTTCTTCCACTTTAATTTAATTTTTAAATGTGGGTTTTGATTGGCACACTTATTGTTATTTATTTATTTTGAAAAAACTGAAAGCAAAATAATTCAATTTATGTGTTTAAACTACAAATTTATATATATATATATATATATATATATATATATATATATATGTATGTATGTATGTAATAATGTATAATGTCTTGTTTTTGAATATATACCAAATAGATAATTGATATTGTTTCTTAATTTCAAAGTAGAATAAATAATAAAAACTGTCTACTAAAATAAATTTAATACTTGGGATTTTTTTTTCATTAACGAACGAATTTTCTTTAATGTAACTTTAATTCTGATGCACATTTTCATTGGCACAGTGATATTATTTCATAAATATTGTTTTTGTGTTATCGTTATTATTATTGTTTCGAGTGATCGAAATTGATTAAAAAGCACTTAATTAGCGTCTTTAAACTATAAGTTTTTATTTTTTCCCCCATATGCTGTGATAATAAGTTGAAATATAGAGGAAAGAATTAATATGTTTTAATAACGTAACTGCTCTCTCCGGCTGATCTAAGCCCCGCGTAGTGACGTCACGAAACTTTGTGTTTGGCTTGTAGTCTTGAGGCGGCTTTGGTTTAACTTAGCTTTCAAAAAATACTCAAAAAATTCTCTGACCCATACGAGCTCTGGAGTTAAATATGTAAAGCTTAACCTAATAGTTTTGTTAACCCATTTATGCCTAAATTTTTGTTTTTTCAAATTTGTTGGTAAAATCAATTTAAAATGTTGCAAAATAAACTAGAAAAATACTTTATATATATATATATATATATATATATATATATATATTTAAAACCACAAACAAAATATCAAAATCCATCACTCACCATAGCTGCATTGAAACTCACATCAAAAATATTATAAATAACCAATATAAACTTAACTCTTAAAATCAAACTGAATAACCAAACTAAAGAAAATATATATAATTGCAAGACATAACAAAACAGAACAGAACAGAAGGCGAGCGGTATGGCTAACGACATACACTGCAGGGTTAAGTCAGACTTTACGCATGCTACGTCCCGCTTCACTCGCCGAGACCAAAATTGAAAAAATGAAAAACTATGAAAAACTAAACAGAACTGCAACATCCACCAAAATATCTCTCTAACTCATTAGATCAATCAACTCATCAAAACCTCCATTCTCATCCATCACTGAGTTCAGTTCAGTTCCGTACCTGCTACTCTTAATAAAATCACAAGTTATTCTCCTGATGAAATTGCGAGGATAACCATGCTTGAATCCCAAGCGGCACCACTCTAAAATATCACTAAACATATCTTTAACTCTAGTACTCAGTCTTTCGATTCGTATTAATCCATTTCTAAGTACATTTCTTTTAATCGAAACATGCACATTGGAATCAAAATATATCAGCTTTAAGGTATTAAAGTTGAAATCATTTCGCTTGTCAAATATCTTAGATATCAAATTTTCACTTTCTATGCTCAGGTTCACATCTAGAAAATTAATATTTTTACAATTCTGGGATGAGGGTTCCAGACTCAGAGACGTAGCATATATATATATATATATATGCTAAAATATTCCTGTATTTATTTCATTAAATGTAAACATTCTAAATATAGGAATATGCCTAATATTTCTAATAGTATAATATGCATACTTATATGCTTATCAAAATTTATATAAAATAAACTTTTAAATTGTGTGTTATATACTATAATTAGTATTTTCATAAACTGCCAAAAATATATATTTATCTATTTACAGAGACTAAAAACGTTTTAAGTATTATTAATAATAATTTAAGAATAATCGTATTTGAGGCTTAAAAACAATTTATTTCATAATCATATAAAAAAGGAATTTACATAAATAACTATCCCCTAAACGGCTAATAAAAATATGTACCCATTTGTGCCTAGCGCCCTATATTTTGGACGCTATAAAAATGCATAAAAAAAAGGCTTGAACGTATAATTTCACAATTTAAAAAAATAGGTATTTAAAAGAAGTCTACAAGGTAATATTATGACTTATTTATTTGGATCCTTGAGAGAAAAAAATACAAATAAACTTACTTTTTACATTTCGCCATATTGAAAAATAAAAAAAACTATAACACCAAAAAAAAAGCCTTCATTTGCGCAAATAAATATGTATCTTATGCTGTCATCTTTCGGTAATAGATTATGACATTTATAGATAATTGTTTCATACAATTTTCATGTTATAAAGAAGAAGAAAACAATATAAATTTATTAAAATCCCTAGCGTCCTAAAAATTGGACGCTAGGCACAAATGGGTTAAAATAATATGCCTTAAAATATGTCATTAAATTAGAGTATCAGTTATTATGAAACACAAACTATAATTATGTGGAAAATAGATTTTTTTAATACGTTACATCATTATATGATATCCATATTTGATGTGAAAAATCTTTTTAAATAGTATCGATAAAAAAAGTCATCAAAACCATTATAGCAGACTTGCCAAGTCTCCGGCTTTTTGCGCACCACTATTATCTTAGAGTAAATGCTGTTCTTTTAAATCGTCCAAATGTTCCAATTAAATAAAAGAACATTTTCTGTATTACAATACTGGCATCCAAAAAGCCGGAGACTTGGCAGCTCTGATTATAGTGAAACTTTAAGTTATAAAGTTTGCTTAGAAAAACCTAATAGGGTGGTTAAAATAAACTTAATGTAAGTGCATAATTGAATTAGTTGAATGACTTATTGTAGTATGAAATATAATTATTCGGGCTCCAGATGTCTTCGAGTATTTGATATCAATATTCTCTGAATAATAATATTGATAAAACGTACACAATACTACAGAATATTAAACATGTACTGTTTAAACATAGTAAGATGGAAACTGAATAATGTCAATATAAACATATAAATCATGAAACAGACATAAATGGCAAATTATTCCTTAATTAATAAATAGTATCGCATTTATAAATTCTTTCAAGTTAAAATTGTATTTTTTCCAATCGATCATAACAACTTTTGTTAAATTATACTGCAATTAACTGATAATTAAACCAGATGAGTAAATTATTGTCTGGTTATATCTAAATAAAGAGCCACTGGATCGCATCCAATACCTGATATAATTTTCTACATTATAATAATATTGATAACTATTAATAATCCCAAGATATTCCATAGTGTGCAAAACTTTTCCAAGTAGATTTTAGCCAGTTAAAAAAAAGAAAGAAAGATAATTTTTTAAATCTTGAAAAGTACCGGACGTTTAAGTTATTTTTCAATTAGCCAATGCTGTCACATTCATAAAATTGAGTACAATTCAGACCAATAATGACTCCTCAAAGGATAATAATTACTTTACTGTCAGCAATTTCTCAAACTAAATTTCTGTTTCTTTGGGCGAGCGGCACGTATACGTGCCGCATAAAGCGCTCAGAATCCTTGTTTTTTCTCACCAGTAAAATTTTACTGTAAAATTTGCTTTATTTAATCAGCGCATTTTCTCGATTCAAGAAGACACAAATTTCTGATTTTAAAACACGGTGACAAAAGATTAAAATTTTCGTAAAAGGCTCCCGTCCCAAAGGGGTTAAGGGGTCTTGTACCTTTTAAACTCAACGAAAATTAACGAAAAAATTCAAAGTTTGAATTAGTCTATCTTCAAAACCTTTTTATGTAGAAACATGCAATTTTGACTATTGCTAACACAGATTGTGCTTTGTAATATGCCACCATTAGAGGTTTATTAGACTTTTACAGAATTTATGTATTGTTGAAATCAAAATATCTCTTTTTTTTACCCTATAAGTCATTGCGCGCATGATATCTTGTGAAACTATGTATAGTTTATCATGAAATTTGCTAAAGATACTAAATAAATATGTTTAAAATGATCTACTCTTAGGCCAAAATTATTTCATTAACTATATAAAAAATATTTTTGTAAAAAAAAATCAAATTTATACATTTTTAATGAAAAAAAATAAGTCATAACTAAAAATATTACCATTGTAAATACTTAAAAGTAGATCATTTTAAACACACATATTTATTTAGTACCTTTTCCAAATTTCATGACAATCCATACATACTTTCTCAAGAAATCATGCGCGCAATGACTTCTGGAGTAAAAAAAAGAAGAGCTATTATGATTTCAAATATACACAAATTATGTAAAAGTCTAATACATTTCTAATGTTCGCAAATTACAAGGCACAATCTGTTTAATCAATATCGTAAATTTCATCTTTATACGTAAAAAGGTTTTGAAGATACACCAATTCAAACTTTGAAGTTTTACGTAAATTTTCGACACGTTTAAAAGGTACAAGACCTTTAATCGTAGAGCGCTCCGCATTTAAATAAGGTCAAATTTTATAAACTAGAAATTTGGTAAAAAGCGTTTGACGACTCTGACAAGCCGCTAATGGTTAATAATAAATTATTTAAAATTCATCATTGCACATTTTACACCTAGAAGTATAGCTGTCAATCTCCCACTAATCCTCCCTAAGTATGAATTAAATTGACACAGATTAACCACAGTTAAATATTGTACGTGGAATTTATTTAATTTTACTTCTTTAACCCCTTGAAGGGCAGTAATGCCGCTATGGCATCACATAATTTCAAGTCCTAATTGCCACATTGGCACCCGAATTTTTTTATGAAAATTTCACTTTTAATAAGTACGCGAAAATATGCTTTTACTTATTTACAAGTACATTTTCTTGTAAATACTGGTGTCACTCAATTATTTTAACATTTTACCAATACAAGTAACTTGCCCCTGAAAGGGTTAACAAAAGCTGATTCGAAACGTATTAAACCTGTGTCAAGCTAATCCGGATATTACGGAAGATTAGTTGGAGCTTGGCATCTATGTAGAAGCTAAAATGTTACATTGCTCTAACGTTAGCCGACGTCAGAGCATTAACCCTTAAAGGCCTGGTGTTGCTTTTCGGCAACATACCTAATTTAGGCTCTAAAATACTATTAGAATAATATTGAAGCTATAATGCTTAATGTTGGCAATAAAATACATTCTGAAAATATTATTAAATCGATTTTCAACATGTAGATGGCAACACTTGTGCTGTTTAAGAATAAAGTTAAATTTATTTTTTCAATTGTTGCTACTTGTTCTTTTTGTTTTGTTTGGAAGTTTGCAAAATACCCTATTTTGACCTGCAGTGAGCAAGTAAAATTTATTTCTTATGATAGTTCCTAAAATTCTTGTGTTTTTAATATTATAGAATTTTATCGAGGGAAATTATTTTTTCAATTAAACACCAGTATTGCCAGTATAAAGTATTTTTCCCATGATTTATTTAAAAAATGAAAGCCGAAAAACATTATTACAATGATTTTTGAAAAATCAGGCATTTAAGGGTTAAAATAATTAATGTTGAAGATTACATCATGTAAAATTTATCATTATAGATTTTATTAAAATAATAAGCATTTGAATGCATCATTAAATTAGGGAACCAATTATTGTCAAATAAATTATACTTATTGTAGAAGCATAAAAATTACCAAACATATATACAAGCGTAACATTTTAGAAAAAATCTATAGCAACAAAGCTTGAAAGAAATCTTACAGCAACAAAGTTTTTTATTCAAGAAAGTCTATTTTTTTTAAATATATAAGTTTTTATACTTTAATCCTGCAGCATTTCGAGACATGGGTGACACACACACACACAAAAAAAAAAATATCTCCTTTTCTTGTCTACAATTAGAATTATTACGTTTTGTTTTCGCAACAAAATAGGAAAGCTCACTTTTTATTTTTTCTTTCCATTAAAATAATCAGTAAGGACTTTATTAGACAAAAAAAGTTTGAAAAATATATTTTTTTAATTTAAATTACCCATTTTTATTCATCTTCACTGACAAAACAGTCTGTCAAAATAACTGTAGGCATAGTTTTCAATTTAAGTTTTTAACTAATAATATTTAAAATCACATTTTCAAGTGTTTTTATGTAATCATAAAACCTAGTATTTTAGCTAGTTAGGCCCGAAACATTAAAACATTTATTTTTTATTATTATATTTTAAGATTAAATTTTGTACATTGTAACCTCTGTTACTGTAACTTTTCTTGCCAAAGAACTTACTTCAATTGTCTCCAACATAGGTTACTACTGCGCTTATTTTTAAGTAAAAATGTCGGAAAAGGTATGGTACAGCCATTTTGAATTTGTTGTGCACACGTATGGTCAGTAAGCTGAAACATCTGAATTCCAGGTTAATGGGTTTTCTGTTTGTAACCTATGTTACATAAATTTTAAATTTAAATATTGTCCTTTTAATTAAAATTTTATTTTTATTATATGAAATTAAATTAATTTAATTTAAATAAATGCAATATTTACATATTTTTATAAAACTATAGAAAATACAATTTTTTCTTTGTAAAATGTAAAAACTTTTACCTGCAACTTCTGTTACTATATATTTGTAACAGAAGTAGATAAATTAACAAACAACTAGTTTAAAATTCATATGCATAATAAAAATCCTTCAAAGTGCTTCAGTGGTGCCGTTGTTTTTAGATTAATGTAAATACACTTCGACTGTCTAATGTGTGTTGCTCAACGCAACTTCTGTTACAAAAATGTAACCTCTGTTACTACATATATATAATTTCTTTTACTCGCACTTTTTATCTATATTTTTTCTTGTTGTATATGAGTAGATTTTTAAAAATGTTTCCAAAATATCAAAAGGCATATCTTCTCTCAATAAATCAAAACTATTTGACCGTTTAGAAATATACTTAGTACAGGGCACTGAAAATTGTGGCCGTAATGTTGAATACAAATAACAGGGGTTACATTATTTTTAGATAAATTAATCCACATAACTGTTGTCATTTGAATATATTGAAGTTTAATACGCTAATGATGATATAATATACTAGATGTAATATTGTGATAGGAATATAACTGTTGTAAATTGAATGGATGTTGTCCAGTACCATATTTACTTTTAACCCCTTGAGGGTCGGTGGGATAAAATATATCCCACCTAATTTAAACAAGATTCTCACCAGGAAATTTTAACTAAATTTTATATTTTTAACTTTGGAGGACAATCGGTAAAAAATTGCTTTTCCTTATTTAAAAATAAAATTTTTCGGTTATTCCGGTGAGAATTGAATATTTAGAGACATTTTTGCTTGCCCCTCAAGGGGTTAACTCTTACAGGGGCAAGGTTTCAATTCGTAAAGTGCTGAAATGTGTCAACGACACCAGAATTTACAAACAAATTTATTTCAAAATAAGCAAAAGCTTTTGTTCATGTACTTAATAAAAAGAATTTTTTTTTCATTCCAATATTCTGGTGGCTATGTGGCATTTGGGAATTAAAATTAAGCGGTAAAAATGGACCGCCATAATCGAAGGGATTAAGGCATTTTCAGGGGACTGTATTTTTATCCTAACTATGAATTTTTCTATGCCGGAATGACTTTATGTAGGTTGTATATATGTTAACACAGAAAAATTTTATTTGGTGAAAACAGCATACATAAAAAGGGGGGAAAAGATATAATTTTGTTTCACCCAGGCATCCTGATACCAGAGTAAATTTTAACTTTGAATTTCATTAAATGAACTAACTTTGAATTTGAAGCCATTCGGTCTAGAGCAGTGTTTCCCAACCTTTTATTGCCCATGCCCCACCGAAGCATCTGAAAAATCACGATGCCCCCCCCCCCCCTCCGTCCTAACACACATATTCTGTAACCTATACCTCTTATTATTTGAAAATCGAATTGTATTCATCTGAAGGAAACCTAACAGAGTTTTAACAATAACTATTCATTTCACATTTCTTAAGTTATCATAGAGTTGAATTTTCTTCCATAAATGCGTTTTTAGTGTAATTTTACAAAAGGAATGAAGGCTATAAATCTTCTCTTTCATGCCAAATTAGATTTGTTGTGCCTTCCCAACTTACCTGAATGTAATAAAAGTGTTATATGCCTGTATTTTTATTGTCCCAAAATGACTAAAGAAATTCTCATATTTAGTATTAAAATTGAAAATGATGACTCATTTTACATTGAATTTTAGTAACTTATTGAGAGTTGTTGTAAAACCTTTGGAGACCAAATTTCCTTTCTATGGATAACAAAGTACACAAGAAGCATTTCAAGATGCACACCTTTATCAAGTTCAAGTAGCTGTTATTCTCCATCAAAACACATTTATCTTTTTCCATCCCCAATTATCGTTAATTAACTGCGATGTACTATCGCATTTTCAAATTTAAATTGTACATGTTATACATTCATTTACCAGGTAGGAGGCCTGCACTACAGCCATAGTTATTTACAATTTATCCATTTCCTTATTTAATGCTATTAAAAGTTTAAAAACTTTATAAAGTTGTTAGTACCACATTTAGATATTTCAAATATTTTTTAGGTTAAATATGTTAAAGACAATAACATTCATAGGGATACTCTTAAGTAGTATCAAGTGTAGAAGTTTCTTTATGTTACATACAGCAGAATGAATGGATAAAAACACATCATTCGATAAAATTGAGAAAATTGTAAAATATATTAGTAACCAGAAAAGTTATAAAAATATTTAAAAATAACAAAAAGGGGGAGGAGAAGAACGTGATGCTAAAATATTTAAAAATATTTTCATATAATTATTCTGGCATTGATTCCATTTTAACATTTTGATTGTAAGCTTTTTTAAAATTCAACAAAAAAAGGAGAGCGAATGGGTGAGTTACAAATTTGAAATTGCCCCCCTAAAGATTCAAATGACCCCCGATGGGGCGTGCGCCCCACGTTGGGAACCACTGGTCTAGAGGTTTAATGGTTGTAAAATTTGAATCTCCTAATGTTAAAATATTTTTTACTTTTTTAAATTCAGATTATCTGTAATAATTACGTTTTTACCCAGATTTTGTCTGTGATAGAAAGCATATTTTAGCATAAACCATACAAAACACAATCAAATGATTTTCATGCACTATAAATTGTATCATCCAGATTTTATTTTTATCCACGTGCAATCATATAGTCTTCCTTTCGGGGCCATTTAAGAATACTCTAAAATGTCATGAGCATGTTGACCTATGAATCCAAAACAATGCATTTTCATTTCATACTAGCTATTTAACCCGTTCTATGCACGGGAGTTCATGAATTTAATTCTAAAACCAAAATTAAAAATAACTATTCGATTTAGTAAAATTTTTTCCTACTACTGTGCCTTTTTTAATGAAATTTAATTTATTGTGTTACTATGGCAACAGACGATAAAACGATATAAAAGTTTTGTTGATGTTTGTGATAAAATGTGTTTCCTTATTTAAAAAAAAAAAATGTAATAATTAAGCACAATTAAATAATCTCAAATTATTTGCATGTGAGGTAAAAGAATTATCGTAATACCCACTGTATCTTCTTAGGATTGTAGCGTGGCGTACGTAATATGTATATCTCTAATTCTTTGCATGTGAGGTAAAAGAATTTTCGTAATACCAGCTACAATTTTTTAGCATTGCAGCGTGGCGCACGTAATATGCAATGAGTCTTACAATAGAAAGGTAATAGTTGTGGTAAGAATTTTATTCTGAATTTTTAATTGTTGGCATCTACTATAGCGAAAAATGCTTAAATTTGATATGAAATTGCTGAAAAATTGGTGGCTTTTTATTAATTCAAAGTTAAATATAAATTATTTCGATTCCGGATTGCTTTAGTTGCCTAGGCCGTGTTTTAATACATATATATATAACATTTCACAATTCTGGATTCCAAACTGTAGATTTGTATTGCATTACAGACAGACAAACGAATTTTCATTTTTATATATTAGATTACTGGCTGAATCTCATTAGAAAGATACTTTTTTCTTGATAAAGACTGATCATGGGCTTTCTCCCATGAATCCTCAGTAATGAGTTTTTATTCCATAATTCTCTGAATCTTCTTAGGAAAGAATTACCATTAGTGATAAAGACTCAAGATCATTTGACAGATTGTTCCACGAATCTGAAATAATAAGATTTCATTTCATAGAAATGGTTGAATCCTCATTAGAAAGAGTTACTTTTATTGATAAAGGTTCTAAAATATCATGGGACATATTCTTCAACAAATCTACAATAATACAACAAATCCTCAATTTTTACAATTTAATTAATTTTTCAACTACTTTTCAGCAGTGAAATTACGCTTGAAATTATTGAATATTAAAGACGTGAATTATCACTCTGCTAACTAAGCGTAAACCTAAGAGTGAAAAATGTTCAAGACGGGAATCGAACCCGGGCCCCTGGAATAGCACCCGCGGCTAAGTCTTACCGACTTATGTGAGTGAAAGATGCTGAGCTGGGCATCGTCCTCGTGGCTTGGTGGTAGATCACTGGAGCGCTATTCCAGGGACCCGGGTTCAATTCCCGGCTTAGACATTTTTCACTCTGTTGGTTTACGCCTAGTTAGCAATGTGATAATTCACGTCTTTAATATTCAATAATTTCAAGCGTAATTTCACTGCTGAAAAGTAGTTGAAAAATTGATTAAATTGTATATTCACCGATGCTGGGTTCATTTGCGTCTCATATTATGCCCCAAGACTGTGTGCTCATGAAGACTTTCCATCTATTAGCTGCGGTAGCAGTCTTACCGACTTTTGTGAGTGAGAGATGTCGAGCTAGGCGTCGTCCTCGTGGCTTTGTGGTAGAGCACTGGAGCGCTGTTCCAGGGGTCCGGGTTCAATTCCCGGCTTGGACATTTTTCACTCTGTTGGTTTACGCCTAGTTAGCAATGTGATAATTCACTTCTTTAATATTCAATAATTTCAAGCGTAATTTCACTGCTGAAAAGTAGTTGAAAAATTAATTAAATTGTATATTCACCGATGCTGGGTTCATTTGGGTCTCATATTACGACTCAAGACTATGTGGTCATGAAGACTTTCCATCTATTAGCTGCGGTAGCAGTCTTACTGACTTGTGTGAGTGAGAGATGCCGAGCTGGGCGTCGTCCTCGTGGCTTTGTGGTAAAGCACTGGAGCGCTATTCCAGGGGCCCGGGTTCGATTCCCAGCTTGTACGTTTTTCACTCTGTTGGTTTACGCTTAGTTAGCAAAGGGATAATTCACGTCTTTAACATTTAATATGTTTTTATTCCATAACACTGACTGTATCCTCATCAGAAAGCGTTTTTTTTTTTAAATGATAAACACTAAAAACTCATGTGACATATTCTTCCTCAAATCCAGAGTAATGAATTTTCTTTCCATAATTCGGGCTGAATCATCATTATTAAGAATTATTTTAGTCGATAAAGACTCTAAACGTCCATGAAAATACTGTCCCCATAATCGCAATAATGAGTTCTTATTCGAAATTACTGGCAGAATCCTCATTAGAAAGAGTTAATTTTATTGATGCAACATAAAATTTAATAGGACAGTCTGGGAAATTTACGGGGCATTAACGCATTGAATTCCATAATTCACAAACAAATTACTGCAGGAACTTTTCTGTAAGCTCATTAACCCTCCGTCTACCAGACGGGTCCATTGGACCCGACAGGTACATACAAAATATTCATTCAAACCAGAAATTTCTTTAAAATAAACTAAGTATATAAACCAGACAAAAATAAGGTAAATAAATAAGTTAAATAGTTTTAAATAAAAATTCTGGTGTAGAACGTTTTATTAAAACTTGAATAAAATTCCCGGTAGATCTAGGGTTAAAAAAAAGCATCTTTTTAAAGTCTATTAACACTTCGCACTCCGTTGATGCCGCTGCGGTGACATCAACTTTCTTTGCAAAATTTGTTTTTGGTACCAGTAATAAATGAAAATAAAATTTGCCCTATTTAATCAGAGCATTTTTGAAATTGTGTACTTGAAGGAAATTTCTTTTAAAAAAGTGGTGCCGACCTAATAAAATTTGTATAAGAGATGCCGGAATCCAAAGGGTTAATTGTCCATCGAAAGATTAAAGCATTATATTTACTTGACAGTATGATCAAGAAAGTGAGAAATTTTCAGAAGTATTTAACTTAAATCTTTTTCAATTAAAAATTTTGAGAATTCGTAGATTATTTACTCTTAAATTTGTGATTGCGTTAATTTAGGTTAATAGTTATTAAATTTATGTTTTAACCCTTTCAGGGGCAAAGCAATTCCATTACTAAAGTGTTGAAATTAATGAATGACAATGGAATTAGAAAATAAATTTATTTGTAAATAAGAAAAAGCTATATTTCACATACATAATAAACCGATAATTTTTTTTATTAAAATTCTGGTGCTAATGTGGCATTTGGGAATTAAAATTAAGTGGTTTCATAAACGTACGACCGCCCCCCAAGAAGTTAAGGGGTTTGTAGTTTTAGTACCATATTTTTTTAACCTAAATTACTAAGCGCCTAAAAGATCAATTTCAGAAAAGATATTTTTCCTGTCCTTTACGATGTCATTTTGTTTGGAAAAAACCAATGAATAACCATTTGTATTACTACTTTAACTTCGGAACTGAAGAGGTTAAAACAACAATCTTTATTGTAGACTTCTATTGTAGATATTGAAGGAATATAAAGATGTTTGATTTGAAATAGTGGTAGGAAATGTAGAAAATTTAGGAACGCCCTGAGTATGCCTGTTCTCCTACTTACTTTTCTTCTCCTTTCAAACTAGGATAAGTGTTAAAAAGCGAATTTCATCGAGTTGGTTTCGGATTTCTAATTTCATAACATTTTGAATATAATTGACACTAGAAGGGCCGTGAGGGGCAATATTATCCCCTACCAAATGAATCACAGATAGCATGAACATTAGCAGCAAGTTTGATTTTTTCTGACATTTTCTTGCCGTGACGTTTTTGAATTGAGAAATTCGCAGCAAATTTACCGCAAGGTATACCATCCCCCATTTACATGAGTAGTTTGTTGTGAAACTGATGGCAAGACTGCGTTTAATGAATTAAAGTGACGAAAGCAAATATTCCCTCTGGTGACATAATAGACAATCAGCACATACGCAGAAATTGCAGAAATTTTATTCGTTAGGCAGCGCTTTTTCTAAATGCTATAATTATCAAATACCAAAAAAGGCTCGTATTGAAAAGTACAAATATTACCTTAACTTGTTTATGGGGATAGAAACGATGCATGCATCCACTGACGGTGTGTTCGCATCAATAGACCTGATCGGAACTATGGAACCCTCCCCCCGGGGGGGTTAAAGTTATAGCGTAACAATTGTAAACAGAGAGTGGGGCGTAGAAATATTACAACTTTGCAGTAAGTTTAAAGTATTTTTGATTACTTGTTTGCCGATAATTTGCAATAAATTTGATACAGCATCAATTTAACTTGCACGACAAGTTAGCTGCAAGTTCAAAGTGTGGTGACTAAGGCGTTTGCGTTATCTTGCTGCAGTCTTGTTATGAACTTTCAGTCTTATCATGCTGAACTTGCTGCAACTTTGCAGGTTTTCAAAGCAAGACTGCTGCAAATTTTCTGAAAATTAAAAATGTTATCTGGGATGTGTTTTGGTTTAAACCAGAAATCGCTTTATAAAATATGTTTACAGGATACAAAGAAGAAAAAAATTTTTGGAACGCTGCGAGCCCTGGATATCCAATTGAGTTATGAATAAGAAGGAGGTGACATATAATGTACTGATTAGCAATTGCGAGTGAAGTAACTGAGGAGATTGTGACAAGATGGCGGCTGTTTTTTCATGATATCAACAGTTTCTGATTACAGCCGGGGCTAACATGCCACCAGTAAATTGGAATAGAAAATTTCGTCCTATTTAAGCTCCTTATTCACGGAAATATTTACTTACAAATATGGAAAAAAAATCTGCTTGTTTTTACTGGTTTTAGTTTCCCCCGGAATTATAATCTTTTTCACTGATGCTGACAAGAGGTTGTCTATGTTGTCACAACATGGCGGAAACGCAGGGCCTGACTAACGCCAAAGTAAATGTCCACCAGTAAAAATGAATATCTGTTTCTTCCATTTTTCATGACTGAAATTTTGCATTTAATAAGTTCGTTTTGTATAAGAAGAAAATTTCTATTTAAATTTACTGATGGGAGTGTCATCCGTCAGTAATCCACCCATTCGAAAGCGGTTACAGTTGAAGCTTCACTGTGTTAAGAGGACCAGGAAAGGCCTATCTCCGCCACGTTAAATTCACCAACTTTATGTGCCTTTTTCTCAGAAATGGTGAAAGATAGGGGTCTAGATTTTTTAGAGTAGTTAGAATAACATGATTTACGTATTTTAACAGACCATTTTCTTTCTAAGTGAAACTCAAAATTAATTATTAATTATTTATTGAAAGTTATTTTTAAATTAGCATTTTTGGTAAGATTTCACTGCCTAAAATAAATAATTCTCAACAAATCATTAAATCCCCGTGTTGAAGTTTACAATATAACATAATATAAGTATTAAAAAGTTCTTAAGTTTAATAGATATTGAAAAAAAGGAACATAAACATGAAAAATCAAAGTTTTGAGAAAAAGTCAATTAAAGATTTAAATGGCCATTATGCTGTGAATAATGGCCAGCAGTACTCTTAGAAGGAATGAATGATTTCAAGACTTATTTTTTTTATATATAAAGATGTGTGACACATCGTTGGAAAGATAAAAGTTTAAACTATTTAATGATATAAAAAAGTAAAAATCGATTTTTTGGTTGAATTTTGCTTTCCCGGTCCCCTTAATGATATGAATAGTTTATATGAATAGTTCCATGGGGTATCCCTGTTCCTCGACTTTTTTTACCCTTTCAGACTAGAATGCGTGTTACCCAGCGAATGTTATCGAGTCGGATTACGATTTCTAGTTTCATAACATTTTGAATGTAATTAACACTAGAAGGCTCGGGAGAGTCATTTCTCCGCAACCAATTAAATATATTTAGTATTTGGAAATTTTTCCAGAGAGAAACATTCGCCTTGAATACAATATTTCAAATGAAAATCCAATTTCATGAATGAAAAATGAAAATCCAGTTTCACTAAGTTGGTCTTTGCGCCTTTTAAGCAAAAATAATTTGAAATTGGATTTTCATTTGAAATAAATATATTTAGGTTTAAACCAAATACCCTTTTATGACATATGTTTGAAAAACTCAAAGAAGAAAATAAGTTTAATAAATTTATAAAAAGTTTTAAATAAAAGTTCTGGTTTAAATATTTTTTAAAAACTTGAGAAAATTTTCTGGCTTTTCTATTGTTAATCTTCGTTAACGAAACGTACAATCATTGCGCAAATAAAAACTTTGTCGTTTAGTTTGCTTTATGCAGTATGTTTCGATGTTGAAAGTAAAATGATAACTTCAATTTTATTTTAACCCTTATCGGTCCAATGCCACTTCCCTCATAACAACGACGCCAGCATTACTTTTATGTATTTTATTCGACTTGCACCACTTCTATCTAGGACACACTTTTAGTTACAATTTGACATGTTTCAGCGAAATCTGCTATCAAATATATTTTTAAATTTAATGATGCGAATAGAATATAAAAATAGAATTATGTATAAAACGCTAGCGTCCGATAACGGTTATTATTTAGATATTTGTATGAAAAGCATTTCCAACTATCTTTTCGCTGCCAGCTGTAAATAGGAAATTGAACGCTCCGGACACTTTATATAAATATTCTGTTAAATAATATTTATAGAAAGGGTAAAAGCTATTATGCATATTATATAACTTAATTTTAAAAGCGAATAAAAACTATGCAGAATTTGTTAATAATACAGTTATATGTGCTAAATTATCGCCATATTATAAACATTTATGAATATAATTGGCTGTAGTTTTCCAAAATTTTCCTGTACTTTTTAGCCACAAAATGTGTTTAATAAACAGTGTCATATCTCTTTGTGATATATATTTTGTTGCATTTTTAAAGTGAAACTTCTGTTTCACAGTATACTAGTTTGACTTGAAAAAATATTTATTTGGGCAAAACTGTTTAAGTAAAGTAATAAATGTATAACCTTGTTCGATTTGCCGTGCATATAATGAATCTCAAGTGTTTATTGCGACATTAATTTTGATAATGATGAACACACCAGTGTAGAGTCATACATATAATTAATCTAAAATTATGTCCAAATGTAGCAGTTACGACAAGAATATGGTAATAATCTATGTGAATATCTGCGATATTAATGTAACTAATTGAAAACAGATATAAATGACTTGCATAATTTTACTTTAAGTAAAGTAATATAAGTATAACCTAGTTCGATTTGTCGTGCATACGATGAATCTAAGGTGTTTATTGTGACAATAATTTTGATAATGATGAACACGCCACTGTAGCGTCATACATATAGTACAGTCAATCAGGGTAACTTTGATCCGCATTTTCTCTATTTTCATATGCCACACTCTTATTTGAAGAATATTGTCGCAACTAGGGGCATAAAAGAGAAGAAATGATCCTAAATTATTGTTTGACTATAAAAAATTAAGGACTAATAAGAATAAAAGCAATAAAAAATGGATTTTTAGCCTGGTTCAAAGTTACCCAGTCACTTAGGGTAACTTTGCACCATATGATAAATTTTTATATAAAATAATTAATTATAAAAAAGTATTGTAGTCAGGACAATTTTAAACACCAAAAAATGTTTTCAGATATGTAAACACTCCGAATTTACATTTCCCAACATCACAAGATTTGTATAATTTATGATATTACAACAAATATCAGGCATAAGAAAAGTGGAAGAAGATAACCATGAACATTTAGAAATAAAACAAAACCTGTTTATTGTTCATATAAAACATAAAAATGCAGTGAAAAACAATTTTCAATGTTTTATCTCTATAATATATCCATAGTTACAGTAATACATACAAGTACTAGTATTATTCAAACAAGAATAAAAAACGTCGAACGTCTGAAATGTCAAATTTGAGTAGCCCCTAATCACGCCTCTAAATGAATTTTATGTATTTTACACATATTTGTAAAAAATATTTACATGTCATATCTAATGCACACTTTCGGCATTTATATAAAATATACGTGCAGATATGGGAAATTTTCGACAGTAGCACCTATAATCAGTAAATTATAAGCATCAGTGTAACTTTGAGCCGGCTCAAAGTTACCCTGAAAATGGGGTAAAATGCTAGTGCCTTCTTATTTTACATTTTATTAACTATTAATAAATTAATAATCACAAAATATTAACACATTTATAACATTTAGATAATAATGTCTGATAAATGAGTATATTGCTACTTACTATGAAAATTTAATTGCATTACAACAACTTCAAAACAGCATTCAAAATTAGCTTGAAAACAGTACTTCACAAAAATAGTTAGATAATGCAATTAATTGCGCATAATGTTGCTAATTTATTTTCTAAAATAAAGAGTAGCAATCCCAGTTTAGAACCTTGCCAACAGAGCACAGTTCTGGAGTTTATTTAGTCTTTTAGAGTCAAAATATTGAAAAATAGGAGGTGGTGCAAAGTTACACCCCGTGGTTCAAAGTTACCCTGATGACTGTAATTAATCTAAAATTATGCCCAATGTAGCAGTTATGACCAGAATCTGGTAATAATGTATGCGAATATCTGCGATATCATAACATAACTAATTGAAAATAGATATAAAAGACTTGCATAACTTTACTTTTCTGATAGAAATTTTCTTTGTGCATACAAACCATACTAGTGCAAATTACCTTTTTGCAGATATTAAAAATCTGATATTGTTTCGAAGCATGAAATTTCAGTTGTAAACATATTTATAACTTATTAAATTATTTATATGCATATGCTTTTTATTCGGATAAAGCAATTAAGTTTACATTAAATTTTTAGGTGGAATTTAAAAGATTCCTTAAAAAATATTTTGAAATTAGCACTTTGTAGGCGAGAGACTGCGATAAAATTCCAGAATATACCTTCGGTGTTGCCAGTGGTCTACCTTTTATTAAATTGAGATTTCTTGAATCGCACCACTTTTTTGAAATGGTAAATTTCGGCGTGTTTAACGACTCATTAATTAAGGCGAAAACAACGGGAATTTTACCATTTCAAAAAAGTGGTGCCAATCAAGAAATCTGCATAAAAGAAAGTAACTCACTGGCAAGACTCTATACCTTACGCAGTGCTCCCACTTGGTCTGTTTTTTTTAAAAACAAATTTTTTTTAAAGAAACATTTTCTACGTAACTTTCGTCGAAACTTACCTCTTTGTTGATATTGTTGCAAAAACATACCACGATTTTTTCTATTATAAAAATTCTAGTTTTAGAAAAGTAGAACAGTGGGAGCCCAGTATATGTTGAGAGCTGGAGACATAATTTCAGTTGCCTGATTTATTGTACCCAAATCACAACAGAAAATTTTGAATAGTAATTTTCTACTATTTTTTTCTGCTTCTTTAGTCGCGGAATGTTGGTTTTAACATCTTTTGACAAAATTAATTCTATTCCTAATCCTAAACTGTGCAACCTCTCTCACTGAGATAAATGGGCAATTATAAGCTGTTCCGCTGCCATCGAAATACTCAAGGCCAGAGGACACGAGTGTGACGTCATCACTAATCGACCGACTTCTCACTAGTGTTGGAATTCACACCGGAAAATTTTGAATAGCAATTTTCTTTTTTTTATATGTAGAATAGCTGTTATCTTATAAAACAATAATAATTATTAAAACATACTTTGGAAATCCTCAATAAAAAATCACCTAAATGCGGCAACACCGTAGCATTCCGCACTGGCTGAATATTTATTTAGGGATTCCAAATTTTCACGAGCAAGTTTAAATGGTTATTATTGCTTTGTAAGATGATAGAAATTCCACAAATAAACTAAAATAAAAAAGCTATTAAATTTTTTTTGGTGTGAATTCAAACACTACTGAGAAGTCGGTCGATTAGTAATGACGTCACAACTCGGGTCCTCTGGCCTTGAGTATTTCAACGGCAGCAGCTGTCCTCTACATCCCGGAAGTTATTAAACTTTGACTTTTTCTTTACTTTCATCCGCAATTTCTAGGGTTGAGTACCTTCGTGTATTTTTTGCATATTTGTATTGTACAGTGGTGAAAAAAACTTTAAGACCACATTCTAATTTTGTTGTTTAGAATAAAATACCAAAAAGAATTGTATAATCTGGAATTTATTGGGTCGTTCGGAAAGTCGTGTCCGTTTCGGAAAATCAGTTCGTACAGGAAAATTCTATCATTTAAATATTAGACATTGATTCCGATATCTAATAATTACCGGTCAGAATTTTCTTTTATGAATTGATTCTCCCAAACGGACACGACTTTCCGAACGATCCAATAGATGCATATATCTGATATGAAATGTGAAAATAATTCAATTGTACATGTAAAAAAGTATTTTAATCCCCAAGAGTTAAAATTTGGTGATAATAACAAATGAAAATAAGTTTAGCACCAGTAGCTTCTTTTAAATTTGGCACAATGAGATGACGTCATGAGTGTAGTATTTTATGCTGAACTCATCTGTGATAATATTTATACTTTATTAGTCGCTAAGTTTGAAGTTTTGTGACATGCAACTGCTGCTTTGAGCATGGGTAGCCGGAAATCTTTGACTAAAGAAGGAAAGTGTTACAGCTTTTTCGGATTGCAGGCTGAGTGAATGACAAATTTCCCTGAAAATAAATAAATTAAAAACTGTTATGCACAATTTTCTTTCGGATCTAATGAACTATGGAATAAATAAAAGAAACGGACTGCCATCAAAACTCTCAACACAGCGTAAACGGAAGGTTTTCAGAATGTCGATTCAAGATTGTGCCTATTTTCCTACTATAAAATTTCCTACTATTAGAACACCCAGTAACTTCCAAAACTGTTAGAAATGTGTTAAAACGTGCCAAATACGTGGAATATGCCAAGACAAAACTACAAAAGCATCAGATTAATGCAAGACTAAACGTTGCATCGTTTAACGTCTTAAAATGCAATCTATGGCGAAAATTAGTTTTTACTGATTAAATCAAAATGAAACTGGATGAGACGGACTGTCATGATTTACGAAGACAGTCATATCAGCTTTCAAGACAAGTCGATGTGTCGGTGGTGATTTCGTCTGTGTTTAATGCAAAAGTAAAAACAAGATTGTTTCTCACTGAGACAAACATCAACTTCTTTGACTATGAAGACATAACATTATATAGCAAAAGTACAGATAAAGTGAAGACATATAACAAAAGTACATAACTTTTAACTTGATTCGGCAGTCTCCCTGGCAATAAATCTCAAGTTAACTTTTAGAAAATATTAAATATTATTCCATATAAATAATTTTTCAGAAATATCAAACGTGTTATAAACCATTGTTGTTCAATAACATCAGCTTCATTCAATAACATCAATAACATCAGCTAATATCAGCTTTCAAGACAAGTCGATGTGTCGGTGGTGATTTCGTCTGTGTTTAATGCAAAAGTAAAAACAAGATTGTTTCTCACTGAGACAAACATCAACTTCTTTGACTATGAAGACATTTAATAAAAAAATATTCCACTTTGAACTTACTGATCAGAAATTAATGTTGTTTCAAGTTAACGCTATATTCCCAAGTCTGCGTCAATTTCAAATTGGATATCTGCAAACAACATTAAAACTTTGAATTTTCCAGCTAAACGTCCTGACCTACATCTCATAGAAAACTTGTGGTAAATCTTAATTCGTCGGATTTATGCCAACGGAAAGCAGTTTGATTCGATTTTGGAATTTAAAGCAGCCATTTCGGAAACATGGAACCAAATGCCCAGTTCCACGTGCAAAAGCCTGGCCAAATCCTTCTTAAAGCATTATTTAGAAGTAATCTGTGTTAAGGGGAAGAAAACAAAGTACTGAAATTTAATGCACAAATCTTTTACACTTGTGATGTAAATATTAAATATACTGATCCTGAACTTTTTTCACCAAGTTGTATTATGTAGCAATCAATTTTAACTTATTTTTAAAACGTATTATTGCAATTTAAAACAAATAACAAAACTTCCATAACATTATGTGTATAATTTTTTAATGTTATTAGTTTTTAATTAAAATAGCAGCTTTATTTCAGCAAATAAAAAAATAGAATGCTATATTCATCTTTAAAAAGTTAAACTTAATATTACACTATGTGCAAATTACTTAAAAGATGAAAAAATACATAAAAATGGTGTTAAATTAATATTCTCTGACGAATGCTATGTATATAGTTGAAAGTACTAAGGATATTAAAGTAATTTAACACTTTATTTTACATATTTTATCATCTTTGAAGTAATTTGCACATAGTGTAATTTTAAGTTTAGCAGCTTTATTGTTTTTGTTCGTGGTCTTAAATTTTTTTCCAGCACTCTATACAGCTTTTATATGTAGCGTTTTCCTCTAGCAGATCCTTTTTTTGAACTGTAGATATTTTGTAGGCTTACTTTTTATATAATTTCGTTCTATATCATTGATTTAATTTAACCTGTACTTGTACTTTATTTATTTCTGACCTGAAGCAATTTTTTTCTTGTTTATTTTTCTTTTTTCTCTTCTCCAAGGCCCATTTAACTTTTTCCAGTCTAATTGCTGGTCTGGACTTACGCTACGGCCATACACCTAAGACCTAAGTTCCCAGGGCTCGTACGCATAAGGAATTAAAAAAAATAGACATTGTAGTATCAGGGATTTTCTTTAAGTATTATATCCTTATTTAATGTAAAACATTCCTAACTTCATATGTAGCGACCACTACGTTACGAAATTTTTGGTACTAAAATGTCTAAAATCTTTTTGAATTCATTATGCGTACGAACCCTGCATTCCTCTTACTAAAGATCGGTGATGCCAGATTAGGGACTTCTTTCTCCCCAGAATATTGATTGTCACCGTTTTTTGAGATAGATATATTCGGTCAAATTAGAAATATACTAAAAATTCTGAAAAATAAGGCGAATTATTCTATTTTATAAAAGTGGTGACAGTCAAATAATCTGAATGAATAAAGCCCCAATCTCGCAATGCTGCTAGAGATACGAAGACCGTGGCACCAGGGACTCTGGATAATAAACACGTTACCAATTCCAAGTTCATTAGATAAAGTAAAATTACTATCCAAACATTCTGGTAAGAATTAGGAATTTCTGAATTTTAAAACTCCATCATATTTGGCAACACTGCTGAAAAATTATCAGATTATTCTTGTAGTGATCGCCAACTTTCAGATGTTGACTGTAACTACTTAGCGGATAGTGACATTTTTTTTTTTGTGAAAAAACGCTCTAGTACTTATCATTTGCTTAACAGTGATTTAGAATTCAGGTTATAATGTTCATTCACATACGCAATAACAGAATTAACCCGTCACGCGTTCAAAAACCTTGAATCCGCACCTGCTTATAAAATGTAAAAATAGATGAAGATTAAAAGAAATTCTACAGTAAGAAAAATGAATATTATGAATTATATAAATGAATTTAATATATTGCTATCAAGTCAATAATAAGGATAATTATGCAAGAATATCATTTATAGTTTATAATGATATTGTTCAGAAGACTTTTTTTTTTATTTAAGCAGAAACTCTTATTATATGTATCGCTTGAATACATGCGTCAATTTAATTTGAACAGCTAGCAAAATTTATTCCATATGATATATGATTTCACAGATAAAGCTGTTGTGAATAATTTTTGTTCACTTAAAATCCATGAATTTATGACCTTACTTGAACAGTTGCGCATAAAACAGGCCTAAGGTGCACTTAAAAATTTAGCAAACGTTATTCCGTCAAAATATTGTTTTTATGTCATAACTATTGAAATTTTAAACAATTTATAAATATTTTGGTTTAGTACAAATAAATTTAATATCCACGCAGACAAGAAATCTCAAATGAATTTTGACATTTAGTGAGTTTTATTCTACAGAAATAATATTTCAGAAATATTAAACATGTTATAAGCACCTTTACTTCAGTAAAAGTAGTACATAATTTTTAACTTGATTCAATAATCACCCTGACAATAAATCTAAAGTCAATTTAAAAAGTTATCAAATATTATTCCATACAAATAACATTTCAGAAATATCAAACATGTTACAATCCCCTGCACTTTATTAAAAGTACATAATTTTTAACTTTATTCAGTAGTCGCCCCTGACAATAAATCTAAAGTTAATTCTAAATGTTTCAAGTACTATCCAATACAAATAATATTTTAGAAATATAAAACATGTATAAACACCTTTACTTCAGTAAAAGTACATAACTTTTAACTTGATTCGGCAGTCTCCCTGGCAATAAATCTCAAGTTAACTTTTAGAAAATATTAAATATTATTCCATATAAATAATTTTTCAGAAATATCAAACGTGTTATAAACCATTGTTGTTCAATAACATAAAACATATTTTATTACCTAGCTTCAATAGTCGCAAAGACGACAATCCTAAAATGCTTATTGTTATTTGCTTCAACACGCTTGCACGTACTAATATTGATACACCGATAAAATTAGTCTAAAATCATGTTGTAATATGTCAAATTTACGACAAGAATCTGATAAGAATCTAAGTGGATGTCAGATAATCAATACCTAAAATGATGATTTTATACCTGTCCATTACCTTACTCTTTTCTGATAGATAATATCACCCATGGCAATGATATTAAATTCGCGGAAACGGCTGTGAGAAATTTGAAAACTTTGTTAATATTTTACGGCATTGTCTTACTTTAAACTTTTACTTACTGACGGTACTTATAAGTATCATAAAAATAACTTTTTACTAAATTCATTTAATACACCGATTAGTAGTTATACAGTTTAGAATGAGTTATAGATGCATTAATTTATCTTGTTCCAAAAGCATTATTAGTTACACAAAACAAAAATATTTTTAAAAGGATGATTTCTTTTACCTTTGTATGTTTTCAGTATTCTTGGCGTTGAGGTAGGGAGGGGGGGGGGGGGGTTCAATTCGGAAATATTTCTAAATTTCTATTGTAAAAACATTCTATTTGTACATTTCCTAATTCTACAAAATACCAAGATAAATATTTACAATGAAAGATTTGACTGGGGTTATAAATATTGCACAAAATCGCTATAAATTCAAATTTATTTAATCCTTTTAAAAGTCTTCTAAAATGTATTAAATGATTAAGTAAATCATCTAATGTAGTTTTAAAAATTCATGAAAAATGCTTTAGACGATAAAATTTTCATGAATTCATAATTCAGTATTCCAAAAAATTAATAATGATAGAATAAAAAATTACAAAAACTAACTCTTTAATGTGTGATTTTTCCCACTGGAAAAATAGTGAAAAAATGTATTTATGTTTCTGTTAAACATAATGTTATAATGTCACTCACGAGTTACATAACAAAAATTTATCAAAAAGGCTAATTTTAACCCTTTGCCCTCCGTTTTCGCCGCTGCTGAGACATCATCTTTCTTCGCAAAATATATATGTTTTCACCAATAATAAAGGAAAATAAAATGTGCCTTATTTAACACTAGAACCGCCGTTAGGGGTCATTTAGATGTCGGGAAAATTGATAAAATTCCATTCGAACCAGAAATTTCTTCACATGATTTATTAAATTTTTGCAGCACAAAAAATTGGCTAATTAAGTAAGTTAAACAGCCGGCTGTTCTAGTGTTAATCAGAGCATTTTTGAAATTGTGTAATTGAAAGAAACTTCTTTTAAAAAAGTTTGGCCGACCGAATAACATTTGTGTAAGAGATGCCGAAATCCAAAGGGTTAATTTCTGCACGAATTCGGATTTTCTGAACAAAACTGGAAGCCAAACTGGCACACCTGGTGAGCTGCTTTCTTTTGAACAGGATTATAGAAAATTCTAGTAACCTGCGCAAGAATTGATAATTTAATGAACTTTTTCCATCTAGTTACTTTTCCTGGTATTAATTTCCAAAGGGTCCAAAGGGTTAAATTATATACTTACTTTAAAGTATTTACATTGTATAATAACAACTATTCTACGGTATAATATCGTAAAATCCCGAGTATACACCGCAGCTCAGATAACTCGATTACCTAACAGAATTTGTTTTAAATAAAATGTGACTTGCTTTTGCATAGCGTTTGTTTGACTTAATTTTTTAAATAAAATTTCGGTGTGAAAAAAACTTAACTAAGCCGGGAAATTACGGTAATTTTTAAATGCTTTTAATAGTTTTCATATTTAATAATTACTACATTATAAAGGTAGCGAAAAAATGCCAGTCGAGCACATTGTAAGCAGTATAAACAAAATATATTATAACCTGACCATGATAACAAATCAGAACAAAAATGGACTTCACGGTCTTAAATGTATGTTATCACAAGTTAGTAACACATAATAGTTCACCAAACGACCAATAGAAAGCGCCAAATGTCAAAAAAAAAGATCATAAAACTCCTGAGTTACAGTATGTATTTAAGGGTTAACAGAGGCATTGATTATTATTGTTTAGTAAAAATGCATGAATGTTTTGCTTACCGTAGTTATTTCACACGGTGCGTGGTGGTGCTTATATTTTAGTAGCACTATTTTCGCATAGTAATTTTTCCCTTGATAATAACAGAATTCTGGTATTAACGCAGGCGAAATCGGAAATAGGTAGTCGGAAATAGTGATACTGAAAATTAAACATTTCTACGCACCCTATTTCAAAATATTAACTTAATAATCGCACAGACGTTAAATCAAAAATGCTAATTTGTAGTATTATTTTGAAGAATGCATGTACTAATATTAACCCTTTCCGGCGCGGAGTAATTCTGTTTATAAACTGATGAAATGAAGAGCTGATATCAGAATTTATAAAAGAATTTGTTTGAAAATACAAACTTGCTTATTTTCAAGTATGTTATACAATGAAAATTTAAATTAAATATTCTGGGTGCCAGCCAGTAAAATAAAAATTTGGTGTCCTTTTTTAGGGACATCCCCTGCGAAAGGGTTAAGACCAGGGTTGTCAGTTTGGCTTCCATTTTTATTCAATAATTTCGAGTTTATACCAGAAATAAAGGACAGTTTTTTATGCTTTGTTTCATGAAAGACATTAAGCGATCACATAAAATGAAAATTCTTCTTTCAAAATTTGCGGTGTGAGTTTGAAATTCCGGTTAACCCTTTGAGAGGCAAGCAATTGTGTTTGTGTAATGTTGAATACACACAAGAATTTAAAAAAAATTACTTCAAAAAGAGGAAAAACAGATATTTCTGAATTTCCTTTTACGAAAATATAAAAAGTAAAATTTAATTAAAAGTTTCTGGTGCAAATTTGCATTAAAATTGGGTGGGGTATAACATATAGTATGTTCCACCGCCCCTCAAGGGGTTAAAATTGGAAGCCAAACTGACAACGCTGATTAATACATACATAAAATTAATCTGAAATATCTCTGTATGTGACACTTATGACAAGAATCTTATAACCGTTTGTGTAGTTATAAGCAATTCAATAATTTAACTATCTAATGCTGTCATTATATTTGTCTGTTAGCTTTCCTGATTAGTTTAATTATTGATTAGTTGAATATCCTCATGTAAATGGTATTAGTTTGACCGAAATTCGTTTCAGAAATTTTAACACTTTGTACACTTAGCGTCCTAGTTATATATTAACAGGGCTAGAAGCGAAAAGGATATACTGTGTTGTTCGCACGATAATCCACAAACAATAATCTTAAGAGTAAACTTTTTTAACAGACTCAATTAAAACATATCAGTGGCAGAAAAGAGTGGTAGGAACAATAAAATTTCTCATATTCGAATATAGTGATGGTCAGAATGAATGATTCGGACATGCTTAAAAGCATAGTTGCCAACCTTTGTTTTTCTTTTAAATTCTATTTACACAAGAAATTTTGTATATAAAAAAAAATTTCCTATTTTACTTAGAACCAATTTAACATTAAAGACTGGCTTTACGTTTTTGCAATATTAGATTTGAGATGTTTTCATTTTTTCTTATAGCAGTAAAAGAGAAAAGTAAAATTTGCCTCATTTTATAACACATTTCAGTGATTCATAAAGTAAAAGTAAGTGTTTAGCAACATTTGGTGTGAACTGAATAAAATTCCTGTAAAACATGTTGTTCCTTAAGGGGTTAAGTTATACATAAAATTATTTTTATCTTCAAAATTTCTGAGTTAAAAAATACGATGGTTGGAAACTATGAATTTGTTTCTCCTTTTTTTACTAAATTTCTGGTGGTATCTCTCTATTCTAAAAAAAAGTAACTCCCGCTGTCACCGCCGCCGCCGCCGCCGCCGCCGGTTTTGAATTTTTTGTGACCGGAGGTCTTTCTTCGTTAATATTAAGAAAAATAATGCATACAAAAATATGAAAATTGGTAGTATTATACAGAAATGGTTGATAAACACGCTGATGTAGACGGTTTTCAAATCGAAGAATTATTTTAAGAGATATTTAATGCTAAAGTTGGACAAAATCGTTCCATTAAAAAAGTTTTATAGGAGCAAAAACTATACATCGGAATTTAATACTTTTTAGATCATTTTATACGTTATAATTTCCCGGTGTGCAGAAATAATTTATTTTTTTAATTTGACTCATTTTTCGAGGTTTCATTTCTATTTTAAATTCAAATTTTCAGCATTTCGAGAGATATTTTTTTACTTATTTCAGAAAATTGTACTAATTTAACCTGTTGCCAAACTGTATAAACAACGGAAACAATAATGTTTGCTTCAAATTAAAAATTTATTTACGCGTGACTATTATAAACAGAAAAGAAAAACTTTCAAATTAGAATTAAATAATTACGTATAAAAAGCAGGAACTTATTGAAAATTACTTCATCTATAATTACACGTGAATTTTAACAGAGAAAGGATATTGTAAAGTAATAAATTCATTAACATGCGTTAGAAGTCTTAAATAGGAGAAATTACATCACATTTACGTCACATTACACTTATTACGTAAAATGAACAAAAAATAATATTGCAAAATAGTAGTTTAAATTTAAAAATAGCGCGAGACATTTACTTGATATTTTGAGATGAACTTTTCAACTATTTTTTTTTTTTTTTTTTTGACAGCGCAAATAATATTTCATTTCTAATAAAAGCATTTTCACGTGAATATTAAAAAGGAAAAGAAAAGTTTGGTGAAAATTACGTCAGATTAAAAACGATATATTTAAAATGTTTTATTTAAAAGGACTTTCTTTTCGCTTTGTTAAAAAATACCGGGAGACAAAGACTCTGTTTACTTAATTCATTTTATATTAGATGATTTTGAAATGCCATTGTATCTTTTAACAGCAGCTGATTTTTCCGTAAAATTCCCCAATCAAAGAGAAATGAATAGAAACCCGTTTATAGGGCGATCGCCTTTGTTTTTTTAATTATAATTCAATCTTCCAAAAAAATTCAATTAAAGCCGATCAAATTAGCGTGCTTTTAGAGACTGCAGTGTCTGAACGGGGGGTTGGCGAGCGTAGCTCGTAGGGGGCCGAGCCCCCTAGTTTAATTAAAAAAAATCTAAAAATATTGGAAATTATGCTTTTGTGCATGCCCGAAAGATTCATTCGATAGTAAAATCATTCATTACATCCATTCTATTCGAAAATAATATATTACCACAATACGGCCGCTGACACATTTAATAGTGATTTAACCCCTTCAGGACGAATGTCTTTTACAGCATTTTTAATCTTTTATCACCTGTTTTTCAAAACAGAAATTTTTGCGAAATTTGAATCGGGAAAATGCTCGGATTAAATAGGGCAAAATATACAATAAAGCTTTACTGGTGAGAATAATCACGGATTCTGAGCACCTTGTGTGGCACGTATACCGGTCGCTCGTCCCCAAGGGGTTATAAAACATCGTTAAGAAATTCTAAATACTCCCTAAAAAGTTTGAATAGTTATTTTGGGTTATTATAATGATAGATATTTCTTGAATAAAATAAAGGGAAATTAGTATTAACATTTTCTAGTGTGAACTCGAAATTTCTGAAAAAAAAAAAAAAAAAAAAAAAAAAAAAACACTGCATGCAGACTATATAGTTTTGACACTTATGACAAGAATCTGATAAAAGTTTATGTAGATACAACAGTGTACTTACGGGTCCCGTTACTTTCCAGGTAAAATATCAGTATATATATATTTTTTTATATATAAAAAGAATAAACCTATCTTAAACGCGCGAATTTTCGCCTTACTTAACCCCTTAATTCTCGCTCCCGTCAATATCACGAGCTGAGGTGTCATTCGTTATTTCTCGTGCCCGTCCTATTTACGGGCTGGAGATTTAATTGCTGAAAAAAAACTTCTGAAACCAGAAAAATTTAACTGGCATTTCAGCTTGAAGTTTTTGAATATTTCCGTGCGAGTTTGGCTTTTGCGCTGACTGTAATGTTGGGCTTTGTATTGCATGTTTTGAAAGTTGTAACACTCAAAAAATTATTAATAATCAACATTTAATGTATGTATGTTATTTAAAATATTATTTGTAAAAATTTGTGTGATGATGATAAATAAAGGTCTAAAATGTGAAAAATAAAGATCTTATTCGCATTAATTTGTATGGTGTAAAACAAACTTTAAGACACAGAATTCTCGCAAGATGGCTATTCTACAAATGTGAATTTGTTTGTTAACATTTTTTTTTTTTTTTTTTTTGCTTCAAAAAACATCTAATTGCATATTTTATTTAGAAACCATATAATTATTCAATTTCTGTAATAAAAAAATAGGTACTTTTTATATGGTTTTTCCAAATATTAAGCGATCCTTAAGTAGAGATTTTCTATTAAAAAATACTGATACCGAAGAATTTCCCTGCCTGGAAATTCCACTACCTGTACGAACCCCGATATAAGCAACTCAGTATTTTAACTAACTAATGCTATCAGTATATTTGTGTGTTAGCTTTCCTGATTAGTTTAATAGTCTCGTGTAAATGATATTAGCTTCACGGAAATTTCTTTCTGAAATTTTAACTCCTTGAGGGGCACCGGTATATATTGTATACCACCTACGATTAATGAAGTTTTACACCAGAAAAATTGTATTAAAATTTACTTTTTTAACTTTGGTGGAAAAAAGCCATAAAATTGCTTTTACTTATTTTGAAATAGAATTTTTCAGATTCCTGTGGGAATTCAGCATTTCACAAACGTAATTGCTTGCCCCTCAAGGGGTTAACACGTTGAACACTTAGCTGCGTTGGGAGATAGTAGCAGTAAACAAAATCTTTTGTTAAAGCTCATTGAATAAGTGACAAACATTGAGTTTTGGGTATGTTACAGATATGCGCTCGGCTATACAAAGAATTAAAATATCAATAGTCCCGTTTCAGCGCAATAATTTGTTTTAAATATAAATATTGATTTCATAAGTATTCGGATGGCATAGAATATCTGGAAATATTGATGGAACACATATCTGAGTGCCATGGAAGTAAATATGTTATACGGCTCAAAATAAATGCTAGGTCGAAGATTTCAAGTTCGGACTATAAAGTGGATGATCGAGTAGAGAGTTGCCGCTTCTGGCGGGTTTTTTATTTAGATATATTGAATTCACACCAGAAAATTTTGAACAGCAATTTTCTTTTAATTTATTTAGGCTTAGGGACCATCCACAAATGATGTCACAATTGGAGGAGGTGAGGGGTTTCATGAAATTGTGACAGTTTTTGACAAGGGGTTGGGAGGGGGTAAGAAGAAGTGTGACATTACACATTTTGGTTTAAATAAAAGCATTAAAAACAGCAGATTAAATTTTAAAGTTATTTTGAAATTAAAGTATTGTATTCATACAGTAAAGATAACATTTAAAGCCAAATATATTAAATTCGATTTCAAATTCCAAAATACTACTGTTTTTGATTGCTCTTTCACATTAATATTTTATTACTATTGTATATTAATTATGTTTTTTGTTGTAAATCTTAATCTTATTTCATATAAAATAAGTACACGAATCATTTTTATTATTATACTCACAAATGTCATTAGAACACATAGTTAAAAGTTTCAAAATAAAATTTGAAATATGATCTATAACATAGTACTTTGTTTTTGAACTGTAAGTACATGTTTATGTAATTTAGCGTGACATATGACAAAAAGGAGGTAGGGGGTATGGTGAAGTGTGACACTTTGTGACAAAGGGGGGGGGAAGGGGTCAAAAGTATTAAAAAAAGTGTGACATCATGTATGGACGACCCCTTAACAGTGGCTTAACAGCACACTTGCCAACTTCCCCTTAAACTTCCGTAAAATACGAGTTAAATTGACCCAGGTTAAACACGTTTGGAACCAGAAATTTTTTTAAGAAATGAATTCAAATAGATTTCATAGAGAAACATGACATTAAATCTATAATGATACATAAAATAAATTATCTGGTTACTAAAGTGTTTAACCTGGGTCAATTTAACCTGCATTTTACGGACGTTTAGTTGACAGTCGGCAGGTATGCTTAAAGGTGTTATCACTTTGAGGGGCTTCCGAGTTGTCTTCATATTAGGCCCAGTCTATTGATGAGTGTCTAAAATGAAAGAGCCATCGGAATAGAAAGTCTAACTGTAGTATAAATACTACGTAAAAATATTATTAAAAATAAAAATATAAAAAATGAAAAATTACTTTTAAAGAAAAGTGGTTTAATAAATGTAAAATATTAAGAAACCTTACTCATGGTTCGTACGCCTCCTTGAATTTTGCAGACCAGATAATTTTTTGGCACCAGTATTATCTTACAGAAAATCTCTTCTTAAAAGAAGGCAAAATTTTGCGCGCTTAACCTAGATTTCTTTTTCTATAAAAAGATACTGGTATTTCCCCGGAGAAATAACGGTATCCATACGAACCATGTTACTGGTTTAGAACTAAGAGAGAAATTAATTAGAGAAATAAAAGTAAATAAGTTAAGTTTAAGAATATATAAGCACAGTTAAGACAAACAAGCTGTCGGACAAAGCTGGTAAGGGTAGGTCGGCAAAGAGTGTGACAGATGTTATGTCACAGTAAAAGAAAGCCGCTTTTCAGGATCCATACATTTTCTTTTCTTTTTTTCCTTGTTACAAAGTAACGGTGACATTTTATCATCTTATAAACCAAAAATAACTATTAAAACTTACAGGTGAGAATTCAGAATGCCTAAATAAAAAATTAGCCAGATGCTGCAACAGTGTTCGAGTGTCGCCTACTAAATTGTCTGCAAGTTTTGGTTAGTCATATGCAGATGTCGTACGCTTCAAGGAATTTTTCAGGATAAATATCAGTATTTGTTTAATGGAATAATAAATCTTGGCTGAACGCGCGAAATTTCGCCTTATTTGAGAAGAGATTTTCTATAAAAAAATATTGGTACCAAAAAAATATCCTGGTCTTGAAATTTCAGGACAAGCACGGAATCTGGTTATATGAGTTGTCTGAAGTAATGCATTGTACCCGCAAGTGAATAACATAGCAATCTGAATGAAGCATATTTCAGATTGATGTGCTGCTTTAATCTTCCTCAAAAAATTTCAGTACTATACTTCATTATATGTACATCGTTCATGAAAAAAAAAACGACATGCACAATACTTCATTTTATAATACAACGTTGTTGAATAAAAGTACATTGTTGCGCAAGTGACAAATCTAAAATCCCTAGTATCAGAATAAACTTTAACAATAATGACCATGCTAATATTGAAATATTCACAACATTAATCTAAAATCATGTCGTATTTGACACTTATGGCAAGAAACGGATAACAATTTATGTGGATATCAGCAAATCTTTAAATAACTAAAAATAACTCTAAGCGTGTCCGCTATCTACATCGTTTCTCATTGATTATATCTTCCAATGTATATGTATATCATATTAATATCTATTAGAAAATCTGGTATCTGAAATATCTGTCAGAAATATTTGAAATTACGTTAATACTTGAAACATTAAACTGTAAATGCGGATGATTTATGCAAATATTTATTAATAAATTAGGAATGTAATTGTTTATATTTTTTGTCGAGCAAATAAATGATCTTTGAACAATGTGCTTCTGTATAAGATTGAAAAATAATTACAAAGCAATTAATAGATTCAAAATAGTAAACTTAATAAATATTTTACCGGAAGGTATTTTAAACATTTATTGGTAAAGAACTGGGTAAAATAGAGTCGAATAGTTTGAAATATCGTCAACATTTTTATTAAAAAATTCCGAATTCATACCAGAAGTTTCGCGAAAAGAATTTTCACTTTAAGCAATTACGAAATGTCCATTTTCTTTGTTTCTTTTTTTAAAGGAGATACTTTTACCTTTAAAACCGGTTCCGAAAGAAAAAGTATCCTAATTAAAAAAAAAAAAAAAAACCTTTAACCCGTTCAAGGGAGGTGGTTCATTTTTGGACCACTTAATTTTTATTCCCAGACACATATTGTACCAGAATAATGGAATGAAAATTTTCCTTTTATTAAGTATGTGAACAAAAACTTTTGCTTATTTTTAAATAAATTTGCTTGTAAATTCCGGTTTCGTTCACTAATTTCGGCATTTTACGAATAGAAATACATTGCCCCTGAAAGGGTTAAACTGAATTGTAAAAAGGAAAAATGGACTTTGTAGAGATCGACCTCATCTATTCAATTCTAAAATAAAATAATTTAAAAATATGGTAATGAGAACGAGCTATTTAAAACAATATCTCCCATAGGATTAACATTAGCAAGCGGGTGTTTTCGAGTGAATGAAGTACTCTCTTAATGTATTGCAAAAATAACAAAAATAACCATCACAATCGGTTGGTTGTTTTTATGACGGCCAATTATCAGCACGAGGAATATAGGCCCTAAGGGGGGGGGGGGGGGGGAGGGAACTCCGTGTGGGCCTTTCTAAACCGTCACAATCGGATTCACGAAGATTTATAGATACTTCGCTGTATCAAAGAACTGATAAAATAGGTCTCATTCATGCACAAATTTTTGAATTCAGGACACCACAATCGAACGCAAAATCACAAAACTCACTCCATCACAAAAATACCTTTATTAAAAAGAAGTTAGACAGTCTGCTACAATAAGTTCAAATAAGGTTTTGTTGTATATAGCCCGACAGGTAGCGCTGCTATGCTCAGTTATTCGCGATATCCATGACAGATGTCTGAGCAGCTATCGGATGGAAATTGAACAAATTTCGTATTCTTTTAAACATCGATATAAATTAGTACTGATTATGTTTAGGTGTATATTGTTTAAACCCCTTGAAGGGTGGTGAGATATATTACAGTAGAGCGCCGATTATCGGAACTCCAATTAACCCATTAACCGCCAAAACTATTACGATAGAAATTTTAAAATTTCTTGTTGAAAGTAGTTTGCCACCACAAATTCAGTAAGGTAAATTTCGCTTTACTAAAATAGGAAAATTCCTGCCAATAAATAAGACATTTTTTAAAATTCTAAAATAGTAGTGCCAACGTAATTAATTCATTGCATGAGCAATTATTTTGACTGTCGCGTGAACGCAACGTCAGCGGTTAATGGGTTAACCGAACTTCCAATCATCCGAACAGTCTTTTCTCTAAAAAAAATTTTTTAAACCGAACTTCCAATTAACCAAATATCAGTGTTGCCAGACAAATACTAAAATTTTATTTTGAATACCACTATTTTCGTACGGTATTATTCACTTGATTTAATTGAAAAACTTTTGTAAATGGATAAGGCGACTATCTTTCTATGAAAATAGTGGTATTCAAAATAAAATTTTAGTATTCGTCTGGCAACACAGCCAAATACACTTTTTCTCTCATTTTTCGTCCTTCAGATTTAGCATACTAAATCGAATACCCTATTAGTATATCGTTGGCAGCAGTAACAACGAAAAATAAATCGAAGAAAATAAAAGCAAATGCTCTGAAAATGTCCCAGGTCTATCACATAACGAACGATTTGAATGTTTGGAAACAGATATGTAATGGATCGAACGACAGCAGAACGCTGATTCTATTCAACTAACGTATTTAAGAATTATTCGAGACGTGGCAGCATTGAAAAGAACGTCTTCATTGAAGCAAGAAACAATCGAATGCTTTTTTGCTTAAATTATAATCTCATGAGTTCGGAAGACGATAAAAGAAAAAAAGAAAATTTTAAATGATAAAAAAGTAAAAAAAAAAAAAATAAAAAACGCACAAAAAAATCAATTTTTAAACAAGCCAGCAGTAACTGGTGCAGGCCAGTAACAGTCCTAAGTCTGGATAAAGTGTGAAGTTTTAGTATAATCAGGAACATCCCTTAAATTGTCTGTCCATTTATCCGAACTAGGGTCGCCCCGACTTGTTCGGATAATCGGCGCTCTACTGTATATCCCACCTACGAGTAATGAAGATTCGCAGCAGAAAAATTCTATGAAATTTTAGTTTTCTCACTTTGGTGGGAAAAAGTCGTAAAATTGCGCTTGCTTATTTTGCAATAAAATTTTTTGGATATTCCGGTGTGAATTCGACATTACAGAAACACAATTACTTGTCCCTTAACACTAGAACCGTCAAGGCGGTCATTTTGACCGTTTCGAAACTTCATTCCGTACCAATTTTTTTCTATTTAGCGTATAAATTTCCGTTTCCGTGGCTTTTCCTATAATTCGAAAAGCTTTGATATGCCAGTGATAAATTTTCCAGACAGTCTAAATTTCTGAAGTATTGCAGTAGTATAACTAGAGCTGAAGAAACGTGCGCATTTTATCTAGTAGATGTCGCAACAGTCCATACATCATACAACCATACTTAAACAAAGGTTACAACATTACCACATATAACTTCTTTATTTATTACCTCTTGCAGAAAAGCTGAAGTCACTAAAAACAAGCATTGTTGGCACAGACAATCGCGGACGAAAAACAAAATTCCACGGGCCATAAAATCTGAAAGAAAGTCTTTGTACAGTAGCCAAATTCCTTCCAAATATGATATTACCTTGAGTTTATAAAGGGAAGAAAAATAAATATGTTTTATTTCTAAGTCCCCGACATCCATCAGTTACATTTGAAACTGGTGATAAACACTTACCAGAAACTGTAAAGTTCTATAATTTTACAAAGTTTGGCGTCGACGTGCTCGACCAAATGGCACGTAAGTATTCTACAAAAGCTAGTTCTAGTCGATGACCTCTACAAGTGTTTTATAATTTTCTTGATCTAGCGGGCATTAATTTTGAAAAACACAGTCAGAAAAGGCGTTTAATACCAGTATTTTGTTAAAGAAAAATCTTTTTTCATTAATATTTTTATAATATTTGTAGTATTTTCTAGAAGAAAATACTGGTAGTTTCCTCTTTTTTGACTCGCCACCCTGAATATTGTATTGCTCAGGGGATAAATATAAATGTTTGTTTTCGCCAAGTTTATTCTTGTTTTTAGCGATTTCGATTTCTCACGAAAAAATTTTTTTTACTATAAACATATTCTTAAAATAAAAAATATAAATTATATATATATATATATATATATATATATATAATATAATTATAACATAATAAATTATTAAAAATATAATAAAAATTATGAAATATATATTATTATATGGGCAATGATGGTGATAATAGTAATAAACGATACTAAGAGTAAAAAATGTCAAGTAAACAATAGTTGAGCATGGTAATCCTCATCGGTCAAAATGACCGCTTTGGCAGTTGTAGGTATACGGTTTTGCCGGCGGTTAAAGAGCTGACAGGGGGCACTGTTTTGCTGCACTTTCTGAGATGTCTGTGATAGCTGTATCTCGACATACATGGGAGGCATTTCACTAAATTTTACATGTATGATAGTTATAAAAAATTATATTAAATCAGTATTGGTTTGGATTACTTAATAGAGGTCTTGGTATGCTATATTCTGTTATGAACGTTTTTGTGAGTTGTATTTTAGTGTCTATTATGTAGAAATGCACCATATTTCATATTTGAAATTTTTAATATTTATATGAATATACAGGGCTTTACAAATTTTATAAAATCTGGTAGTCAGAGAAAAATTCTAGTCTCCAGTAAAAAATATTTGCTCATCTTTTTTTTTTTTTTTTTTTTTTTTTTTTTTTTTTTTAACTAGGGGACTCTGCTCCCTACGAGCTACGCTTGCCAATCCCTCTCTCAGACACCTCAAACTCTAAAAGCACGCTAATTTAATCGGCTTTTTTGTTGTTAGAAGGAAAATATCATTTGCGCTATCTTAGAATTCTAAACAATAGTTTAAAAAGATTATCTCACAATATCAAATAAATGTCTCGTGCAAATATATTTTTAAATTTAAACTGTTTGGCAATATTATGAATTGGCAATTTTAAATATGACGTAATTTCCTCCATGTACACTTTTAACGCATGTTAATGGATTTATTATTTTAAAATTTTCTTTATCTTTTAAAATTTAGTTTTTATGACGTAACTATACATATCTTCCTGTTTTTAATACGCAATCATTTAATTCTCAATTGAAAGTTTTATTCTGTATATAATAGTTCCGTTAAAACAATTTTTAATTCGAAGGAAAAATTATTCATTGCGCTGTTTTTAAATTTGGCAACAATTTAAAATAATACCCTTTTCTAAAGTAAAAAATGCCTCTCGAAATGCTGAAAAATTAAATTAAAAATAGAAATAAAATCTCAAAAAATGAGTCAAATTAAAAAAATAAATGCAGTCTGCACACCGGGCACTTTTAATGTATAAAATGATCTAAAAATTATTAAATTCCCATGTATAGTTTTTGCTCCTATAAAACTTTTTTAATGGAACGTTTTTGACCAACTTTAACATTAAATATCTCTGAAAATAATTCTTCGATTTCAAAACTGTCTGCATCAGCGCGTTTATCAAACATTTCTCTATAATATCACCTATTTTCATATTTTTGTATGCACTATTTTTCTTAAAATTAACAAAAAAAGACCTTTGGTCACAAAAAAATTCAAAACCGGCGGCGGCGGTGACAGCGTTAGTTCCTTTTTTTAGAATACCGAGAAACGAGTTTTTTGTGAATTGAGAAAAATTATTAATAAGCATAGTTTAGAATTATTAAATGCATTATTTAGAATAGTACATGATTTAGAAAGTTAATAACTATGTTTTGTAATTAAACACATCAAAATTATACAAGGTGTTGCCGAATTCTACAGACAAATTCAGAGGGATGATAGTAGGAAAAAGAGGATGAAAAATTACCATACAACATGGGGTCACAAACCACGTATTTAATCAAAAACACACCTCTACTAACAAAAAAACACTCTCTAGTTTCTACCCTAACTCAATTTGTGTTAATGGTAATAACTTTCAGAAAACCGAAGTATATTATAATAAAACTTTTGATAGACATTATCAATTTTATTATAAATGTGATAATATATTAGGTTGTAACGGAAGCTCTTCGCCAAACCACATTTACATAATGATTACATTATGAAAAATTATATATTGTAATCTATATATAGCCATCATCCCGCCAAACCTTCACAGTGCCATGTGATACAACAGTAGTACAAAGCTGTACACATGATTCGGTGACATTTTGTAGCTGACTTTTTGCACCAGAACTAGTAGTAAATGACGGTTCTACTCTGGTAGCGAGATAGTTCCATTTCAGACACCTTTTACTTAATGATATCGATATTATTTTTACAAATTTCACAACGCATTGTTACAAAGCAAGTCCCTATCTTTCAAATGCCAAAAATCGTTTGACAAAATATCAGCAAATACGTCAACGCGAACTGTTTGCGAAGACAGTCTTAGCTGTGGCGTGAAACTTTCGTTATAACCTGATAAAAACAAGCGATAGAAGTTTTCATTGTACGCGCTAGCAGTATGCAATTATGCAATTGACGATTCACACTTTGGACTACCAGACCAATATATATGTTATCATCTATTACTTAACCACCCTGTTTTCCCAGAACTATTGATGATGTTATAACATTTCACACAGAACAAGGTACATATCGTTACATTTTCATTGCAATGTTTTTATTATTCTCAAAATTATTGCTGACAAACCAAGCTCAGTTACCATGAAATACCCTGTATTTGTGCTTAAATAAATAGTTTGGGATCCCACGTTCTATGGCAATTTTTCATCTTCTTGATACTGACCATCACTCCTCTGAGCTTTTCGAACGAATTCTGCGACACACTGTATACCTCTGAAAATAAAAAGAAAAAAGAAAAGAAAAGAAATACTGTTTAGGCTCAATTAACCCTTTAGCGGGCGGTGTCCACAAAAAAGGACCCCTAATTTTAATTGCAAAATTGAGAAACGGAACCAAGAATATTTAATTAAAATTTCCCTTTTAAAGTACGGGAAAGTTGGCAAGTTCTTATTATCTAATAAATTCGTTTGTAAATTCTGGTGTCAGTCCGTCATTTCATCATTTTATAAACAGACTTACTCCGCGCCGGAAAGGGTTAACAGGTATGTTCGGAAAATGCTTATTGCCGAATACTTTGAACGTCCGGATAGTTGAGTGCCGCAAAGCCAGTATCTGATAAGGGGGAGGGGAAGCATCAATAAAGTAATGAAGTAAGACAGTGTTGCTGCATCTAGCAGATTTTTTGTTTAGAAATATTGATGTCACACCAGTAAATATTGAGTAGCAATTTCGTTTAACTTCATTTAAGGAAATCGATAAAGTAAGATTTATCTTATAAAGCAAGAACAACTATTAAAACTTACTAGTGAGAATTGTGTCAGCCTAAATAAAAAATCAGCCAGATTCGGCACCACTTAAGTAGGAAAATAATTTTTGTATGTTTTCATCTCGAACTCAGTCGTAAATTAGATCAAAATCAGTCGTAAATCTAAAATTAGTCAGATTTTAGAAATTTAAATTTTGTAATTGATGAACTTATTTTTGCCGAATAAAAAATAAAAGTAAAAAAAAAAAATATTTTTTGTTTGAATATAGCTTATAAGTTTATTTCTTAATATTGGAGGAGGAAAAATGCAAACTGTGTTATATATTTGGTCAAAATTTATAACTCCCCACCTCAAAAAAGAAAAAAAAACCCTCCAGAATAAATAACTTGGTCGGCAGTAGAGACCTCTTGACCGCGTTTTTCAAGCCCTGTATATATATGTGTGTGTGTTTTTATAATTTCGTATTTGAATAACCAAAAGAGGGGGGAGTATCGAAAAAGGCGTTATTATTCGCTAGTCACTGTAACTTCAAGTAAAATTTAAAGAAATACACCATACTTCTTAATTGTATTATGTGTAACAGATCTATATAAATTAATATATTAGAACAACACAGAAGAATATTTGGGACGACGGCAAAATACTAGTTTAAAATTACATTATTATATCCTCTCATATTTTCGTAATTCTCAAGTTTGAGTTCATCTCTATTACTCTGTTCTAGATGTATGTAAATATGTGGAGAATCATGTCGAAATAGGTAAACATTTAACTCAAACTAGATTGTTAGACATGATAGTTTCTCAAATATAATCCTGCTCTCAGTTAGTGCTAATTAATTCTGCACATACATTGCTTACATTGCTGTTAGTTGAAATAGATACACAGTCAGTTAGAAGTTAATAAAATTCAATTAAGTTTTAATTAAATACGCATTAGATCATATTAAAAAAATTATCTCATTTTCCCAAACATTAACATTTTGACCTTTTCAGGGGCAAAGCACTTCCATTGCTAAAATGTTGAAATGAAAGATTAACACCGGAATTTGCGAACAATTTTATTCGTAAATAAGAAAAGAAAGACGCATTATCTTGACTGAAAACTTTTACTCTTTCTTCCTACCGCTAAAATTTTACAGTAAAGTCTTATTTAAACGTCGAAAGCGCATGATTAGAAAAGGCGCAATTATCTATTAAATTTTAATGGTAGCAAAAAAGCGTAAAAGTTGGCAGTGATACATTATGCAATAACGGAAAATTTTTGTACCAAAATTCTTGTGACATTGTGGCATTTGGGAATTAAAATTAAGTAGTTTCATAAACGTATCACCGCCCTTGAAATGGTTAAAAAGCAATTGTTACATTGTAAGAAAAGCTTTTTATGCATTTTTTTATGCTAAATATTAACGAAAGAAAGTCCCCGCTACGTGGACATCAGATTTCCACGACGAGTGACAATTATACTTTTTTTAATCTTATGGCCCCACTTTTTCTAACCTTTTCTTTTTTGTATTATTTAATTCCTGTAATTTTGAAATTAGGCAAGGCGAAATTTCTTGTGAAGAAAAAACTGCTATGTAAACTATATACATATATTTAACGCGATAAAGATATATTTAAAAATTTATATACAGGGTGATTTTAAATTCATGGTACAAACTTAAAGGGCTGATACAGGACACTGTAGCAATCATTTATTGTATAGGAATGTATGGGCACAAGTGACACGTTGAGGTACAAACACCAGGTGTCCAATTTGGCCCTTTTCTTATTTCAAAATTTCTCATTCATACCACAAAATTCTTATACTATTCTTTTCTTTATTTGAGACAGATATTTCAGTATTACATAAAGGAAAAAATTCTTTTTTGAAAATTTCCGGGATGAAATCGAAATTTTGGAATAAAAGAAAACGCAAAACTGGCAAATATGTAAAACAGAGGAAATACATGAAAATAAATAGAAATAGAATTGTTATTTAGTTCAAAAATTTCGATTTCATACCGGAAATTTTCAAAGAAGAATTTTTTCTTTGTGTAATCATGAAATGTCTTTTTTAAATAAAGAAAAGAATAGTAGAGGAATTTTCTGGTATGAATGAGGGATTTTGAAATAATAAAGGGCCAAATTTGCCCCCTGGTGTTTGTACCTCAACGAGTCACTTGCACCCATGTATTCCTGTACAATAAATGATTGTAACAGTGTCCTTTACCAACCATTAAAGTTTGTACCATGAATTTAGAATTACCCTCAATATGCTTGAAAATTATTATATAAACCATGAAAAATCAATAAAAAAAAAGATAAAGATTACAAACAAATTTCATAAAAATTCTTTTGCTTTTTCGACGGTGTAAAAATGAAAAATGAGTGATGTCTAAAAGATAAAAAAAATTACAATAATTGCTAAATTTATTGTTCAGGTGTTACACTGTCATTATGATATGACCGTTACTCACTCAACTGTTTTTGTTTTATAACATAGATATTGAGGTTAAAATTAAAATTACTTTAATGCTTCTCAACTTTTTTTTATTTAATTACTTCAAATGGCTTTTGAAATATAATACTATATTTTAAATTTTATATCGTTTTAAAATGTTAAACGAAATGTTAAACGAATATTTTTATTTTTATAGTTCAATTAAATTTTATCTAAAGCATTATTAAGGCTCAGTATGTAACTACTCCATAACTGCCAACTTGTACGGATTTTTGCTACCACTAAAATTCAACAGAAAAATTTGACTAATTCAATCGCCGAATTGCCGTGAATGTTGATAATTAAATAAGGCAGAAATCTCTTTTAAATTTCAGTGGTAGCAAAAATCCGTACAAGTTGGCAGCTATGCTACTTAAGGCGGTTCATGACAGAATAACAATATTTTTAAAATTAATAAACGATTTAGTATTTTTTTAATAAACAGGTATATAAATTTAAATATTAAAGACGTGAATTATCACATTCCTAACTAAGCGTAAACCAACAGAGCGAAAAATGTCCAAGCCGGGAATCGAACCCGGGCCCTTGGAATAGCGCTCCAGTGCTCTTCCACTAAGCCACGAGGACGATGCCCAGCTTGGCATCTCTAACTCATACAAGTCGGTAAGACTCCTACCGCAGCTATTAGATGGAAAAGTCTTCATGAGCACACCATCTTGCGGCGTAACATGAGACGCAAACGAACCCAGCATCGGTGAATATAAAGTTTAAATTAATTTTTTCAACTACTTTTCAGCAGTGAAATTGCGCTAGATGCAAACGAACCCAGCATCGGTGAACTTAAAGTTTAAATTAATTTTTTCAACTACTTTTCAGCAGTGAAATTGCGCTAGATGCAAACGAACCCAGCATCGGTGAACTTAAAGTTTAAATTAATTTTTTCAACTACTTTTCAGCAGTGAAATTGCGCTAGATGCAAACGAACCCAGCATCGGTGAACATAAAGTTTAAATTAATTTTTTCAACTACTTTTCAGTAGTGAAATTGCGCTAGATGCAAACGAACCCAGCATCGGTGAACTTAAAGTTTGAATTAATTTTTTCAACTACTTTTCAGCAGTGAAATTGCGCTAGATGCAAACGAACCCAGCATCGGTGAACTTAAAGTTTAAATTAATTTTTTCAACTACTTTTCAGCAGTGAAATTGCGCTAGATGCAAACGAACCCAGCATCAGTGAACATAAAGTTTAAATTAATTTTTTCAACTACTTTTCAGCAGTGAAATTGCGCTAGATGCAAACGAACCCAGCATCGGTGAATATAAAGTTTAAATTAATTTTTTCAACTACTTTTCAGCAGTGAAATTGCGCTAGATGCAAACGAACCCAGCATCGGTGAATATAAAGTTTAAATTAATTTTTTCAACTCCTTTTCAGCAGTGAAATTGCGCTAGATGCAAACGAACCCAGCATCGGTGAATATAAAGTTTAAATTAATTTTTTCAACTACTTTTCAGCAGTGAATTGCGCTAGATGCAAACGAACCCAGCATCGGTGAATATAAAGTTTAAATTAATTTTTTCAACTACTTTTCAGCAGTGAAATTGCGCTACATGCAAACGAACCCAGCATCGGTGAATATAAAGTTTAAATTAATTTTTTCAACTACTTTTCAGCAGTGAAATTGCGCTAGATGCAAACGAACCCAGCATCGGTGAATATAAAGTTTAAATTAATTTTTTCAACTACTTTTCAGCAGTGAAATTGCGCTAGATGCAAACGAACCCAGCATCGGTGAATATAAAGTTTAAATTAATTTTTTCAACTACTTTTCAGCAGTGAAATTGCGCTAGATGCAAACGAACCCAGCATCGGTGAATATAAAGTTTAAATTAATTTTTTCAACTACTTTTCAGCAGTGAAATTGCGCTAGATGCAAACGAACCCAGCATCGGTGAATATAAAGTTTAAATTAATTTTTTCAACTACTTTTCAGCAGTGAAATTGCGCTAGATGCAAACGAACCCAGCATCGGTGAATATAAAGTTTAAATTAATTTTTTCAACTACTTTTCAGCAGTGAAATTGCGCTAGATGCAAACGAACCCAGCATCGGTGAATATAAAGTTTAAATTAATTTTTTCAACTACTTTTCAGCAGTGAAATTGCGCTAGATGAAAACGAACCCAGCATCGGTGAATATAAAGTTTAAATTAATTTTTTCAACTACTTTTCAGCAGTGAAATTGCGCTAGATGCAAACGAACCCAGCATCGGTGAATATAAAGTTTAAATTAATTTTTTCAACTACTTTTCAGCAGTGAAATTGCGCTAGATGCAAACGAACCCAGCATCGGTGAATATAAAGTTTAAATTAATTTTTTCAACTACTTTTCAGCAGTGAAATTGCGCTAGATGCAAACGAACCCAGCATCGGTGAATATAAAGTTTAAATTAATTTTTTCAACTACTTTTCAGCAGTGAAATTGCGCTAGATGCAAACGAACCCAGCATCGGTGAATATAAAGTTTAAATTAATTTTTTCAACTACTTTTCAGCAGTGAAATTGCGCTAGATGCAAACGAACCCAGCATCGGTGAATATAAAGTTTAAATTAATTTTTTCAACTACTTTTCAGCAGTGAAATTGCGCTACATGCAAACGAACCCAGCATCGGTGAATATAAAGTTTAAATTAATTTTTTCAACTACTTTTCAGCAGTGAAATTGCGCTAGATGCAAACGAACCCAGCATCGGTGAATATAAAGTTTAAATTAATTTTTTCAACTACTTTTCAGCAGTGAAATTGCGCTACATGCAAACGAACCCAGCATCGGTGAATATAAAGTTTAAATTAATTTTTTCAACTACTTTTCAGCAGTGAAATTGCGCTACATGCAAACGAACCCAGCATCGGTGAATATAAAGTTTAAATTAATTTTTTCAACTACTTTTCAGCAGTGAAATTGCGCTAGATGCAAACGAACCCAGCATCGGTGAATATAAAGTTTAAATTAATTTTTTCAACTACTTTTCAGCAGTGAAATTGCGCTAGATGCAAACGAACCCAGCATCGGTGAATATAAAGTTTAAATTAATTTTTTCAACTACTTTTCAGCAGTGAAATTGCGCTAGATGCAAACGAACCCAGCATCGGTGAATATAAAGTTTAAATTAATTTTTTCAACTACTTTTCAGCAGTGAAATTGCGCTAGATGCAAACGAACCCAGCATCAGTGAATATAAAGTTTAAATTAATTTTTTCAACTACTTTTCAGCAGTGAAACTGCGCTAGATGCAAACGAACCCAGCATCGGTGAATATAAAGTTTAAATTAATTTTTTCAACTACTTTTCAGCAGTGAAATTGCGCTAGATGCAAACGAACCCAGCATCAGTGAATATAAAGTTTAAATTAATTTTTTCAACTACTTTTCAGCAGTGAAACTGCGCTAGATGCAAACGAACCCAGCATCGGTGAATATAAAGTTTAAATTAATTTTTTCAACTACTTTTCAGCAGTGAAATTGCGCTAGATGCAAACGAACCCAGCATCGGTGAATATAAAGTTTAAATTAATTTTTTCAACTACTTTTCAGCAGTGAAACTGCGCTAGATGCAAACGAACCCAGCATCGGTGAATATAAAGTTTAAATTAATGTTTTCAACTACTTTTCAGCAGTGAAACTGCGCTAGATGCAAACGAACCCAGCATCGGTGAATATAAAGTTTAAATTAATTTTTTCAACTACTTTTCAGCAGTGAAATTGCGCTAGATGCAAACGAACCCAGCATCGGTGAATATAAAGTTTAAATTAATTTTTTCAACTACTTTTCAGCAGTGAAATTGCGCTAGATGCAAACGAACCCAGCATCGGTGAATATAAAGTTTAAATTAATGTTTTCAACTACTTTTCAGCAGTGAAATTGCGCTAGATGCAAACGAACCCAGCATCGGTGAATATAAAGTTTAAATTAATTTTTTCAACTACTTTTCAGCAGTGAAATTGCGCTAGATGCAAACGAACCCAGCATCGGTGAATATAAAGTTTAAATTAATTTTTTCAACTACTTTTCAGCAGTGAAATTGCGCTAGATGCAAACGAACCCAGCATCGGTGAATATAAAGTTTAAATTAATTTTTTCAACTACTTTTCAGCAGTGAAATTGCGCTACATGCAAACGAACCCAGCATCGGTGAATATAAAGTTTAAATTAATTTTTTCAACTACTTTTCAGCAGTGAAATTGCGCTACATGCAAACGAACCCAGCATCGGTGAATATAAAGTTTAAATTAATTTTTTCAACTACTTTTCAGCAGTGAAATTGCGCTAGATGCAAACGAACCCAGCATCGGTGAATATAAAGTTTAAATTAATTTTTTCAACTACTTTTCAGCAGTGAAATTGCGCTACATGCAAACGAACCCAGCATCGGTGAATATAAAGTTTAAATTAATTTTTTCAACTACTTTTCAGCAGTGAAATTGCGCTAGATGCAAACGAACCCAGCATCGGTGAATATAAAGTTTAAATTAATTTTTTCAACTACTTTTCAGCAGTGAAATTGCGCTAGATGCAAACGAACCCAGCATCGGTGAATATAAAGTTTAAATTAATTTTTTCAACTACTTTTCAGCAGTGAAATTGCGCTAGATGCAAACGAACCCAGCATCGGTGAATATAAAGTTTAAATTAATGTTTTCAACTACTTTTCAGCAGTGAAATTGCGCTAGATGCAAACGAACCCAGCATCGGTGAATATAAAGTTTAAATTAATGTTTTCAACTACTTTTCAGCAGTGAAATTGCGCTAGATGCAAACGAACCCAGCATCGGTGAATATAAAGTTTAAATTAATTTTTTCAACTACTTTTCAGCAGTGAAATTGCGCTAGATGCAAACGAACCCAGCATCGGTGAATATAAAGTTTAAATTAATTTTTTCAACTACTTTTCAGCAGTGAAATTGCGCTAGATGCAAACGAACCCAGCATCGGTGAATATAAAGTTTAAATTAATGTTTTCAACTACTTTTCAGCAGTGAAATTGCGCTAGATGCAAACGAACCCAGCATCGGTGAATATAAAGTTTAAATTAATTTTTTCAACTACTTTTCAGCAGTGAAATTGCGCTAGATGCAAACGAACCCAGCATCGGTGAATATAAAGTTTAAATTAATTTTTTCAACTACTTTTCAGCAGTGAAATTGCGCTACATGCAAACGAACCCAGCATCGGTGAATATAAAGTTTAAATTAATTTTTTCAACTACTTTTCAGCAGTGAAATTGCGCTAGATGCAAACGAACCCAGCATCGGTGAATATAAAGTTTAAATTAATTTTTTCAACTACTTTTCAGCAGTGAAATTGCGCTAGATGCAAACGAACCCAGCATCGGTGAATATAAAGTTTAAATTAATTTTTTCAACTACTTTTCAGCAGTGAAATTGCGCTAGATGCAAACGAACCCAGCATCGGTGAATATAAAGTTTAAATTAATTTTTTCAACTACTTTTCAGCAGTGAAATTGCGCTACATGCAAACGAACCCAGCATCGGTGAATATAAAGTTTAAATTAATTTTTTCAACTACTTTTCAGCAGTGAAATTGCGCTACATGCAAACGAACCCAGCATCGGTGAATATAAAGTTTAAATTAATTTTTTCAACTACTTTTCAGCAGTGAAATTGCGCTACATGCAAACGAACCCAGCATCGGTGAATATAAAGTTTAAATTAATTTTTTCAACTACTTTTCAGCAGTGAAATTGCGCTACATGCAAACGAACCCAGCATCGGTGAATATAAAGTTTAAATTAATTTTTTCAACTACTTTTCAGCAGTGAAATTGCGCTACATGCAAACGAACCCAGCATCGGTGAATATAAAGTTTAAATTAATTTTTTCAACTACTTTTCAGCAGTGAAATTGCGCTAGATGCAAACGAACCCAGCATCGGTGAATATAAAGTTTAAATTAATTTTTTCAACTACTTTTCAGCAGTGAAATTGCGCTACATGCAAACGAACCCAGCATCGGTGAATATAAAGTTTAAATTAATTTTTTCAACTACTTTTCAGCAGTGAAATTGCGCTACATGCAAACGAACCCAGCATCGGTGAATATAAAGTTTAAATTAATTTTTTCAACTACTTTTCAGCAGTGAAATTGCGCTAGATGCAAACGAACCCAGCATCGGTGAATATAAAGTTTAAATTAATTTTTTCAACTACTTTTCAGCAGTGAAATTGCGCTAGATGCAAACGAACCCAGCATCGGTGAATATAAAGTTTAAATTAATTTTTTCAACTACTTTTCAGCAGTGAAATTGCGCTAGATGCAAACGAACCCAGCATCGGTGAATATAAAGTTTAAATTAATTTTTTCAACTACTTTTCAGCAGTGAAATTGCGCTAGATGCAAACGAACCCAGCATCGGTGAATATAAAGTTTAAATTAATTTTTTCAACTACTTTTCAGCAGTGAAATTGCGCTAGATGCAAACGAACCCAGCATCGGTGAATATAAAGTTTAAATTAATTTTTTCAACTACTTTTCAGCAGTGAAATTGCGCTAGATGCAAACGAACCCAGCATCGGTGAATATAAAGTTTAAATTAATTTTTTCAACTACTTTTCAGCAGTGAAATTGCGCTAGATGCAAACGAACCCAGCATCGGTGAATATAAAGTTTAAATTAATTTTTTCAACTACTTTTCAGCAGTGAAATTGCGCTAGATGCAAACGAACCCAGCATCGGTGAATATAAAGTTTAAATTAATTTTTTCAACTACTTTTCAGCAGTGAAATTGCGCTAGATGCAAACGAACCCAGCATCGGTGAATATAAAGTTTAAATTAATTTTTTCAACTACTTTTCAGCAGTGAAATTGCGCTAGATGCAAACGAACCCAGCATCGGTGAATATAAAGTTTAAATTAATTTTTTCAACTACTTTTCAGCAGTGAAATTGCGCTAGATGCAAACGAACCCAGCATCGGTGAATATAAAGTTTAAATTAATTTTTTCAACTACTTTTCAGCAGTGAAATTGCGCTTGATGCAAACGAACCCAGCATCGGTGAATATAAAGTTTAAATTAATTCTTTCAACTACTTTTCAGCAGTGAAATTGCGCTAGATGCAAACGAACCCAGCATCGGTGAATATAAAGTTTAAATTAATTTTTTCAACTACTTTTCAGCAGTGAAATTGCGCTAGATGGAAACGAACCCAGCATCGGTGAATATAAAGTTTAAATTAATTTTTTCAACTACTTTTCAGCAGTGAAATTGCGCTACATGCAAACGAACCCAGCATCGGTGAATATAAAGTTTAAATTAATTTTTTCAACTACTTTTCAGCAGTGAAATTGCGCTACATGCAAACGAACCCAGCATCGGTGAATATAAAGTTTAAATTAATTTTTTCAACTACTTTTCAGCAGTGAAATTGCGCTACATGCAAACGAACCCAGCATCGGTGAATATAAAGTTTAAATTAATTTTTTCAACTACTTTTCAGCAGTGAAATTGCGCTAGATGCAAACGAACCCAGCATCGGTGAATATAAAGTTTAAATTAATTTTTTCAACTACTTTTCAGCAGTGAAATTGCTCTAGATGCAAACGAACCCAGCATCGGTGAATATAAAGTTTAAATTAATTTTTTCAACTACTTTTCAGCAGTGAAATTGCGCTAGATGCAAACGAACCCAGCATCGGTGAATATAAAGTTTAAATTAATTTTTTCAACTACTTTTCAGCAGTGAAATTGCGCTAGATGCAAACGAACCCAGCATCGGTGAATATAAAGTTTAAATTAATTTTTTCAACTACTTTTCAGCAGTGAAATTGCGCTAGATGCAAACGAACCCAGCATCGGTGAATATAAAGTTTAAATTAATTTTTTCAACTACTTTTCAGCAGTGAAATTTCGCTAGATGCAAACGAACCCAGCATCGGTGAATATAAAGTTTAAATTCATTTTTTCAACTACTTTTCAGCAGTGAAATTGCGCTAGATGCAAACGAACCCAGCATCGGTGAATATACAATGTTAATTAATTTTTTTAAACTACTTTTCAGCTGTGAAATTACGCTTGTTACGCCGCAAGATTGTGTGCTCATTAAGACTTTTCCATCTAGGTAGCAGTCTTACCGACTTGTGTGAGTGAGAGATGCCAATCTGGGCATCATCCTCCTGGCTTACTGGTAGAGAACTGGAGCGCTATTCCAGGGGCCCGGGTTTGATTCCCCGCTTGGACATTTTTCACTTTGTTGGTTTACGCTTAGTTAGCAATGTGATAATTCACGTCTTTAATATTCAAAAATTTCAAGCGTAATTTCACTGAGGAAAAGTAGTTGAAAAAAAATTATATAAATTTATTTAGACATGTAAGTTTTTCAAAAGATTTAATTTAAACAAATTAAATTTTTCAAATTTTTTAAATGTTTATTCAACCTGCGGCCCTCGGATCGCTTGTGGTCCGGTGATCTTTTATGTATGGCCGGCAGCACATAATCATTAATCCATATTTAAAAAAAATTCTTAAGATGTGCATAAAACGAATTTAACCCTTTAATGCCGGGTGTTGCTTTTCGGTAACATACCGAATTTAGGCTTCTAAAATACTATTAGAATAATATTGAAGCTATAATGCCTAATGTTGCCAGTAAAATACATTCTGAAAATATTATTAAATCGATTTTCAACATGTAGATGGCAATACTTGTGCTGTTTAAGAATAAAGATAGATTTATTTTTTCAATTGTTGCTACATGTTCTTTTTGTTTTGTTTGGAAGCTTGCGAAATACCCTATTTTGTTCTGCAGTGAGAAAGTAAAATTTATTTCTTATTATAGTTCCTAAAATTCATGTGTGTTTAATATTATAAAATTTTATCAAGGAAAATTATTTTTTCAATTAAAGACCAGTATTGCCGATTAGTATCAAACTGTTTTTTTAGCCGTAAACCATACTTAAAACAAAATATGATTTTTTAAAGTATTTTTCCCATGATTTATTTAAAAACTGAAAGCCGAAAAACATTATTACAATGATTTTTGAAAAATCAGGCATTCAAGGGTTAAGGCCTTCACTGTAGGTTTCTATATTTTCATTGGCGGATAAAATCTGTCTAGTTATTTGTAATTACTTGAAATTATGTTAAAACATATTAAATGCCGTTTGCTTAGTCAAAAGGTGTCCTTATTTGTGCTACAGTGTTGCACGCATTTCTTAAACTTTACCACGCTCATACTTTATTCCAAATTAAGTTTGCACTATATATTTCTACAATTGCAGGAAAATATTTTTTTTGCATTGAGCAAATAACTGTATAATTAAAGAAAATCTCCTAATATTTTACTTTAGCACTTAGAAATTATTCATTTTTATATTGCAATGTTTTATACATATCAATAACTGACACTGATTTTAGACTTGATCGTTTGTCATGAAAAAATTGGCACACAAAAGTTTTACACTACCATAGGTGCCAACCTCACACTAATCCTCCGTAATACTTGCGTTAATTTGACCCTGGTTTAATACCTTTCGAACCAGAAATTTTTTTAAGAAATGAAATTAAATAGTTTCCGCGTAGAATCCTGGAATTAGATAAATAAGTATTCTTGAAATAAATTTTCTGGTGCGAAATGAGGTTGACGTGGGTCAAATTAATCCAGATATTACGGAAGATTAGCGGAAGGTTGGCAGCTATGTACACTACTATATCCAAACAACAACCTTCGTCACCTATTTCTAGAATATTTGTAATAGAAATCTACAACGAACTATAATATTTGGAAATAATGGCGTTAATTTTTTTTGTAACATTTCTTAACCCTTTAGTGTGCAGCTTTGCATATATGCAAATAACAGTGTTTTGAATTAAAGATATTTTTTTAATTCCTATATACCGAATTCACACCAGTAAATTAAAATCTACCTTAATTAATAACAGAAATTCCGTGTTTAAATAAAACGAAATCAGCCATTGAAACTTTATGATGTAAAGTCTGATTCTCCGAACTACGTAATTTCTAGAACGTATTCTATTATGGGAATTAAAGGGCAGAGCTGCCAAGTCTCCGGCTTTTTGTATACCAGTATTTTAACACAGTAAATGTTGTTTTATTTAATTAGAATATTTCGGCGATTTAAACAAACCATATTTTCCTTAAAATAATAGTGGTGTGCAAAAGGCCGGAGACTTCGCAACTCTGTTAAACTGTTAAATGTAAAGTTTTATAAAAAAAAAATAATTATTTAAAATAAGGTATTTGGAGACATACTTAATAAAATATTTACTAATTTGCTATATTTTAGCTTAAAACAGCCATTCGACAGTAGTTTTTACTTATATTGTAGACGTGCAACAGAAGAAAAGATTGGCGTATTACATGAAAAATGTGTCTCAGATTTTTTTCATTATTTTTCCTGTGTAATAAACCTTTCAAAGAATCATATATATTTTTTTCGAAACAAAATAAAAAATCGCGCATTTAAGGGTTAAGAGACAAAAGTTCAACCATACTGATAATATTAAATTTATTATATTGTAATTTACTGTTTATATATCAATTTCAGACATTATTTCATACTTTAAAGACAATTTTAATTACTGCACTATATACAGGTCGGTTTCCATAAAATATATTTGATGTAACATTTAAAAATGTATATTAGACGCCCCATTTAAAAAAAAAAAAAAAAAAAAAAAAAAAAAAAAAAAAAAAAAAAAAAAAAACATATTTAAAAGCTCGTCACAATAACGTTTCGGTTCCATCCTGAAACATCCTCAGTTGTTTGACTGAAAGTCTTTATTATACTACTTTGTCATACTGTTTTTTATATCTTACTATTTTAATTAAGCTTTTCTAAGAGTGTTGCGGCCCGCTTAACTTCGGAAACGCTTGTTTATGGCCCTCGAGAAAAAAAAGTTGAGTATGGCTGTTCTGGAAGAACGTCGATATTTTAAGGCTAGATTTTCCTTTTAGCTGTACATTGGTCTACTGATAATCTTCGATGCTTAACTCTTTCAAGGGCAAAGTACTTTTATTGCTAACATGTTACATTTATTGAATGACAGTAGAATTTACGAACACATTTATTTGAAAATTAGCAAAAGTACTTCTTCCCGTACATAATAAAATAACACTTCCAAAGTTTTGTTGTCATTGTGACATTTGGAAATTAAAATTAAGTCGTATAAATATGTACCATCGCGCTGCCAGAGGACACGAGTATGATGTCATCACTAATCGACCGACTTCTCACTAGTGCTGGAATTCAAACCGGAAAATTTTGAATAGCAATTTTCTTTTATTTTATTTGTGGAGTATCTATCATCTTATAAAATAATAATAGCTATTTAAACTTATTGGTGAGAATTTGGAATCTCCCGATAAAAAATTCAGCCAGATGCGGCAACACTGTGGTATTCCGAATCTGGCTGAATTTTTATTTAGGGATTCCGAATTCTCACCAGTAAGTTTAAATAGTTGTTATTGTTTTATAAGATGATAGATATTCCACAAATAAAAGAAAAGAAAATTGCTATTCAAAAATTTCCGGTGTGAATTCCAACACTAGTGAGAAGTCGGTCGACTAGTGAGGACGTCATAAGTCGTGTCCTCGGGCCTTGAGTATTTCGATGGCAGCGACATTCAAAGATTTATGTCTTTCATTACGACTTATAAAATGTTAAATTTATTGGATGACACCAGAATTTACGAACAAATTTATTTGGAAATTAGTAAAAGCTTTTCTTCCCGTACATGATAAAAAAAGTTTTTATAATTCTGTTGTGATCGTAGCATTTGGAAATTAAAATTATGTCGTATAAATATGTACCATCGACGGTCAAAGGGTTAAGTCTTTCATTACGGCTTATAAAATATTAAATTTATTGAATGACATCAGAATTTACGAACAAATTTATTTGAAAATTAGTAAAAGCTTTTCTTCCCGTATGTAATTAAAATAATGTTTTCGTAATTTTGATGGCATTGTGGCATTTGGACTTTAAAATTAAGTCGTATAAATATGTGACTCGACGTTCAAGGGGTTAACACTTTGTGGCCCAGTGTTTGATTACATGGAACACCCAACTTGATTCCCAAATTCCACAATAACACCAAAATTCTGTACAAGTATTTTCCGTTCATTATGTATGTTAATAAAAGCTTTTTTCTTATTTCCAAATAAATTTGTTCGTAAATCCCGATGTCATTCATTAATTTCAACATTTTAGAAACGGAAGTGCTCTGCACCGAAAAGGGTTCAGTCTTTCATTGCAGATTATACATATACGTCCCATTACAGTGTTGCCAGATGGGCTACATTTTTTTAAATTCAGATTTTTTTATTTGCACCACTTTTTTGAAATGGTAAAATGTGCCGTATTTAATGACATATTAATTAAGGCGAAAACAAAGATAATTTTGCCGTTTCAAAAAAGTGGTGGCAATTAAGAAATCGGAATTTTAAAAAAGTAAACCACTGACAACACTGTCCCAGTAGACTATTTTTCATACTTTCCGAACAATGTTTTGAAAAAAAAATCTTTGCCATACACTTATGCTAAGTTATTTTAAATAATAATCAACAAGAAAGAAAAACAAAATGTAAATTGTGGTACTATTAAATAAAAAAAATAGTCGCCAGTCATGGCCTGTAATCAGAATGTTAAACGAATGTTTGAAATTATCTTTTTTATAATAAGTAATCTATGATCGTTTTTTATATCTTATTTAGTTTTATATTGGCTATTTGAATATAATTACACATAGCTGCCAAGCATTACGCTTTTTTCCCACCAATATTTCACTATTTTTGAACAGAAGATTTCCTTTATTTAATCCTATGTTTCTGATGAATAAATAACAGAAATTTCTCTGTTAAAAAATATTGGTAGGAGAAAAGGGTAAAAACTTGGCAGCTATGAATATATAAATGAAGTAATTTAAACACATTTGTTTAAATTTTGTTGTTTCAAGCAGAGACTTTAACCCCTTGAGGGGCGGTGGGATATATTATATCCCCCCTAAGTTTAAATAAGATTTGCACCAGAAACTTTTAATTAAGTTTTACTTTTATAACTTTGAGGGAACATAGTTGAAAAATTGCTCTTCCTTACTTAGAAATAAATTTTTCCAAATTTCCTGTGGGAATTCAGCATTACACAAACACAATTGCTTGCACCTCCAAAGGATTAAATAGGCAGAATCTTACTTTTGTTAAATGTATTATGCATTTCATATTTTGAAACCCACCTCCAATTCAAATAATCATTTTATAGTATCGCTTGTTTTTAAATAATGAAATATTATGATTTTAATGTTTTTTAATCGTACTTGAACCAGTTTTATAAACAAGGTGTGCTGATTATTTTAATAATAAATTCACTTTTCGAGAAATAGTCTCTGCAATATATAATTAGACTAGGTTATTTTCAAGAAAAAATTACCAGAATGAAAACTTTTTGTAAATTGTAAAACAATGAAATATAAAAAGAGTCGCCATTTCTGGCCTGTAATCAGAAAGTTAAACGAACGTTTGCAATTATCTTCTTTTAAAATATTTGATCTATGACTTTTTTCAATTCTATTTAGTGTTATATTGGCTATTTAATTTAATTTAATTTAATAGAATTATAAATACCTGCCAAGTATTACGCCTTTTCCCCACCACTATTTCACTATTTTTGATCAGAAAAAATTCCTTTATTTAATCCTATGTTTTCGATGATTAAATGAGAGAAATTTCTTGTTAAAAAATAGTGGTTGGAAAAAAGCGTAAAACTTGGCAGTTTTGATTATATATATATATGAAGTGATTTAAATATATGTGTTTAAATTTTATTGTTCCAAGCAGAGACGTTTAACAAGCAGAGTAGTGGTTTTGATGAACGTATAATGCATTTCATATATTGAAAGACACATCCAATTCAAATAATCATTTTAATATAGCTTGTTTAAAAAAAATGAAACATTATGATTAAAAAAATTTTTAATCGTACTTGAACCAGTTTTATAAACAAGATGTGCTGATTATTTAAATAATAAAGTCACTTTTCGAGAAATAGTCTCCGCAATATATAATTATACTAGGTTATTTACAAGAGAAATCTACCAGAATGAAAACTTTTGTAAATTGTAGTACAATGATATGTGAAAATAGTCGCCAGTTCTAACCTGTAATTAGAAAGTTAAACGAACGTTTGCAATTAACTTTTTTTTAAATACTTGATTTGTGATATTTTCTGCAATTCTTTTTAGTTTTATATTGGGTATAGGAATAGAAATACATATATTAAGGGATTTACATACATGTGTTTCAAATTTGTTGTTTCAGGCATAGACTTTAAAGACCAAGCAGTTATTTTACTACAATTTATTTTAAAGCAACTTTAACCCCTTAACGGTCGCATTAAATTACGGTTTAAAAATTCTAATTGCTCATTTACACCGCTTTTTTGGAAAAGAAATATTCACCTTTTTTAATAACAGGTAAAATGATACCATAATAAAGCCAATTATACTATTTTATAAAACTGGTAAGAATCAAACAACCCGAGTAAAAGACACTTGAGAATTAAGGGGTTAAAGTATAATGTAATATATATTCTATTGCAATATATATCATTTCGATTAAAAAAATTGCCCCAATGTCATCAGAAATTAAAACTTAAATTCTACGCTATAACTATTATTATAGAAATTAAAAAATATCTATCTTACAATTCATTTTTTAGCGATGAAAGCAAAATATTAATTCAGAATTCCATTACATATGTTTATTACCTTGCGATGTGAAACTTAAACGAAAATGTTTACGTCACAAAAAAGGATTCCATGAAACATGGCTGCCAACGTCTACCTTTTTTTTTCTTAACTCTTTCAGAGCCAAGTGATTTTGCTTCTGTAATGTTGGTTTCACACCGGAATTTAATAAGCAATTTAGTTCAAAGTAAGAAAAAGCAATTGTTCAACTTTTTCCCATCAAAGTTAAAAAACGAAAAATTTAATAAAACGTTTGGTGAGAACATGATTAAAATTAGGTGGGATATAATATATCCACCCCCCCCCCCCCCAAAGTTGTTAATCAAATAACAATATTTGAACCAGAAATTTTACTTAATAAATAAATTAACTAATGTACTAATTTTCATTTAGCAAACGTTACGCACTTTTTATGAATTATTTCTTTGGTTAAAAACACGTTTATGTGATTTAACTTCTTCTGAACTTCAGTCACGTACGCCTTTTATATGTAGGCATGAAACTTTTCCGCGTTTTCGCATACCAGTACAATATTAGAGAAAATGTTGTTCTGTTAAATCGCAGACATTCCCGATTAAATAAAATAACAATTTTTCTAAGATTATACTGGTGTGCAAAAACGCGGAAAAGTCTCATGTCTATATATAGCGTGTACAGTTTTTCCCTTTTTAGTACCAGAATATTTTAATTGTAATTTTTGTATTATGTAATCGCATAATTCTTGGATTAAGTATGATGTAAAATACTATATAGAAATACTGGTATTAAAACATTCAATGTTTTAAATGACTCCGGTACTCAAGGAGTTAAAAAAGCGTAGAAGTTAGCAGCTATGCATGATATAAATAAACTGACATCAGTAATTTTACGATTAAATTTTTAAAAATGTAAGCCTTAGAAATGCAGATCTTCCGTCTAAGTGTCATTAAAAAAATAATAAAGATTAAAGAAAATGTGCACACAGTACTAAGTTACTTAACGTTTTCTGTTTATACGAAAGTATTACATTCAATATTACTCAAAGCGATTAAATTTTGAGGCATAATAATTTAGAATTAACTTTTCAACTTTTTGAAAATTTAACGCTTAAGTAACATTTTAAATGTTCAATTGATATATTGATACATATGCATAAAGCTGCCAACTTTTATGATTTCTTTTTTTTTTTTTTTTTTTTTTAACAGAAATCTTCACATTACTTAATCTTTGAACTTCTAAGATTAAGTAAAACAAAGTTGGAAGCTACGCACATGAACGAATGATTCTTATAGCACATTTACTGAGTAATAATTTATCATTATATATTATTATTATTTAATTAGTTTTTACAAATAATTTAATAATAATAATAACAATAAATTCTTTCAATTAATTTATTATATTAATTTATATAATAATATTTTATTTGCAATAAATATATTTATTGTACGAAATAATTATTAAAGTAATATTTTTATAATAATAATAATAATAATAATAATAATAACAAATTATCAATATCAAAATTACTACATATTTATTTTGTAATAATTTTTCCTTAGTATATTTCCCTATACATGATCTAAAATGAATTGATGATGATTAATCTAAAATGTTTTGCAATGCGACATTTTTATCATTTTCCGTTTTGAAACTAAAAATCTGACTATAATTTATCGTTATATATTATAATATTTTAAAAAGTTACAGTGATTTCTTTTAGGTAAGTTTCTATTGGAAATTATTTGTCCTTTTAATAAAGAATAGATTTTCAAAAAAGAAAGCAATAACAAAGATGCCACTGGGGATTATATTTTGTTTTTGTTTTATTATTATTCTATTAATCCTTATGGCATATTCCTATTGATATAGTTCCGGTATGGTATGACCGGTATTCTAATGCAAGCGTTGAAGAAATATAAAAAAAAAAAATTACTATATTTATCATTTCAGCAGTTTTCTTATTTATTTAACTGCTAGATTCTTGTTTGTAAATAGCGGTAAAAATCCAACAAAAATAACACGCTTGTAGAATCTCCGCAGATATCAAAGCTTAAACACTTATTTTCTATTGCAGTTTATGTAAAGACTAGTTATACATGGCTGCCACAGGCGGCTATTTTTCTATTCTATTAACATCACTATTTAAAAAAGATTAATTTTGTAGCATATTTCTTTTGGAAATTTTGTCGAACTGTTTGTCAAAGATTATTGTTTTGAGAAAGTGGTGCGGGATAGAATTGAAAAATAGTCACCAGCGGCAGCCTTGTGATATGTGTCTTCTTGAAAAATAAGAAGTATTGATTATATGACACCACCTAATTTTCAAGTTCACGAAGGAAAGATTTTCAATTCCTCTAATTTTGAGGCAAAATTAATACATTTTTTATATTACTGTAAATTATCCCAAATACCATAATTAAAAAATAATAAATTAAATATATGTTTTATAACTTTGAAATATATTAAAATTGAATATCACAAGAATATATTAATTAAAATTATTATTTATGTTTTAAAAAATATCAGAACTTACCTAAATCATCAATGGTAGGAGACAGCGTAAGGGAGACAGCGATGAGAACCACTGACATAACCAGTATGAAGATGGACACAGATCCGATGATCATGATGATAATCCGCCTATGTTTTGCTGGGATTCCGCCCAATTCAAGTTCTGCCCTTTCATCCATTTCATCTTCCAGTTCCTTCATTATCGGAGAAGGAACTCTGGAACTTCTGCGTTCCATAGATCCATGATGTATATCAATACCGAGACTAGCACGAGATCCTCTGTGGTGGTGGTGGTGAGGAAGATGCAAATAATTTTCCTCGTCGGAATCGAAATGCGATGATCTTCGACTGCAATTACTTGACCGGCGACTACCATGGCTAGGGCTCGACCGATGGCTAGCGGTACTAGATCTCCGACTGTGACTCACGCTGCTGTTACTCGATCTTCGACTGCAGTTGGTGCAGTTGGAGGGCCTGCGATGGTGATGGCCTTCACCTGCCGGGCTGCATTTTGAGGACCTTCTTGAAGAGGAACGACAGATACTGGCATTGCTTGAGCGGCGGCTGGAGAACGACGTCGGGGTTAGCCTATCTTTACTAATGTCGAGGTCTGATTTTCGGTTGCTGCAGGAGCTGCCCCTGCGGCTTCGATCAGGGCTCAGGCGGAGCTCTGTGTCGGGACACGATGCCTTACGCTCGTAATGGTGGTGTTCCTTGCTTCGATCCTGCAGGGAGTACCTTCTGTTAGCACTCAGTGCATCCTGGGGCAACGGTAAGAGATAGAATTCAGACAAAGGGTGTTGAGCGATAGAGCCATTTGGTGATCGCTGACTTTCTGTATCACTTGTTATCAACAATATTATACCATCGTGGAGCTGTTGATGTGCAGCTATGCTCGCTTTGCGTATTTCTAGTTTAGGTGGTGTCTCAGGACTGTCTGCGAAGGGGATGCAAACGCTCTCATCAGAGGTGTCTTGGGTTGCTGTGTCTTGTTTCGGCACAGCATTTTCTTGTGCGGTGCTGGGACCTGGCTTAGGCTCATCCATTGCTGAAAACTATCTGCAATAATCTGCACGAGTTTTCAGACCGTATAATATTTCGAAATTCTACGAACTGAAAATACTTCGAACTTATTCGAATTTAGGATATTTCGAACTTTTTCGAACGTAAAATTTTTCGAACTCAAGATATTTCGAACTTAAGATTTTTCGAACTTAAGATATTTCGAACTGCTTTCGAAAATGACTTCAGTAAACTATATATAACCCTATCAGAATGCAAGTTAATTAACTAATATATTAAAGTTGCAAATAAAACGAAGAAGGAAGTTTGCATCGAAATAGTGAATAATTGCATGGGAAATCTTCAAATTAAATTAAATATAATATTTCAGAATTATATTAATGCAATCGTAATTCAAAGAAAAACAATAGTTCGAAAATTTCAATATTAGAAGCACGTTTGAGATTTTATACAGTTATTTTTCAAATGTTGGTGTAATTGAGGGGGTTTTTTTTTATTCTGTTAGCTTGAATATGTTGCTTTGAAGAGATACCAGAACTGTGACAATATTTTTAAAGATCCAAGTAAAATTTTCTTTATGTAAAGATATTTTGTAGTGAGAGCTTTTTTTACTTACTTCTAAAAGTTAAAAGTTAGTAACTTTTTAAATATAGTGTGCAGGGTGGATGTGCGTGATTTTTATAGCTTTCGAAAGATTTGTATAAAATCTAATACTTTTGTAAGCTCTTGGCCCGAATATATATTAATTTTAATTTTCAAGAAATGTTATAAATAGATATTTTCACTTCTTTGAAGCTACTGTTCTGTTAATACAGATTACTTTAATAAGTTTTGTTATTTATGACACAATTTGTCTAAAAATAGCTTTTGCACTTATTATCAATATGAGATATGTAAAATTTAGGCTTGGCACTTTCTATTAGAAAATACGTGCGATTTTAGAAGAATAAGGTGAGATAGTTTAAATACTTTTATAAGAGGGACTTATTTTGCAGCTATAGAAAAATTCTCTGCTTTCTCAAAAATGTAAGTAATTTCAACGATCTATATGAGATATTTTTTACGAGTGAAGATACATTGTTAATTAGAGGAAGTGCATATCATTTCTTCGATATTTTCTTCTCGACAAAATATTCTATAAATAATTGGTGCAAACAGCAAATAGGTGGTATAATATTGCAGTTTGAATGACAAAATTTCCTCCAAAATATATTGTTATTATTATATTGGCAATTATATTTTATTGTTATGAAACATGTATTGTAACGTAAACTTGTAGATATCCCTAGCAATTATTTCGGTTCATCTGCAAAAAACTCTAATATTGCTTTAAACTTTTAAACGGTAACTTTTGTTCAGTAGCTCTAAAATATCATTCGAAATCACTGTATGCAAAAATGTTACATGCAAAAGTTAAAATTTGTCAGACAAGGTTGAAAGTTTTTGGAGAAAATACTAAAATACTTTAGATATTAGAAGCTCTTTCACAGGTTCTGTAACTTTTCTCACCAGATTTCGCTTCGTCAAAGAATTAGTCTCAGTTGCAATATTACAATATAACACTGAAATATATTTTTATGCTCGTAAAAGTCTCGGTCTGTATGACTATTTCAAAAAATGATAAAAGCTCTGAAATAATTTAAGCCACAAATTCACCACAGTAAGCAAATACAGTATTCTAAATTTTATATGATATTTATAAATATGCAATTACTGCCTATTCTTTAATCACCTCTAAATATTATAATGTTATTACGTCTACAGATTACAAATTACGATTAGATATGAAATAGGCATCTGAAGATTTATGTATCTGCATTTGGACCTGTATTGCTTTAATAGATGCATTAAGTCACACGTGAGCTTAATGTAGTTAGGATATTACCTACCTTCAAGAAACTTACTATACATAAAGCAATATCTAAAAGCGTTAAGTACTAACAACATTAAACATTGAGGCTTACTTAGCTGTATGCTACTATAAATATAACTATTCAAAATGTACTACGCATTATTAATTACAGTTAACTGAGTGCTTTCATTATACAGCTACAACAGATTATTAAAATTATATTTTTCAAAATATCTTCTGGTAGGAAAGCTTCTATAATGCAAATAGTTAATAAAATAAGTTAAAATTGGACAGAGTTTATGTACAAAATTTTCTCGTATTGCTCGATATTACAGATTAAGTGCTCACTCCAGACTCTTGTAAACCGTAAATTTATTTTAATTTGTGTGTATAAGAAATCAAGTTATAATAAATTTAATAAGTTAAGCTCAAGAAATACAACAATCTATTGTGCAAACTTTATATGAAACAGTGCCAGGAAATAGGGGAAATTACACTCTAAAATAGTTATTTGTTATTCACTTGTTCTTAGCAAAACACAGGCAAAATTGTCATCAAGTTTTAAATAGCCAAAATTTTGGAAATGATGAATAAAAACCATTATATAACAAGATTATATTTGAAGTAAATTTCCAATCAACTGGATAATTTATTGCGATAGTTAAATAATGCATTTAATGTATATTCACTTATAAACCTTTGCCGATATGTTCTCTATGTTCTTTATTTTATATACGATAATATTTTTCAGATAAAATTTTACCTTTAAGGACTCCAATGAATTTATATCAGGATTCCAATTAATCCAATTTCTTCATTATTTATTCCTGTTTTCCTCGCTCGAATCAAATATTATTTTCATTCACAATTTATACCAAGCTTATAGGCTCATTCATAAAATAAACGAATAATACGTTTAGAAGTTGCGTAACTCATTCACAGCGAAAAGAGAAACACGTGCTCGGTAGATATATATTACGCGCCAGCTGTTTGTAGACAATTTCTACTTCAATGCGCGAATTAGAAGAACAGTAAAAGAGCGAACTTTACAGGCGGAATCCCACTAGAACCAAAACACAATTTATCTTCGGCGGAAAAAAGTATCCAAATTAATATTTGTTCACTCTCACGGTTCACAAAATGTATATATCCATTCCAGTTTAATCCAGTAGTGCACTATAGTGTAAAAGTGTTAAATAGAAAAAATTAACTCCAGCTATTTAGGATAATCCACTAAATACTCTGGAACAAATGCTAGTATCTTATGTAAAAACCACATGTTTCTAGCTCTACAGCACCAACTGCATCTGTTCGCACTAAGAACACTTCTGTAGGTTTTGCGTTGAGGTACTAGGTAGAGAACTGTGCATCATTACGCATGCGCGTACACTTACACTTCTCCGGCGAATGGGATGAGGAGTTAAATTGTTTTTATTCATCCTCTCCTTTCGCGGCTGATACACAGCATCTGAGCGGAGCAGACGAAAATCGGGTTGATGACAGTTCTCGTTCGTGGCCGAGTGATGTTTTACGTATCCGCAGAAATAGATTTGAGAAAGAGATTCCGGATGTTTTTAAGTGTTATGGATTGCTAAAAGCTACTGGTATTACACAAATCTACTTTGAAGCGAAAAATAAGGAGATAGAATTTTTTTGAGCTTTCTTTTTTTTTAGAGATTCTAAGCATTTGTCGCTGATAATTTCATGTGTTTTTTTTTTTTTTTTTTTTTTTTTTTTTTTTTTGGTTACTGAAAAGCATTCTAGACAATTTTCGATGATAAATTCGATGATAAATAAAAATTATAATAACTCCTCTGGTTCTTAGAAGAAAGATTTGAACAAGAACTGTATGTTTTAATTTTTATGTATTGTTAAAAATTATTTTATCTTGATTTAGTATTAACAAATCTAATTTGCGAAAATATTTAAAATAGAATAAATTAGAATAATTCTTAAGATTTTTTTAAAAATATTTTAGAAATTTTACGTATAAGCAGATAGATATTTCAGAAAGAGATTCCGGATGTTTTTAAGTGTTATGGATTGCTGAAAGCTACTGGTATTACACAAATCTACTTTGAAGCGAAAAATAAGGAGATAGAATTTTTTTAGTTTTTTTTTTTTTTTTTTTTTTTTTTTAGAGAGAGAATCTAAGCATTTCTCACTGATAATTTCATGTGTTTTCTCTCTTTTTTTTTTTCTCTTGGTTACTGAAAAGCATTCTAGATAATTTTCGATGATAAATTCAATGATAAATAAAAATTATAATAACTTTTCTGTTTTCTTAGAAGAAAGATTTGAACAAGAACTGTATGTTTAATTTTTATATATTGTTAAAAATTATTTTATCTTGATTTAGTATTAACAAATCTAATTTGCGAAAATATTTAAAACAAAATAAATTAGAATAATTCTTAAGATTTTTTTTAAAATATTTTAGAAATTTTACGTATCTGCAGAAATAGATTTGAGAAAGAGATTCCGGATGTTTTTAAGTGTTATGGATTGCTAAAAGCTCCTGGTATTAGACAAATCTACTTTGAAACGAAAAATAAGAAGATAGAATATATATATATATATATATATATATATATATATTAGGGATTTGCTTTTAGGGATTTAGGGATTTTTAGGGATTTTTGCTTTTTTCTAAGCATTTCTCGCTGATAATTTCATGTGTTTTCTCTTATTTTGGTTACCGAAAAGCATTCTAGACAATTTTGATGATGTATTTCACGTTTTTCAGTTTACTCATACATATATTATTTAGATTTTCCTCTAACAAATATATTAATTTTTAGTGCATTTTTAATGCATTTTATTGCAGTTTCCTGTAACAAACGTATTATTTTTTTTATGTATCTTTTAACTATTATTTTTAAAATATAAATTTTAATGTATTTTTCGTTTTCATAGAAGAATGATTTGAATAAGATCTGTATGTTTTAAATATTTATAGACTTTTAAAAGTTTTTTTTTTTTCATTTGGTATTTAACAAATATGCTTTGTGAAGATATTCAAAATAGAATAATTCTTAAAACTTTTGAAAATTGTTATACAAATTTCTTGCTGATAATTTGACGTGCTCTCTCTCTCTCTCTTTTTCTTTTCTTTTTCTTTTCTTTTCTTTTTTCTTTGCATTTAAATGCATGCTACATAACTTTTCGGTGATAACTTCGTGTTTTTATGGCACTCAAGCTTATATTATTCGGAGTTCGTTCTAACAAATACATTATTTTATTACTGTATATTTTTTTTAACTTTCAAATAAAAATCATAACAACTTTTCTGTTTTCTTAGAAGAAAGATTTGAACAAGAACTGTATGTTTAATTTTTTATGGCTTGTTATAAATTATTTTATCTTGATTTAGTATTAAGAAATCTAATTTGCGAAAATATTTAAAATAGAATAAATTAGAAAAATTCTTAAGATTTTTTTAAATATTTTTAGAAGTTTTTTGCTAATAATTTCATGTCCTTTCTACTTTCTTTTTTTTTTTTAAGTATTCTAGACATTTTCGGTGATACACTTCATGTTTTTTCATTTCACTCTTGCATGTATTATTTTACATCTTAAGATCTGTATGTTTTTAATTTTTATGGATTTTTAAAAGTTCCTGGTATTACACAAATCTACCTTGAAGTAAAAAATAAGGAGACAGAATTTTTTTTTTGACTAAGTATTTCTCGCTGATAATTTCATGTGGGTTCTCTTTTTTTTTTTTTTTTTTTTTTTTTTTGGTTACTTAAAAGCACTCTAGAAAATGGCCGATGATGCTCTTCATGTTTTTTCAGCCCACTCGTCCATATATTATTTAGATTTTCTTCTAACAGATATATTAATTTTTTAATTATTATTTTTAAAATATAACTGTTAATGTATTTTTCGTTTTATAGATCTTTAAAAGTTGTTTTTTATTTGGTATTTAACATATCTGATTTGCGAATATATTTAAAATAGAATGATTTTTAAAAAACTCTTTCTGTTTGTTATTTAAAAGCATTCTACATAATTTTTCGGGGATAACTTCATGTTTTTTATTCCATTCGAGCATGTATTAATTCGAGTTCCTTCTAACAAATGCATTATTTTATTATTGTATTTTTTTTTCAAATAAAAAATAATAACCCTTTTGTTTTCTTAGAAGAAATATTTGATCAAGAACTGTATGTTTAAATTTGTATAGATTGTTAAAAAAATATTTTCCTTGATTTAGTATTTAACAAATCTAATTTACAAAAATATTTAAAGTAGAATAACTTAGAATAATTCTTAATAATTTTGAAAAATATTTTAGAAGTTTCTTGCTAATAATTTCATATTTTTCGGTGATACACTTTATGTTTTTTCATTTCACTCTTGCATATATTATTTAGTGTTTCTTCTAACAAATATATTATTCTTTTAAATGTATTTTTTAATGATTATTTTTTTAATAAAAGTTTTTATGTATTTTTCGTTTTTATAGCAGAAATATTTTAATAAGATCTATATTTATTTTAATATTTATGGATTGATGAAAGATCCTGGTTATGCACAAATCTACTTTCAAAGAATTTCTCGCTGATAATTTCATGTGCGTTCTCTCTCTTTTTTTTTTTTTTTTTTTTTTTTTTTTTTGATTATTTAAAAGTATTCTAGTGATTTCGGTGATACCCTTCGTGTTTTTTAATTTCACTAGTGCATATATTATTTAGAGTTTTCTGTAACAAATATATTATTTTCTTTAAATATATATTTTAAGTATTATTTTTAAGTATAAATTATAACGTATTTTTCGCTTTCATAGAAGAAAAATTTGAATAAGATCTATAAGTTTTCAATTTTTATGGATTGTTAAAAGCTACTGGTATTATAAAAATCTACTTTGAAGTGAAAAATAAGGAGATAGAATTTTTTTGACTAAATATTTCTCGCTGATAATTTCATGTGTTTTCTTTCTTTTTTCCTATCTTTATTTCTTTTTTTTTTCTTTATTTTTTTTTTTTTTTTTTTACAATTCACTCGTGCATATATTATTTAGAGTTTCTTCAAACAAATATATTAATTTCTTTAAATGTAATTTTAATTATTATTTTTAAGTATATATTTTAACGTTTCATAGAAGAAAGATTTGAATAAGATCTATCTGTTTTAAATTCTTATGGATTGTTAAAGCCTCCTGCTATTACACAAATCTGCTTTGAAGTAAAAAATAAGGCGATAGATTTTTTTTTTAAGTATTTCTTGCTGATACTTCCGTGTGCTTTCTCTCTCTCTCTCTTTTATTTTGTATTTATTTATTTATTTTTTGGTTACTTAAAAGTATTCTAGACAATTCTCGATGATTCACTTCATAATTTTTTTACAGTTCACCCGTGCATATATTATTTAGAGTTTCCTCTAACAAATATATTAATTTCTTTAAATATATTTTTAATTTTTGTGGATTCTTAAAAGCTTCTGGTATTACACAAATCTACTTGGGAGCGAAAAAAAGGAGTATTTCTCGTTGATAATTTCATGTGCTATCTCTCTCTCTCTCTCTCTCTCTCTCTTTTTTTTTTTTTTTTTTTTTGTTACTTTAAAGCATTCTAGACAATTTTTGGTGATGCACTTCATGTTTTTTTCATTTCATTCGTGCATGAATTATTTAGTTTTCTCTAACAAACATATTATTTTTTTAATGTATCTTTTAATTATTATTTTTTAAATAAAATTTTTAATTAATTTTAGTTTTCATAGAAGAAAGATTTGAATAAAATCTGCATGTTTTTTTTTTATTTTTATGGATCTTTAAAAGTTTTTTTTTTTTAAAGGTTGGTATTTAACAAATCTGCTTTTCGAAGATATCCAAAATAGAATAATTCGTAAGACTTTTGAAAATAGCGAATTTTGACAATCGTTATAGATGTTTCTTGCTGATAATTTAATATGCTTTCTTTCTCCCTCCCTCTCTCTCTTTTTTTTATTGTGTGTATCTGTGTGTGCTATTTTAAAGAATTCTACATAATTTTTTTTGGTGATAATTTCAGTCATTTTTTACATTCCAGCTTATATTATTTCGAGTTTCTTCTAACAAATGCATCATTTTTACTTTCTTCTATCTTCAATAGAAGAAAGTATTGTAGTCGAAAACTTTTTCGACTTCCCGTTTTCGACGGATTTACACGTTTTAGGGGTCAGAGATCTCCAAAAACATGTTTATAGAAAATGTCCGTCTGTCCGTCTGTCTGTCGCCATTGTACCATCAAAAAGTGCATGAAGTTATGCATAGAATTAAACCAAATTTTTATTTTAAGTTTTTGGCTATGGCAAGCAGATCCTCCCTGAATTTTGAAAAAATTCGCCGGTAGGGGGCACTGTAATAGCGATTTTTGTGCGATTTTGAATATTGTACCATCCAAAAGTGGTTTTTTGTTTTTTAAAAACATTTTAGACAATTTTGTAAATAACTTCATGTTTTTTATTTGTATTCGTGCTTATATTATTTAGACATTCCTCTAAAAAACGTATTGTTATTCTTAAATGTATTTTTCAATAATTTTTTAAGTATAACTTTACTATATTTTTCATTTTCATAGAAGAAAGATTTGAATAGCATCTCTATTTTTTACTTTTTTTTTTCTGCTTGTTAAAAGTTTTTTTTTTTTGTGTGTGTGTGTGTGTGTGTAATTTAACAAATCTACTTTGCGAAGATATTTAAAATAGAATAATTCTTAAGACTTTTGAAAATTTTTATGCAAGTTTCTTTCTGATTATTTCATGTGTTTTCTCTTCTTCGGATATTTAAAAGCATTTTATAAAATATTTCGGTTATAATTTCATGTTTTTTGTTGCCCTCATGCTTATATTATTTCGAGTTCCTTATTACAAATACGTTGGTTTTTACTGTATGCTTTATTTATTTTTTTAATATAAATTGTAATATCATTTTTGCTGTCATAGAAGAAAATTTTGAATAAGAACGGTATGTGTAAGCTATTTGGGTTGTTATAAGTTATTCTCCTCGATTTAGTATTTAACAAATCTAATTTTCAAAATTATTTAAAATAGAACAATATAGGATAATCCTTAAGACTTTTAAAATTTATTTCAGAAGTTTCTTGCTAATAGTTTCATACACATTCCACTTTTTTCGTGTTATTTAACAGCATATTAGACAATTTTGGAAATAATATCATGTTTTTTAATTGAATTCGTGCTTATGTTATTTATAGATGCCTCTAACAAATAAATTGTTGTTATTAAATGTATTTTTTAATCTTTTTCTAAATTTAAATTTAAATGTATTTTTCGTTTTTATAGAAGAAAGATTTGAAAAAGAGATATATGATTTTAATTTTTATGGATTGTTAAAAGTTATTTTAAAAAATCTACTTTTCAAAATATTTAAAATAGAGTAATTCTTAAAACTTTAAAAAATTGTTATACAAGTTTTTTCCTAATAATTTCATGTGTTTTCTCCTTTTTTGTTAATTAAAAGCATTCTACGTAATTTTTCGGCGATAACTTCATGATTTTTAATGCATTCGTGCTTATATTATTTAAATATAAATTAAAATATCTTATCTGTTTTCATATAAGAAAGGTTTGAATATGAACTGTATGTTTAAATTTCAAAGGATTGTTAAAGTTATTTTTTTTATTTAGTATTTAACAAATCTAATTTGCTAAAATATTTAAAATTGAAAAATGTCGATTATTTCTTAAGAATTTTAAAAATTATTTTAGAAATTTCTTGCTAATAGTTTCAGAACACTTCTACTTTTTTTTTTTTTATTTTTTTTTTTTATTTTTTTTTATTTTTTTTTTTTTTTTAAGCATTTTAGACAATTTTGGAAATAACTTCATATTTTTTATTTGCATTCGTGCTTATATTATTTAGACATTCCTCTAACTAACGTATTGTTGTTTTTAAATGTATTTTTCAATAGTTTTTTAAATACGTATAACTTTTAATGTATTTTGTTTTCATAGAAGATAGATTTGAATAACATCTGTATGTTTTTAATTTTTATGGATTGTTAAAAGGGGGTGTTTTTTTTTTGTATAATTTAACAAATGTACTTTGAGAAGATATTTAAAATAGAATAATTCTTAAGACTTTTGTAAATTTTTATGCAAGTTTCTTTCTGACAATTTCATGTGCTTTCTCTCCTTTTGATATTTAAAAGCATTTTATAAAAATTTTCTGTTATAATTTCATGTTTTTCATTGTACTCATGTTTATATTATTTCGAGTTCCTTCTAACAAATACGTTGGTTTTTACTGTATACTTTAATTATTTTTTTAATATAAGTTGTAATATCATTTCTGCTTTCATAGAAGGGAATTTTGAATAAGAATGGTATGTTTAAGCTATTTGGGTTGTTATAAGTTATTCTCCTCGATTTAGTATTTAACAAATCTAATTTTCAAAATTATTTAATATAGAATAATACAGAATAATCCTTAAGACTTTTAAAATTTATTTCAGAAGTTTCTTGATAATAGTTTCATACATATTCCACTTTTTTCGTGTTATTTAACAGCATATTATATTAGACAATTTTGGAAATAATATCATGTTTTTTAATTGCATTCGTGCTTATGTTATTTATAGATTCCTCTAACAAATGTATTATTGTTATTAAACGTATTTTTTAATCTTTTTCTAAATATAAATTTAAATGTATTTTTCGTTTTCATAGAAGAAAGATTTGAAAAAGATATATATAGATTTTAATTTTTATGGATTGTTATAAGTTATTTTACAAAATCTACTTTTCGAAGATATTTAAAATAGAGTAATTATTAAAACTTTTAAAAATTGTTATAGAAGTTTCTTGCTGATAATTTCATGTGTTTTCTCCTTTTTTGTTAATTAAAAGCATTCTACGTTATTTTTCGGCGATAACTTCATGCTTTTTAATGCTTTCGAGCTTATATTATTTAAATATAAATTAAAATACCTTATCTGTTTTCATATAAGAAAGATTTGAATAAGAACTGTATGTTTAAATTTCAATGAATTGTCAAAATTATTTTTCTTGAATTGGTATTTAACAAATCTAATTTGCCAAAATATTTAATATTGAATAATATCGAAAATTTCTTAAGATTTTTAAAAATTGTTTTTGAAGTTTCTTGCTAATAGTTTCATAACACTTCTACTTTTTTTTTTTTTTTTTTTTTTTTTTTTTTTTAAAGCATTTTAGACAATTTTGTAAATAACTTCATGTTTTTTATTTGCTTTCGTGCTTATACTATTTAGACATCCCTCTAACAAACGTATTGTTATTTTTAAATAAATTTTTCAATTATTTTTTAAATATAACTTTTAATATATTTTTCATTACATAGATGAAAGATTTGAATAACATCTCTATGTTTTTTTATTTTTATGGATTGTTTAAACTTTTTTTTGTGTAATTTAACAAATCTACTTTGCAATGATTTTTAAAATAGAATAATTTTTAAGACTTTTGAAATTTTTTATGCAAGTTTCTTGCTGATCATTTCATGTGCTTTCTCTTCTTTTGATATTTAAAAGCATTTTTAAAAATTTTCGGTTATAATTTTAAGTTTTTTGTTTCCACTCCTGCTTATTGGTGATTATCCTGCTCATTAATATTTATTGGTGAAAATCAACCATTTGGGACGAAGAATTCTCATCTCTTTGTTTAATACGTTCACTGCCGCAAAAAGTAAGAATTTTCAAATTTCTTTTTGAAAGTCGTTTGCTACCACAAATTCTGAAAGGTAAATTTCGCTTTACTAATACAGCGAAATTTCTGCCAATAAATAAGGCTTTTTTTATTTTAAAATAATAGTGAGACAGTTATAAATTAAAGCCACGAATATTAAAGCTACGAATATACTCGTAGCGTGGCAGTCAACGTGTTAAGAAACCTACTTTGCGAAAATATTTTAAAAAGAATAATTCTTAAGACTTTTGAAAATTAATTTAGAAGTTTCTCTCTGATAATTTCATGCGCTTTCCTTGTTGTTGTTGTTGTAGCTGTTCTTTTAAAGCATTCTAGATAGTTTTTCGGTGATAACGTTACGTTTATTAATTACATTCGAGATTATATTATTTTGAGTGTCACATACGAAATATATATATATTTTGATGTACTTTTACATTTTTATTTATTTATTTGTTTTTAATGGAAGTAAAAAATCAAATAAGATATGCATAATTGTATTTTTTATGCATTGTTAAATGTCATTTTCCTTGATTTGGTATTTAACAAATGTACTTTAAAGAAAATAGAAAGTAGGAAATAGAATAATTCTAATGACTTTTTAAAAAGTATTTTAGAGGTTTCTGGGTGTTGATTTCATTTATATATATTTTAACCCTTTATTCATTTAGTAAAATGAATGATATTTTTAAAGGAAAACAGTTTTTTTTTTAAATTTACCAGGGAAGAAAGAGAAAATAGTTTAGGGGTTGTTGAAAATATTAAATAAAGGAAATTGTGACGTTTTCTTTCATAATTTCAATTGCATTTGTATTAAATAAGTGCAGTACTTTGTTATATAAAAATGAATACATAATTTACAAGAGCAATCTTTGAGTATCGCTTTATATATTTAAAAAAATATATTTTTCTTTTTAATTAAGTGAAAAGCTACTCCACAAATTGTTAATTACAGGATTCGTACTCATCAAGGGAATCAAGGTATTTTAGTACCAGAAATTTCATAAGATACTGATCACTATATCTAACGATAGATTTTGCTTTCATTAAACAAGACAAATATTACTTTACGAAGATTCTGGTTAAAAATCCTTGAGGCGACCTTGAATTAACAAATGGTTTTTCTTCAAAATATGAAAAATTAATTATTTTAGTTAATTAATAGATTTCTAGACTATTTAAAATATATTAAATTGCCTTTATTGATATATTCAACTAGATGTATATTTTTTCAGGAATAACATGGTAAATTTTTATGCTTGATTTTCATACGTAGAAGTATAGAACTTTTTTATTATAATAAAATAAAAATGTGCTGTGAAAATTTTCGAATTTCTTTCAGTATATATATATATATATATATATATATATATATATATATATATACAGGGTGCCCCTGCTAAAATGTTAGAAATTTCGAGGGGAGGTAGGGTACACCTAGAGGACTCGGAACCACATAGGAATGCTGGGTCCGAAACGCGTTCCTGACCCAGTAACAATATTGATAGTGTTGCCAGTGGGCTACATTTTTTTTAATTCCGATTTCTTGATTGGCACCACTTTCTTGAAATGGTAAAATTCCCTTTGTTTTCAACTTAATTAATATGTTATTAAACAAGGGAAATATTACCATTTCAAAATAGTGGTGCAAATCAAGAAATCGGAATTAAAAAAATGTAGTCCACTGGCAACTGTACCAGAGTCAAAGGTCAGCTTTGTGTGATCCAGCCTCTTCAACGTCCAGTGTTGCCAGTGGCCTAATCTTTTTTTAAATTCAAATTTCTTGATTGGCACCAGTTATTTGAATTAGTAAAATTAGCCTTATTCAATGACATATTGATTAAGGTGAAATGAAGGGGAAGTTTACCATTTCGGAAAAGTGGTGCCAATCACGAAATCTGAATTTAAAAAAAAAGTATCCCACTGGCAACACTGTTAATGCCCTTACTGGGTCAGGAAGGCGTTTCCGACCCGGAATTCCTATGTGTTTCCGATTCGTCTAGGTGTTTCCTACCTCCCCTCGAATTATGTAACATCTTAGCAGGGACACCCTGTATATTTGATTCATTTGTTAAAATTTTATATTATATTACGAGCAAAAATTGTATGTGGGTATGTAAATTTTATCTTTAAAACGACTCTAAATATTGTGACTAAATTTTGTATTTTACCATTTCCAGGCATGAGAAGACCATTGGGTTAAATCATGTATCCGAGAAATTTCGATTAGTGTGTCGTTACGGGACATAATGGGTCAGGGTCATGCTAATTATATAAAAAAACAGCTCAATCGATTTTGACTAAATTTTATATCCAACTGTTTTTGGGTACGCGAAAATTATTGGGCTGGGTCACATGTTCGAGAAATTTCGATTAGTGGGTCATTTTTGGGTCACTTCGGGTCAAGCTAATTTTATCCAAAAAACGGCTCTAACGATTTTGACTAAATTTTGTAATCTACTGTTTTGGATTACGAGAAGACCAATGGGCTAAGCCACGTGTTAGAGAAAATTCAATTAGTGGGTCATTTTTGAGTCACTGTGGGTCAGGCTAAGTTTATCTAGAAAACGGCTCTAACGATTTTGACGAAAATTTGCTTTCTATCGTTTTCTGGCACCAGAGTACCATTGGGCTAGGTCGCATGTTCAAGAAAATTCGATTCGTGGGTCATTTTGGGTCACAATGGGTCAGGTGTCAAGCTAATTGAAACTAAAAAAGGCCTCAAAACATTTTGAAAAATTTTGCAATGTACCGCTTCTGGGCATGAGATGACCGTTGGGCGAAATCTGGAGAAAAGTGTATTAGTGTGTCATTTTGGGTCACTTTGGGTCAAGTTAATTGTATCTAATGAACGAATCAAACAATTTTGACAACATTTTGTATTATGCTGTTTCTGGGCATGAGAAGACGTGTGGGCTAAGTCACATGTTCATTAAATTCGATTTGTGGGTCATTTTTGGGTCACTGTGGATCAAGCTAATTGTATCTAAAACACAGGTCAAAACATTTTGACAAAATTTTGTATTATATCATTTCTGGGCATGAGAAGACATGTGGGCTAAGTCACATGTTCGAGAAAAATCGATTACTGGGTCATTTTGGGGTCACCATGGGTCAAGCTAATTGTATCTAAAACACGGCTCAAAGCATTTTGACAAAATTTTGTATTATATCGTTTCTGAGCATGAGAAAACCATTGGGCTAAGTCACATGTTCGAGAACATTCGATTAATGGGTCATTTTAGGTTCTCTGTGGGTCAAGTTAATTGTATTTAAAAAACGGCACAAACGATTTTGGCAAAAATTTTTATTACACCGTTTCCCAGCTCGAGAAGACCACTCGGATAGGTCATATGTTCAATAAATTTAGATTAGTGGGTCCCTTTTGGGTTACCGTTGGTCAAGCTAATTTTATTTATAAAACGACTTTAAGGATTTTGACTAAATTTTGTATTCTATCGTTTTCGGGTTCGAGAAGAGCATTGGTTAGGTCGCATGTTCGAAAAAATTCGCTTAGTGGGTCATTTTGGGTCACTATGTCCAGGATCATGCCAATTGTATCTAAACGGCAAGAATGACACAGTGAAAATAAAATATCGAAATGAACACAAGGCTAATTTTGACCTAGCTTAGCTCGGTCATTCCTACTAGTGGTTTATTACTACAAAAAGTTTGTCTCTCTCTATCTATATATATAAAAGCCGTTCTTTGTGTGTATGTCCTTTATACAAATCTTCAATTTTTGACCGATTTGCACGAAACTTGCTGTACATACGCTTTAGAACGTGGAAAAGATCACTGTCTACTTTAAAAAAATCATCAGACCATTATTTATCCCTTTTTTCTACCAACTTCCATAATTTAACATTACAGAAATATCTCTTTTTACATTTCTAATTAAATATTTTCTTTCCGGTTGCCACAACCTAAAAAACGGTATAATAATAAAAAAAAAATTGATAACACGTGTACTTTCCTTTTATAAGATAATAAAAATTCAGTCTGAATCGTTATAATTTTGCATTTCCGAAATTGTTGTCATTCAATCAGAAAATGCACATTATTCATAAATAAAATAAAAACTTTACCTAAACGTGTGTTCAAATGAGTAGTATCTTCATTTAAATTGTTTTAAGTTAAAAAATCGATTTAAATACATGCGTTTAAATTTCAAGAACAGAATTTAGGAAAAAAAATCGTTTGGTAGATATGACGTCAATATCTAATATAAACTGACATCACTCTCTAATGATATTTTATTCTGAGGGGGAACTCTTGATCTTCCGAAATTAATCCATATTATTATCATCCATTGAAGCCACGCGAAATAAAATGTCAGTAAATGTTAGGTCATTTGCATGTATTTATTGCTTTATTCCGCGTATTGTCATGGAGATCGTAATATTTTGTTACACTCGCTAAGAAAACAAGCATTCTGATTTTAGAAGCCGAAACATTTCACTACATTACGTCAAAATGACGTTTTTTATCCAGAAACTCGAATTTTGCGAGTCTTAAATTAAAACAAGTTGAGGCTTTTCACAAAAGTCAGGCAAAGCATTATTGCAATTTAATATTCCGCAACCGAATCATATGTCAAGTATTCGCTGAAAGCATGAATGATGCTATACGTTTTTAAGCAATAGTTCATGCCATAGGTTTAAGTCACATTAGTTAAAGTACGCCAAAAACGTACAGCCTGATTATCGAAAATTAACCCATTCGCACTTACGAAGATAAAAATAGTTCAGCATTTTTTTATTTTGTTTATTATTCAATAGCGAAATTAGAAGTTAGCAAAAAAAAACAAAGATTAATAGGTATTTAATTGAACTACCGAATTTTTCATATTTAAAATAAAACTTTAACATAAGTACTTTGAATAGACTTACAAACTTAATTTAAATATATTTTGAAGGTAAAATGTTTAATATAATTTTGAATAGTTTAATTTCAAATCTGTTAAATTCGTATTATATTTTTTATAGGTTTTATTTCGTTTGCTGATTTAGTTATGGAATATTGCACGAAAAAACTCCCAAATGATGTATTGTATTGATGTCAAATGATACCCAAAATGATGTCATCTTTTGCAATTGGTTTGCGCAAATATTTAAAAAATGGTCTTTCTTTAAAAATTACTATAAAACACATAAAAAATTAGTAAAATGAAAATCACTTTTCAAACAAATAGCATTGAATGTACTTTTTGCTTTCCATTAGACGTTGAAAAAATCGAATGTGTGATGTTTAGAGGTTAAAAAAATCGCAGTAAAAGCAAAATTTATGAGTTAGGTCATTTCCACCAAAAATATGATGTCAGCGTTACTCATGGACATGGGGATAATTAATATTGCATTCAGACCAAATGAGTTCTTTTTTCGTAATTTTGGAGTGCAAATTTAAGGAGATCCCAGCTTCAAAATTAATTTAAAATCGATTAAATTCAGAAAATTGTATCTCATTTTTATGATTTTTAATGATCAGTATTGAAATCAGAACCAATTAAAGCTGAAAATTGAGATACAATTTTCAAATAAATTTCATTTGAAAGTATGTTTTTCTATTTAGTGTAAGAAATGAAATTATGCGTGTTTAGAAGTTAAGAAAAATCACAATAAAGCACAATTTATGGGTTAGGTCGTTGATAACATCAGTACGATTTAAAAAATTTACGTTTCTCACTAACATAAATTTTACATTATAATGTATATATATGCTATACCAACGAGAATTTTATTAAATACTACGCCAATTGGTTGATGTTTTTTCTTCGGCTTATCGGGAAAATAATATATTTTTCTGTTACACCAGCCAAGAAAACGAGCATTCTGATATTTAAAGCTGAGGGATTTTACTGTGGTTGCGATACAAACGTCGCGAATTCTGATCATTTTTATAATGATTTGTGGACGAAAATGCACAAATATCGGTTATTATTGCTGTATTATTTCATTTTAATTTATTATACCCGGAAGGCCCCTCATAATTGACACGGGCAACGCCGGGTAGTTCTGCTAGTATATAATAAATACAGCGTGATTCTAAATTGTTTTTACAAAATAAGAGGGCTGATAGACGAGCAATAATTACTATAGAACATGGGGTCGCAAACTACTTCTTGAGTCACAAATACAGGGTTTTTCAGCCTAACTGAAGTCGGCGTGTCGGTACTAATTTTGCAAAAAATAAAAATAATGCAGAAAAATTGTAAAGATATGTACCGTGTTTTGCATGAAATGTGATAATATCACAAACAGTTCTGGAAAGACAGGGTGCTCACGTAATCGATGATTCCGTATGAACGGATAATCACAGCCCAAGATGTGGATCGTGAAATGCATACTGCTGGTGCGTATAATGGAAACTTCTATCACTTGTTTTGGTATTATCATATTTACAACAAAGATGAGCATGTCTATTAATGGTTTTATCATAACATTCTTCAGTTTTCTGAATATTATTACCGTCAACCAAAGTTGGATTACTTTAGAACACCCTGTATTTTTGATTAAATGGGTGGTTAGCGACCCTATGTTTCATGGTAATTATTGCTCGTCTGGATTGGTACTATTACCCCTCTTATTTTGTAAAAACAATTTACAATCATCCTGTATATACGAGGGGTATCGTAAAGTTTCAATTAAAGGCGAATAATTTTTAATGCTACCCAGCACCACTTATTCAAAACAGATAAACCCTTTTACATACGCTAAGAGAACATCCGCAAGTGAAATGTACTACGAAATGTATTTTTAAAAAACGTTGGCGCAAATAGAATATAAAAATGTTGCCTGTAATTGAAACTTTACGATACCCTCTCGTATATATATGACACTCAATTTATAAATTTTGTTTAAGAATGATGATGATTTGTAATATTATATAATGGTTATATGTATATATATATATAACCACAAACAAAATATCAAATTCCATCACTCATTATACTTAAATTGAAACTCTACATCAAAAATATTAAAATAACCAACATAAATATATATATATATATATATATATATATATATATATATATATATATATATATATATATATATATATATATATATATATTATCCATATATATATGGGAACGTCCACAGTTACTCTTGTGACCATTCGTGCGGTTTTTTACAAACACTTGCAATTATTTTACTATAAAAGATAAGATAAAAAGTGATATAACCAGTAAAATACTATTGTGCTCCACTCATTTAATATATATCTAATTTGTAACTCAAAGCATTTCCCTTGTCTATATAATCAATCAAAATTTTGTTACTCTTGTGACCAGAGTGTCACAAGAGTCATTTAATATATACATAACTAATTTTTTTTTGTTATAAATTAGATATATGTTTGTGTGTGGAACACAGTGGTATTTAGCTGGTTATATCAATTTTTATCTTACTTATATTTTGTAACAAAATAATTGGAATTATATATGAAAATTTGCTCTAATTATCACAACAGTAACGAATGGACGTTCCCATATATATATATTATACATACATATTATATATGGCTAATTCCATACGTACTTGTAGTGTAAGTCACAGGCTGCGATTTTTGGCTACCAGTATTTTAGAACGGAAAATGTCACCTAGTTTATCGGAGATATCCCATTCATTGAATAAGCCGTGAAAACCTTTCGAAAATAACGGTGGCCAACGAGGATTTCAGTTATCCGCTATGTGACTTACACTACAAAAACCCATGGAATTAGCCATATATATATATATACTATAATTATTATTATTATTATTTAGCTAAAATATTTTGTTCCGAAAATTTTCATATACGATATCTTATTAACGTAAAATTATCGGTAGACTATTTTTCTTTATATTTAAAAGATTTTAATAAAATTATTAAGATGCACTCTAACAATTTTTATAGCATTCAATTACCTTTAAGTGATATTAAACCCGGTTTGCTGTATTAAAAAAATTACATAGAAACGTTTAATCAATGTCATGCAAAAAATTAAGTACATATACAACAAATTTCAAAAGTATAAAAGTTTTGCTGGAAGCACTTGCAGTGAATAGGCACTTGACAAACGCTACTTTGTAAAAAAAAATATATATATATATTTGTTATCTTTCGTCATTTAAAATTTTCTGGAGAACGCTTTGAGTTCTTTTTCTATTAAAGTAGAATGTATAATTACATTTCTCTCAATAGAAATACGTTTTTCTGTTATAAACATGATTAATTTTATGTTCTGCTTTGAAGTATAGTACTTTTCATTAAAATATATTCGAAAAATGCAGTACAATTTTTTATCTTCTTTTAAGAAATATATCCTCCTGAGACCCAAGCAAAATATAATGCATATATTTTTTTAAATATGAGTTTTTTTCAACAAATAGGCATAAAAAATGATGTTTTTAAATAAATGAATAAATTTCGATTTTTTTATTTTGTGTTACAGCACATCCATCTAAATGGATGTTCAGGCCATAACTCGCTTTAAAATAATTTAAAAAATGCTAAAAGTATAAAAAAAGAATAGAATTTATTATAAAGAACATAAGGCAAGTATGAACATCTGCTATTAAAATTGCGGAAAAAAAATAGTTTAAACAAATTAAAATAACATAAAAACGAAACTTACCAGCAGAACGTAGAATTCCAACTTGACTCATTTATTACGCCATTTTGTAAACAAAGTAGTTACTGTTGCCAAAATCTAAAAGCTGAATGTTGATTTTTGATTCATACATTACCATGCCAAACTGGTTTTAGATTGCTACAATGAAATTTAACGCAATAGGAGGCGAAAGCGAAACATCCATTTAAATGGATGCCAGATCTCAGGAGGATATTTGAAAAATGCAGTACAATTTTTAATCTTCTTTTAAGAAATATGTACGAGAGCTATTCTGAAAGTAACTTACGTTTATGAATTTTAAAAAAAATGGTGTCTCAGGACTCTTAAAGCTTCAAAAGTTTTGAAATTTAAATTTTTTTAGACGTTAAACTCCTATCTTTTCTGAACATTTTGATACAATTGTTTCCTTGAAATTGCCATTAGAACAGAAGTTATGGCTTTTAGTATTATACTCGCTAAATATAGCTGAAACGGCGTTTCCGAAACTTTAAAGGCATTTTTCTCCAAATGCCGTTTTCGGGCATAACGCGCACGATGTCTCAAAAACTTCTAAATTTTTTTCATGAAACTTTCAAAACGTATGTTTCATGTTAGTCTGTATAAGCTGAATCTAAAATGTCCTTTTTATTGTTGAAAAAAATATTTTTTTAGTTGATTTTACTGTTGAAATTTTCAAAATTTTGCATTAGCTAAATAGAACTTTGTATTAAAAATATAAAGATGTTTTAAATACAAATTTATCTAGGTTCAGGGTAATTTTTGTAATCTTAAGTATAAGTAGGCACCAAAATATTAGTTGTAAAATTTATTTGTAATCCTGTGCGTAAGCTGTTAGTTATACCAATTTTCTGCTCGTCAAATTTCTGACGGTTTGGAGCCCCCTGTAAATGTTATTTTGCATCTTGCAAATTTTTAAATACACGATATGAAAGAACATACTAATATCTTTTATCCGCGTAAAAATTACACAGGCCTGCGATGAAAAAAATACAAGAGTATTGATGGCTGAACTTTATATATTTTTTGGTGCTAATTAAAAAACAAATAATGAAAAAATTCTATCACGTCACATTTTCTTGAAAAATATTGGGTCGATTGGAAAGTTTGTCGTGTTGGAAAAATCAATTCGTACAGGTAAATTCTGCCAGGTAATTATAAGACATTAGATATCGGAATGAATGTCTAATAATTAAATGATAGAATTTTCCGATACGAATTGATTTTCCCAACACGACACAACATTCCGATAGACCCAGTTGTTTTAAACCGTTTAAACCTATAACAAAATAAACGACTACTGAAAAATCAATTTGCCTCACCGAGAATCGATTTTTTTTTGCATAGATTTACATGGATAAAATCACTGTTGCCAGATAGCACATGCAAAATTGTCCTTTTCATTTTAGCAAAAATATCGATATCGATGTTACAAAAAATTCTGATCTGATGGGGGAAAATGGAGGTCTTTTTCGTAATCAGCCCACCAAATAACATAAAAATCAGCGAAAACATCTCTTGTATTTTTCAAAAACTTCAATTTCGCAGGCCTGTGTTATGTTTTACAATCAATATATATTTTAAGATATTAAATGTTGAAAAAGTCTTTTCTTTTTCATTTTTTCCAGTTTTAAGAGTCCTGAGACACCTTAAAGAAAACATTTTTTATAACTTATATTAGGTTGAGCAAAAAGTTCTGGGAAATTTTTAATCTAATAGTTACCAGAATTTGTACCGTATATAGGAGTATTAGTGGCACATTCTAAAATACAAAATGGACTAATATACGGAAGTTGTACTGGCAATCGAGACGCCAGTACTATTTTCGCATTTTAACAGAAAAAGTTCCCTGTAAATTACAGAAATTTTTCCATTTTTCTGGAATTTATGGGGGAAATTTTACTTTAAAATACAGAAATACTACTGGCGTCTCGATTGCCAGTACAATTTCCGTATATTAGTCGTTTTTTTACAGTGTGCAATCTAGGCGTAACTCCATCCGATTATGGCCTTTTTCGATCAATGCAAGACTTTTTCAAGGGATGTCGATTTGAATCCTTTAATGAAGTTGAAGAAGCATGTCAAGAGTTTTTCGATTCCAAGGAGCCGCCATGACACTTCCAGCAAATCCGGAATCTGGCAGAAAGATAGCAGAAAGTCGTGAACTATGATGGTCTCTACTTTGAAAAATAGTCCTTGTAGCTTTTGTTGTTCATTTGCGCATAACAACGAACTTTCACAAATTTCCCAGAAATTTTGCTCAACCTAGTATTTGAAAGGCACTCAACTGAATCGCGTATAAATTAAAACATTTGTCATAACGGTACACCAGCTTGTTAATTCCAACGCAGGGCAGTCACAGGTGACTACTGTTATATTCATTTCGCACCAGTATTTTTCTAATATAAATTTTTTACTATATTTCTCCTGCAAATGTTATCAAAGTGTATGTTGAGGATTTCTGTCTTGAGAAAGTGGTTCCAGTCACAATTTAAAAATAGTCTCTTGTGTCAGCCCTGGAACGACGTAGAATTTTGCAGCCTGACACTTCAACAGCCATGCTACCGGCGACTATTTTTCAATTCTATTTCGCACCACTCTCTCAAAACAAATATATTAAACATACATTTTGACTGAACAGTGCTGAACAGTTGAGCAGCGTTAAGGGGTTTCCTAGCTGTGATCAGCATAACACCCAGTCTATAAATGAAATGTCTTATGTTTCTGTGAATCATTGAGAAAATAAAAGTATAGTGTTAAACTAATTTATGGATAAAAGACGGAAATTAACCCCTTAATTCTTGCTCCCGTGATATTCACGGGCGGTGACGAACTGTGTGTTTTATTCAGATTGTTTGATTCCCACCAGTTTTATAAAATAGTGTAAATGGATTTATTCTGGTATCATTTTACTTGTTATTAAATAAGGTGAACATTTCTTTTTCAAAAAAGTGGTGGCAATAAGCAATCTGAATTTTTAAACCGTAATTTAATGCGACCGATAAGGGATTAATGAAAAATTAAAAATATTAAATTTATGCATAAGATTAAAATTAAGTATTTAAACTTCAGCCAAGTAAGTTAGTGGAAATTGATCTTAATTATATATTTAGCTGTAATAGTTATATAAAAAGAAAAAGATGTAAAAAAGAAATTAAAGTTAGCACTTGTTCAGTAGTCACTCTCGACAAGCTTGGGCAAAAAAAGCTGTAAAGGAGGCAACAAATTCCACTTAACAAACAAAGGCACTGATCATGGCAAAATATTTTTATTTTTTTTTCCTCCATATATATAATAATATATTGAGAGAAAATGGGTTTTTTTCTTTAGATATGAAAGAAAAAGACAGAAGCAATGCAAATGTGGTGAACACAGAGCTCACTGGGTGTCCATAATAATGGTAAATTTAGGACGTTACAGATGGTGGGGCTCGAACGCAAAGCGATATAAGTAAGCGTCCTATCATAAATGGGAGAAGTAACCGGAAGATTAAAAGTGAGGTCACGTGAATCAAGGTCATGCGCCACGTAGCGGATGGAGTGTGAACTACAGGTAGATACCTAACTGTTTTCTCATTCACACCACTAAAATTTTAAAGTTTTTTTCAATTTGATTAATAACTGAAGTGGCTCTAAATAGGCGAAGAAAACATCGTGGAGTCAAGAGCATCTGGAAGCCCCTCTCGCTACGCCATTATTTTGCAATAAATGTGTCGAACAAAATTCATTTCTATGAGTGAATAAAGATTTGGAAAATACGCGCCACACTAAAAGCCCGCGTACGTGAATTATCACTCCGTCCACAAGGTGGCGGAGCTATGTTAATTTACGCCTGATTCCAGCATTAAGTTTGTTCGCTTACTTATAACGCTTTGCTCGAACGCCTCGTAATCAGGTACCTCCACTACGATTTCGTTACGAAAATTATATATTTTGCCATAAAAATCTTTCTGGCCACAGCTGCAAGAGAAATATACTAAAAAAATATGTTTTAAAAATAGTGGTACGAGTAGAATATAAAAATAGTCCTCCATGTTGTTTGAACTGTCATGCGGCAAAATATTAGGTTGAGCAAAAAGTTCTGGGAAAATTTTAATCGAATAGTTACCAGAATTTGTATCGCGTATAGCACTAATAGTGGTGCTGTCCAGACATGGCTACATCGGATTATGGCCTTTTTTAATCAATGCAATACTTTTTCAAGGATCGTCGATTTGAATACGTTAATGAAGTTAAAGAAGCATGTCAAGAGTTTTTCGATTCCAAGCAGCCGCCATGGTACTTCCAGCAAATCCGGAATCTGGCAGAACGATAGCAGAAAGTCGTGGACTATGATTGTCTCTACTTTGAAGAATAGTCCTTGTTTTTTTTTTTTTGTTGTTGTTAATTTGCGCATAACAACGCAACTTTCACAAATTTCCCAGAACTTTTTGCTCAACCTAGTATTACGCCTATGGAATTAACAAGCTGGTATAGCGTTATGATAAATGTTTTAATTTATACGGCGATTATTTTAAGAAGTAGATTAACAATCTGCTTTTCAAATGTAAGTAATAAAAAATGCTTCTTTAATTTTTTTTTTTATTCATAAACATGTGTTACTTTCCGAATAGCCTGTGAACTGAAAATAAGTTAAGATAAAATGCAATTTTAGTCAAAAGATGGGAATAGCCTCAAAACATGTAGACCAGTGGAGGTTTTTACACTGCAGTCTTTGACTTTATTTTCTGATACACTTGCATAGCTGCCAACCTTCCACTAATCTTCCGTAATGTCTGGATTAATTTGACCTAGGTTAACCACATTTGGACCCAGAAAATTTATTTCATGAATGCTTATTTATTGAATTCCAGGTTTCTACGTGGAAAATATTTAATTTCATTTCTTAAAAAAAATTCTGGGTCGAAACGTATTAAACCAGGGTCAAATTAACGCAAGCATTACGGAAGATTAGTTTGAGGTTGGCACCTATGCACTTGTTATAAATTTGTAATTAACTGAATTTTTTTAATCAAACAAACAGGGCTCCCAAATGGTCCGCCAACTGAATACCAATATTATTTTAGAAAATTTTTCTTTTTAGATTTTTCTTACAAACCACCCAGGAATCGCCTTTGAAAGTTGATTCTAGCGCAAATCTACCATAAAATTTTCTGTTAAAATTTATTGGTATCCAGTTGGCGGACCATTTGGGAGCCCTGAACAAATTGTTTTAACGAAATATGAGTATACTATGTCAAAAGCCTGTGAAAAATTTTTCTTATAAAAAAACCATTCATCGTTGTGTGTTTTGTTTGTGCACAGAAAAAGTGATTCGGACATCAGAACTAATATAAAGGATGACACTTAAACCATGAACACTGGAATCGCCGGAAATTTTATTCAAGTGTTATAAAAATATTTTACATCAGAATATTTATTTAAAATAATTTAACTTATTTCTCTGTGGTACATATTTAACTTATTTTAGAAAGAAATTTCTGGCTCGAATTGTCATATTTTTACTCGGTGCTAGTCAAAATGACCGCTATGGCGGTTCTAGTGTTAAAGTGTACCCAACAAAGAGAAAATTGCTGGCCATCCGCAAGATAGGTGCTGACAATGATGGAGAAGTGCTGGCTAATGGTCTACCACTGCATGACCACTGCTGGACAGCTTCAGTCAACTTTGCTGTTGGAAATCATCAGATTAAATTCTGGTGGACTTCCGTTTTATCTCATGCGCTGGCCCACCACTACATGGAAGTGTACGAACTTTTGCAGTACTTTTTGCTGGGAACCCTTACGCTAGGTGGCATTGCGAATATCGAAGACACTGAGTATTTGAACATAAATATAAAATGAATATCTTAACACAATTTAAGCTGTGAAGCTAATTTGTTTTGAAAATGTAAATAATATAGCACCATTGCCACCAACAAAATAAATAAGTAAATGAATAAATAAATAAATTCTTTATTTCAACACGCTTTTTTTTTCTTCTTAAACCTGGTTTTACTAAGTTACAAAGGATTTCGGTTTTCATAATTTACACAGTTCAGAATGAATAATAAAAAAAAGCGTATAAAATATATAGGATTTCTATACAATACAATAATTTCTATATCAGTTTAATGACTGGGAACGTAAATCACAATAGAACAAACTCGAAATAGTGTAATGAGAGCATTAAAATTACGAGCGGTCATAGCATACGCTGAAAGTACTTGTTCATGCCCGATCACGAAACCAAACAGCATCGAGAGCGGTCCGTACTTGGGAGGGTGACCACATGGAAACCGCTGCAAGTTCAAATATTTCTATAGACACTTCTACATATATTTCTGTAGCTCTTGGTGGAACTAACTTATAGAAAAAAGAGCCGTAATACTTTGTTTTTTTATAGAATTCTATAAGAAATTTTTGTAAGGGAAAGTGCTGGGCCAACAAAGGAAAAGCAGTGGGATAGGTGCTAGCACTGCAGGGACAGTGCCGGATTGAAGTAATGTGATGGCATACCAATACTGGCCTGCTGTTGGCCATCACTGATGGGCCAGCTGCATACCGCACGGACACATTTGTACAGGTTTAAGTAATAGCACATTGCATTTTACCGCTGATGGCAGTGCTGGCTGCTATCTTTTTTCCAGCTGATGGCCCACTGTTTCTTTCTTTGCTGTGTAGCATCGAGGTGGCCAGTTTGGCCTTTTTTTAAATCCGAAATTTCGCATTCCAATTTGTATTTCCGTATGGTATTCTTTCCTTTATGGAATGGCAAGCATTCGGCTATTATATAGAGTAACATTTTATCTTTGAGTTTTTCCGGTATAAATTCGAAATTTTTAAATAAAACAAGGCCAAACTGGCAAACCTTGCCTAGCATTAACTCAGGGTAACAGTGTATATGCCAATACGTTTGTTATTTCCAAACCAGTAATTGTGAAGAAATGGTGTGAAATGAAATATTTCGATTTCAAACAGAGAAATAATTCGGGATTTTATGGGTTAACCCTTTGGGGACGAGCGACACGTATGCGTGCCGCATGAAGCACTCAGAAACCTTGTTTTTGATCACCAGTAAAATTTTACTGTAAAATTTGCCTTATTTAATCAGCGCATTTTCGCGATTCAAGAAGACACAAACTTCTGTTTTTAAAAAACGGTGACAAATGATTAAAAATGTCGTAAAGGGCTCCCGTCCCGAAGGGGTTAATCTAAAAATATATGGAAAATTCAATATGCTATGTCAAATGTGAACAAAAAATTCTATCCAATGATACCTCGTTCATCGTTGTACGCTACATATTAGTTACGTTCAGTATCGCTGTTTGATGTGGGCAAAAAATCCTATACAATGATGCCTAATACAACGTCATATATTTCATGTTAGTTCAGAAAAAGTGGTGTTGACAACAGATGTGTTAAACAGAAGTATGATTATCTTTGTTTTAGTGAAAAACTGGATGAAATCCTGGGTGTTTAGCCCCTTAAAGTTCGCTTATTATTTGGAAAAATCATCAAAAAAGTATCTGTTTTATTTATTGCAGAAATTGAATAATTATAAGATTTCTAAATAAAATACGCAATTAATTTTCTTTAACCCTAGAACTACCGGAAATTTTACTCAAGTTTTATAAAAACATTCTACACCAGAATTTTTACTTAAAACTATTTAATTTGTTTATTTAACTTATTATTGTCTGATTTATACATTTAGTTTGTTTTGAAGAAATTTCTGGTTTGAATAAATAATTTGAATGTACATGTCGGGTCCAATGGACCCGTCTGGTAGACGGAAGGTTAAGGCGAAAAAAAAAAATGTTATAGAACAAATTCACATTTGTAGAAAAGCCATCATGCGAGAATTCTGGGTCTTGATGGTCCTGGGTCCTGATGTTTTACATCATTCAAATTAATGCGAATAAGACCTTTATTTTTCGCATCTTAGATCTTTATTTATCATCATCAAATAATGTTTTATAAATAATATACACATACATTAAACTTTGACTATTAATAAATTTTTTGAGCGTGATATACTTCGAAACATGCAATACAAAGTGCAGCATCACAACAAGTGCCAAAAAACAAACCAAAACGGAAATATTCAAAGACACACGAAAATGCCAGTTAATTTTTTCTGGTTTCAGAAGTTTTTCCAGTAATTAAATCTCCAGTCTGGAAAGATCACGGGCACGAGAAATAGCGAACGACACCTCGGCCATTACCGTCTCAATACTCAAGGCCTCCGGACTGATTTCGTGACGTACCAAATGAAGATTAACCCCTTGAAGGGCAAGCAAATGCGTTTGTGTAATGCTTAATTCCCACCGGAAATTTAGAAAAATTTTATTTCAAAATAAGGAAATGCAATTTTACTATTTTTCTCCATTAAAGTCAGAAAACTAAAATTTCCTAAAATTTTCTGGTGCAAATCCTGATTAATAGTAGGTGGTATATAATATATACCGCCGCTCCTTAACCCCTTGAGGGGCGGTGAGACATATTTTATCGTGATATTGACGTGATATATCGTGATATCCCGTGATATTGACGGGAGCCAGAATTAAGGGGTTAATCCGTTCGGAACCATGGGTGCGTATATGCATCCTTAAAAAGTGCTTAAAACGCTTGAGTTTGATACCAGTAAAAAATATATGTAAAATTGACTTTATTTAATTACGACATTTTCGTGATTTATAAAGTTAATTCAAATAATTAACAAAAAGTGGTGGCAAACGAATAAAATTCGTGTAGAAAATGCTTGTCCTGAACGGGTTAAGAAAGCTGCTTTTATTTGAGGGGTAAAAAAAATGGGATGCACATTTACTGTATTTTGTGTTTTATATCTGGTATGTGTGGCAGCGCATCCAGTTGTGCTTCATTTTTATTTAGAAATTTAGTGTTCATACTGTAATTAAAGAATAGTATTTTATTCTTTATTCAACGCATTGCCGATGTGCAGTTTTTATCAAATCTGAAATTTAACCCCTTAATTCTCGCTCCCGTCAATATCACGGGCTGAGGTGTCGTTCGTTATTTCTCGTGCCCGTCCTATTTCCGGGCTGGAGATTTAATTTCTGGAAAAAAACTTCTGAAAACAGAAAAATTTAACTGGTATTTCCTTGTGAAGTCTTTGAATACTGCCGCTTGCATTTCGTTTTTGGCGCTGATTGTGATGTTGGACATTGTATTGCATGTTTCAAAATATGTCACACTCAAAAAAAATATTATTAATCAAAATGTAATGTATATATATATATATATATATATTATTTAAAATATTATTTGTAAAAATTCGTGTGATGATGATAAATAAAGATCTAAGATGTGAAAAATAAAGGTCTTATTCGCATTAATTGTATGGTGTAAAACAAACATTAAGACCCAGAATTCTCGCATGATGGCTTTTCTACAAATATGAATTTGTTCGATAACATATTTTATCTTTTTTTTTTTCGCCTTTAAAAAAAAAAAAAAAAAAAAAAAAAAAACTAATTGCATATTTTATTTAGAAGCCTTATAGTTATTCAATTTCTGTAACAAATTTCTGTGTTTTTTCCAAATTTTAAGCGACCGTTAAGGGGCTAAAACGGTAGAAGTTCCTCCCTGTTCTGAATGTCTTTTGTAAATTTGTATACTACGAAGGTTTCTCACGTTTATGCGTCTTTCAATGCGCAAAATTAATATAAAATATCTTACGATTTAAAAAAATATGGACAACATGATACAAATGCATTTTCTTTAAGGTTGAAGCCACGTCCTTAATCAATGATGTTTCTTGAATGAAAACGAGATTTCTCGTTTCCCGTCGTGAATGTGTCAACAAGAGACATTTAGCGATCACATAAAGCAAAAATTCTTTCAAATTTCCGGTATGACTTTAAAATTTCGAATTAAAATTGGAGGCCAAGCTGGCAATCCTGATGTGTAGTATTCTTTCGGTGTTCTTCAATTTCAGTTTATGAGTTTTCTGTAAACGCCTGATTAAGGGTATGCAAGCCAAATATCCGTCTAAAATAAGTCGCTTAATTTCTTCTGACGGACATTGTACGTCTTGGTGTAACAAATTTGCTACGAAATTATGTTGCAGCTTTCTGTTATTCTCGCTAATTTCTTTAAATATGGAAGCATAAGCAGTGCCGACTGTTTTGGGAGTAAAATCGTGGGACGATCTTGGTTTTTTTTTTGTTGTTGTTGTTTGTTTGTTTTTTGTTTCAACGCTGATCTTCATTAACCCCTAAATTCTCGCTCCCGTGATATTCACGGAATGTGTCTTTTATTCAAATTATTTTATTCCCACCAGTTTTATAAAATAGTGTAATTGGCTTTATTATGGTATCATTTTACCTGTCATTAAATAAGGTAAATATCTCTTTTTCAAAAAAGTGGTGCCAATAAGCAATTTGAATTTAAAAACCGTAATTTAATGCGACCGTTAAGTGGTTAAAAACGGAAGAATGGAGTATCTTCACACGTTGAGTGCCACGATGACAGACACTGAAGCTGAAAAATTTACAACGTTTTAAGTAATGTTTAAGGGGTCTTGTAACTTTTAAACGCGTCGAAAATTAACCAAAACCTTCAAAGTTTGAATTAGTCTATCTTCAAAGCCTTTTTATGTATAAACATGAAGTTTCGGATATTGATTAAATATCCTTAAATATTCGGATATTGATTAAATTGCTTTGTAATGTGCTACCATTAGAAATTTATTAACCCTTTACAGAATTTGCGTATTGCTGAAATCAAAATAGCTCTTTTTTTACCCCGTAAGTCATTGCGCGCATGATACCTTGAGAAAGTATGTATGGATTCGCATGAAATTCGGTAAAGATACTAATCATATATGTGTGTTTAAAATGATCTACTCTTAGGCTAAAATTATTTCATTAACTATATAAAAAAAAATATTTCCGTAAAAAAAAAATAAAGATTTTGTATTTTTAATGAATAAAAATAGTCATAACTAAAAATATTACCATTGTAAATACTTAAAAGTAGATAATTTTAAACACACATATTTGTTTAGTATATTTACTAAATTTCATGACAATCCATACATACTTTCTCAAGATATCATGCGCGCAATGACTTATGGGGTAAAAAAAAGAGCTATTTTGATTTCAACAATACACAAATTCTGTAAAGGGTTAATAAATTTCTGTTGGTAGTATATTAAAAAGCATAATCAGTTTAATATATATCCAAAATTTCATGTTTATACATAAAAAGGTTTTGATGATAGACTAATTCAAACTTTGGCAGTTTTTCGTTAATTTTCGACGCGTTTAAAAGGTACAAGACCCCTTAACAAAGTATAGCCCTGTAATAAATAAAAGGTAATTAAATTTTAAATAAACTTTCAGTAATTACTTAAAATAATACATATATATTTAGTTTTATATCATATTTTAGACCGTCAGTCATCGGTGAATGAGGCGTTCTAAACGGAAAGTTCAATGTCAGTCACCGGTGACTGACGTGGCGCTTAACGTGTTAATCTTATTTTTATTGATTTTTCCGTGTTGGCTGGCTGTGTTCGACATTCTTTATTAACAGCATAATGAAATATTAAAATAATAAATACTTACATTTTTTTTTGTAAATTCTAATAAGCTGTATATACAGCTAGAAGATAATCCTTAAATTGCGTAATCTACTCGTACTCCGATACAGTACGCACGTACACAGTCGTGATGAAAAAAATAAAACAAACTAGAAAACAAGAATTCTGCTTTTTAAGAATTTAGTGTCGCCCCAGATGAAAAAAAATATGTATATAAATGTAGATATTACAAAATATATTTCAATTTTAAAACTTGAAACAGACGCCTTTATTTTATATAAAATGACGTCCTCTGAAGATTTCCGCATTTACGATCCAGTCGTAAACAACATCTACTGTAAAGTATTCATAGGACGCCACTATCACTGAGTAATACTGAAAAAAGAAAAAAAAAGGCTACCTAAATGATTCATATGCCTTCATTTGTTTGTAATATACTAGCATGGTTCGTACGGGTACCGTTTTTCTCCAGGTAAACTACCAATATCTTTTTATAGAAAAAGAAATCTAGGTTAAAGGCGCACGACGACGCGAGGAGATTTTGGCCGAGGAGCCTGGGACCTATGTCCCACATCCGCAGATACAGGACACTTTAGATATATGACGTGGATGGTTTCCTTGGACAGCTGTGCAAAAAATGAAGAAATGGGGTGGGGGACGACTTAAGTTCTAAATTTCGCCTTCTTTTAAGAGGAAATTTTTTATAAGAAACTATTGGTGCCAAAAAGTTTTCTAGACAGCAAAATTCAAGGAGGCGTACGAACCATGTATAGATAATTAAATATAGTTTATAATAGCTCCATGTTTTACCAGAAATCATTCATTTATATTTTTTCATCATAGCATGTATTTTAATTACATTTTTTTCAGTAGTTATTGGAAAATGCCAAAAAATATATAATTGCAATTTTCCAACTATTTTTTCTTTACTATCTAGAGACATGGAGTACTTGAGTTCCAAAAATTAAACAAATGGCGCTAAAAACTACAAAAAAATTAATATCTTAACAATAAATTGAGTTGTCGTTTTCAAACAAATTGCATTAAAAAGTACTTTTCTCCCCCCATACGACGATATAAAAATCGAAAATGTGCCATGATTAGAAGTTAAAAAAATTGCAGTAAAGTATTTACAATGATACATCCGCTTTGTTTTACGACTGGCTTATACAACGGAAGGTTATTTTTTGGAGACGACACTTTATTTGCTGGAAGAAAGAAATAGCATATCGGTGGGCTAATAAATATTAGATAAGGTATACGTAAAAAATAAATAAATAACCCATTAGGAGCTTGATATCTTTTTCAAAAGTTTCATGAGAGAAAAAATCCTATTTTGAGGGGTCATAGTTTTAAAAGAATTTTTCAGGACAAATATCAATAATTTATTTGTAGAATATTAAATCTAGGTTAAACACAGAAAATTTCGTGTCATTTAAGAGAGATTTCCTATAAGAAAATACTGGCACCGAAGAATTCATGTTCTGGAAATTTCAAGACCGGTACGACCCCTGCATTTTAACCCTTTCCGGCACCGAAAAATTCTGTTCGTAAAATGATAAAATGATTGACTGACACCGGAATAAACAAGCGATATTTTTACTTGAAATGGTTTCGTTAAAGGGTTAGTGGACGTTTAATAAAAAATCCTTTTAATTTTCATAATACAGATTTTTAATTTTGTGCAAATATAGGTACATTTCACGATAAGTATATCGAACACATTAAAAAATTTGTCCAATCTTAATATAATTTTAAGATATTTTAAAATGCTCCTTGCGTCTTAATTTTTTAGATATTTCTTAGATTTTGGATTTTAATTATGTAAAACTCTATTACAAACAAATATGTGTATGGATATTTAATCGCTTGAATGGTTAATTTTTTAGAGATAGTTTTCTGAATTCCATACCGATTTTCATAAAAATTCTGCCTTATATTATGTTAAAAATCAAATTTAATTGCCTTGAAAAAGTCGAATTTTAAAATGCATGCACAGTATCTTTTTAGGTAATATCAGGATTATTCCTTATCACTTTCATGAATTTTGATCAAAAATTAAATAGCAATCAGCATTTCAAAATTTTAAAAAAGCTGAAAAATTAGTATTGAGAAAACAGATTTAACCCTCTCGCTGCGTATTTCAACGAGCATCTTTTAAGAATTTTTATTCTTTTGTCACCGATTTTTCAAAACAAATATTTTGTTCTGATTTAATCGTAAAAATGTTCCTATTAAATAAGGCAAAATTTACAATAAAAAAAATTACTGGTGGGAATAATCAAGTACGGTTTATAAGACGGAAAAATGCATCCCCGAAAAAATCTCGGGTTGCGCAGCGAGAGGGTTAAAGTTTATTAAAAGACCAAGAAATTGTTTGTGAACAAAATTAAAGCACTTGTAACTTTGCTTAAATTAATTGCAACTGCCTGCGATTTTCCACAAATGACGTAGTACAAATTAAAGAACAATAATACACACAAAAAGAAATGTCGGTTTTTGCTCAAATAAAGGTTCACGGTCCGCTTAAAGCATTATTTAAGGACAGATTTTTTATAGGAAAATACTGGTACCGAAGAATTTTATGTTCTGGAAAATTCAAAACTGGTACGATCCCGGCATTTTAACCCTTTCCGGCTCAGAAAAATCCTGTCCGTAAAATAATGATTGACTGACACCGGAATATACAAAAGAATTTTTTTTTTAAATAAAAACTTATTACATAAATTTCCATCATAAAAGCAAAATTTTATTAAAATATTTACGTTATCGATTGTAAGTTTGGAATTAAAATTAAGTGGTATCGACCTGGGACCACTGCGTCGGAAAGGGTTAACAGCATTAAAGGATAATATCATCGCTCGGGGAAAAACACGGAAAAAAGGAAATTTAATACATATAAAATATCATTTAATCTAACATTAAAAGCATAAATTTAAACTACGCAATAAACACCACTGCTTTGATTTATAGATGGTATCTATTCTTCGAAACTCTTTAAAATTCAATGTTTAAACCCGTGCAGATACATCACACATTTCTTTAAAAGTTTAAACATACATCTAGCACATATTAGATGTTTCTAAACAATATTACTAAGTTAAGCAAAAAGTTCTGGGAAATTTGTGAAAGTTGGTTGCTATGCGCAAATTAACAACAAAAGAAATAAGGACTATTATTTAACCCCTTAATTTTCGCTCCCGTCATATTCATGGGCTGTGTCTTTTACTCAATCTGTTTGATTCCCACCAGTTTTATAAAATAGTGAAATTGGCTATGTTTTAGTATCGTTTTTACTGTCATTAAATAAGGAGAATATTTCTTTTTCATAAAAGTGGTGCCAACAAGGAATTTGAATTATTCAACCGTAATTTAATTCGAGCGTTAAGGGGTTAAAGCAGTGTTGCCAGTGGGCTACTTTTTTTTAATTCAGATTTCTTGACTGGCACCACTTTTTTGAAACGATAAAATTCCCTTTGTTTTCGCCTTAATTAATATTTCATTAAATAAGTCGCATTTTACCATTTCAAAAAATGGTGCCAATCAAGAATCTGAATTTAAAAGTAGAATATCTGGGGCAACACTGCTTTGAAGTAGAGACCATGGTAGTCCACAATTTCTGCGTTCTGCCAGATTCCAGATATGCTGGAACCATGACGGCTCCTTGGAATCGAAAAAAATTTGACACGCTTCATTAAAGGATTCAAATCGACGGCCCTTGAAAATGTGTCGCATTGATACAATATATTGCCTATATTATGTATTGCCGACGAACGATATTGAATTATGTGATACTGAGTACGATATTGATATTGCCTATATACGATACAAATTCTGGTAAATATTAGATTAAAAATTGCCCAGAACTTTTTGCTCAACCTAATAGATTCAAGTCTGAAGCTCTTGCACGTTACCTTTTACATGAATTATATATTTTTATTCCTTATCTTTTACAACCAACCACTAATTTCTTACAGTTTCTTTCGCCATCTTTAATCGCAGATAGTTCTACCATCAGATAAAGCGACGAAAATTACTTTAAAACACCGATGTCTAGAGCATTTGGGGAACCGATTTACGTGGGATACTGGCAATGCTACATAAGGGTTAAAATGATTTCTATAAATTGATTGCGTGGCAATTCTTTTGTTATTTCAAATGCATTTTTTTTTTGTGTGCATTCAACATCACTTTTCATTAAATACATATATTTTGAGACACGAAAAGTACAGTCGTGGAAAAAAATGTAAACACCCCTTACTAACTCTGCAAAAAAATATCGTAGAAGAAAGTTACGATTGTTACAACGATTGGTAATAAAGTCTACTTTTAAATGATGTATATAAAATTTGCTACGGGCGCCATTTACATATTAAAACGAACCATAACTTTGTTTTTTTCAACAGCAGTACACAATTCTGGCAGCATAAATGAACTCTACACCTTTCAATTAGCCTAAAAAATTTTTTTATGCTATTCAGACTATAAGGTTCCGAGAAATTAATTATTTTAAAACGAACGTATTTTAGGGGATGTATCCAAATTGAAGTTAGGTACTCGATTGTTGATCGAGAGAGCCCCCTTCTTTATCAAGGCATCTGTAGTGCCACTCAAGCAGTCATTGAAGACTGCCAGATTACATGATAGCATAAGACATTTTAAAATATCTAGTCACTTCTATCATAGACGGCCTCTTAAACCATCATTTTGTCGTTTTTTAAATTTAATTTGAAGACTACTTGGAAGACAAATGTGAAATTTTGGATTTCCATAAAGCAGAACTTAATAAATCTAAATCCATCAAAAAAATTGTAGGTTGAAATTCATATTTTTTTCGAATAATATTTTCATTATTCATATCATAAAATTATAAATTTGCAAATTCAACGTATTTTTTTGGATATTTTAGCATTATTGCTACACAAAAAATTAGCATATTAGAAGTATAATTTCAGGAGATATTATTAATAAAAATATGAAAATGTAATTTAACATTAGAAGCACTAAATTTTGAATGTTTATAATTCTAAAACTTATCATTCAAATGACTTGAAATTTGGTGTCTAGGCACAGTTTGAACCGACAATTTGAAATAACTTGTTAAAATCGGGTATTGCCATTGAAAAAAATTAAGTTTGGGTTCGGTTTAATATGTAGATGGCCCCCTAAACAAATTTAATGTACATTATTTAAAAGTAGACTTTATTTCCAATCGTTCGGTACCAGTAACTTTCTTCTATGATAATTTGTTGAGGAGTTTGTAGGGGGTGTTTTTTTCCACGACTGTACTTTATTGTTGAATTGAATTAAATATACATAATAAACATTTTACAGTTCATTTAAAAAAAAAGTATTTCCCAATTTTGCTAAAATACTAAAAGCACTTTTTGTGAATTGCCACTTGAGAAAGCTTTGTCATAAGAAGGAAGGGATGATTTTTATCTTTTGGTTTTATAAAAAGGTTTTTAAAATAACTGGAGATTTTTTGCTATTACTTTTAAGATTTTAAATAGCAATTTGAATATATTACTAAGTGTTTCTCTAATAAAAAAATACAAAAACATGTATCGGAAAGTGTCCGTTTCAGAAATATAAATCAAGGATTTACTCAGAACTTTTTGCTAATTCATTTACGAACATATTTTTTAATTTTACGAAAGCATCTTTACGATCATTTGCGCTATATAAATGTATTTTGTAAAAATAGGAGATAAAAAAGCTCTTCTGATGTTTTTTAAATGTTTAGAAAAAATTGTGAGATTTTACACTAAAAATTTCAAATGTTTTAAATAGATTTTATATATATCAAATATTCTATCTATTCTACTACAAAACTGAATATATGTTTAAGCATGTTTTTAAAATGTAGAGATGTAGTATATTTTATTAAGAGAACCAGGCGATCGAACCCGGGTTGTCCGTGTTAATTATCCTCTCCAGTGTAAAAAATGTATGTGAAAATCATTTTTAATTGAAACTTCAAGAGACTTTTTAGGTTTCCTATATTTTCTTAGGTCACTCACAAACTACACCAAAATGCAATTTTGAAATTTTTTTATGTATAAGCCGCTTGCTTTTCCGCGGTTATTAGTGAAAGATTTCTGTATTTATAGCATTTTTTTATTTTGATTATTTCGGTGTTTAAGCGCGTAGTTCGATTGCATGTCTGTTGAATTCATGATTTATTTGTTTATTTGCAAAATTTCGATTAGTTTGAACATTAAGTGAAAGAATATTGAACGAAAAATGCTGAATTATTTACAATATTTTAAAATGTGTTAATATTTGGTAATAGGGTTGTACATTTATTTTTTAGATAGATATAAAAATTTCACGTTCAAAAAAATAAAGAAAGAAATAAATAAATAAACATAAAAAAAAACCTTCGAATTCACATACAGTTTCAAGGAATTTACGTTTCAAAATACATTTTTCTTTTATTCGGTAGTGTAAAAGTTGAAATGGTGTGACGTTTAGAAAGTAAAAACAAAATCTATAAAATTAAATTGATTGCGCAAGGTCGTTGCCACTGTCGATATGACGTCACCATAGCTCACGAACATGTTTACTTTATTAAATAGATTCAAATATGTTTAGTGAAAGATTTATATATTTTTAACAAGTATATTTTAAAAATGTATTAAAAGTTTCTTAAACTTCTTAAACTTCCCTAAAATTTCAAGAACATTTAATTTATTGCAGTTGCCGTACCATTTTTGATATGTACAGTCGTGGAAAAAAAAAGTAAACACCCCCTACTAACTCCTCAACAAATTATCGTAGAAGAAAGTTACTGATACCGAACGATTGGCAATAAAGTCTACTTTTAAATGATGTATATAAAATTTGCTTAGGGGGCCATCTACATATTAAAACGAACCATAACATTGTTTTTTTCAATTGCAGTACCCAATTCTGACAGCATAAATGAACTCTACACCCTTCAATTAGCCTAAAAACGAATATTTGTCCAATTCTTACCATAAGTTTCCGAGAAATTAATTATTTTAAAACGAGCGTATTTTAAGGGCTGTATCCAAATTGAAGTTCCGTACTGGATTGTTAACCGAGAGAGCCCCTTCCTTGATCAAGGCACCATAAGCGCCACTCAAGGAGTCAATGAATCGCGTTAGGTTACAGTACGGCAGAATAAATTTCAAAATGTCTACTCACTTCCATCATAGACGGCCCCTTAAATCATCATTTTGCCGTTTTTAAGCATAATTTGAAAACTACTTGGAAGAAAAATGTTAAATTTTTGAATTTCCATAAAGAAGGACTTAATAAATCTAAATCCATCAAAAAAATTGTAGTTTGCAATTCATAATTTTTTCGAATATTAATTTCATAATTCATATCATTAAATTATAAAAATTGCAAATTCAGCTTATTTATGTTTGGGTATATTAGTATTATTACTACAAAAAAAAAAATAGCACATTAGGAGCATAATTTCGGGAGATATAAATAAAAATATGAAAATGTAATTTAACATTAGAAGCACTAAATTTTGAATGTTTATAATTCAAAAACTTATCATTCAAATGACTTGACATTTGGTGTCTAGGCATAGTTTGAACCGAAAATTTGAAATATCTCGTTAAAATTGGGTATTGCTATTGAAAAAAATGAAGTTTGGATTCGTTTTAATATGTAGATGACCGCCTAAGAAAATTTTATATGCATCATTTAAAAGTAGACTTTATTTCCAATCGTTCGGTACCAGTAACTTTCTTCTATGATGATTTGTTGAGGAGTTAGTAGGGGGTGTTTACTTTTTTTTTTTCCACGACTGTACCATACTTTGAACATAGAACTATACAGAGAAGGATTTAAAAATTTCTACCTGAAATCTTTTTCTTTACAGGGGGTCAAATAGTGTGATTTTACACTCTTTTTTTTTTTTTTTTAAACAGAATTCAAAGGTCTAGAAAGCCTTCCATATTTCTTGACCTAATAGAAGTGAACAAAAAATTTAAAAAAATCCTAAAATTTACACACTTGTTTGTAGCAGATCGTGTAAATGTTGAGTTAAAATTATCTTTATTTTAAAAAAAAATAGAGTTCTCTTAAAACAACTAGTTTTTTTAAAAAATTAGTGAAATAATATTAACCCGCAAAAAAGTCCATACAGTTTTATCATTTTCAATTCCAGAGATACGGCTTTTCAAAACTGACAATTTGACTGATATTTCAGTGTATATTAAAGTACTCAATTGTCATTTACATAAAAAGATATATTCCAACTTGTACAATCGTGGGAAAAAAGTAAATACCCCCAACTAACTCTGCAATAAAATATTGTAGAAGAAAGTTACTGGAACAAAACGATTAGAAATAAAGTCTACTTTTAATGATGTATATAAAATTTGCTTAGGGGGAGGGGCCTCTACATATCAAAACGAACTTAACCCTTAAATGCCTGACTTTTCAAAAATCATTGTAATAATGTTTTTCGGCTTTCATTTTTTAAATAAATCATGGGAAAATTACTTTAAAAAATCATATTTTGTTTTGAGTATAGTTTATGGCTAAAAGACAGTTTGTTACTAATCGGCAATACTGGTGTTTAATTGAAAAAATAATTTCCCTTGATAAAATTCTATAATATTAAACACACGAGAATTTTAGGAACTATAATAAGAAATAAATTTTACTTGCTCGCTGCAAGTCAAAATAGGGTATTTCGCAACAATTTCCAAACAAAACAAAAAGAACAAGTAGCAACATTTGAAAAAAACAAATTTATCTTTATTCTTAAACAGCACAGGTGTTGCCATCTAAGTGTTGAAAATCAATTTAATAATATTTTCAGAATGTATTTTATTGGCAACATTAGGCATTACAGCTTCAATATTATTCTAATAGTATTTTAGAGCCTAAATTGTGTATGTTCCATAAAAGCAACACCAAGCATCTAAGGGTTAAACTTTATTTTTTTAAATAGCAATACCCAAGTTTGACATCATAAACAGATCCTACACCCTTCACTTAGCCTACATCCAAATTTTCATGAAATTCGTAACATTAGTTTCCGAGAAATTAACATGACTATATTTCAGGGACTGTAACGAAATTGAAGTTCGGTACTCGAAATGCTATAGAATGACTGTCAAAACTTCTATTAATGTGTTATTTCTTGTCAATATGAACATTTCACTCGCTTAATATGTCTTGACTATTGCCAGCCCAAATATTTCAATAAAATGAGTAAAATGTATTTTTTTTTTTTAATTTTGCTTGTCTGGACATCATTGACGTTCCTCGTAAACCATCGTTTTGACGTTTTTTGCTCATAATTCGAAAACTACTTGGAAGAAAAATTTGAAATTGAGAATTATCATCAAGAAGGACATTACAAATTTAAATCTATCAAAAAAAATTGTAGGTTGCAATTCATATTTTTTTCGAATATTAATTTCATAATTCCTATTATAAAATTTTTTTAAAAGCAGGTTCAATAGTGGTGGGAAAGGTGCGCAGCAGTAGTCCGATTGTCACCACTAAATTTTAAATACTATTCTTCTCCTTATGAAATCTCAGAAATTCATTCATTATATAGGGCTAAGAGTAATATTAAAATTATATGGTGACAATCGACCCACTGTTGCGCATTTTTTCCACAACGGAATTCAATGTTTTGTCTGTGCGATTTTTAGTATATAATACTAATAATAAAACAAAACCGTGTGGCCATCACAAAACTTTCTTCGATATAAATCACGTCCATTGAATAATTTAAACAATACAAGATTATCAATCATTACAATTAATACATCAATATAGCAGCAATTCATATTAAATTATATCTGAATTTGAAGTTCCATGGAAATTCGTGCATTAGTTCTTGAGATAGAAACTATAGCGGAAATTCTGAAAAATGTAGCATAGCAGAGCCACCTGTTGAGCAATTTACACCAAAACATAAACACCGCTAAATGATATCAAGGTATACCTGAATCTGAAGTTTGATGAAAATTCGTGCATTAGTTAAAGAGATAGAACGGTAGTGGAAATTCTAAAAAATGCAGCATCGCAGCGCCACCTTTTGAGCGATTTCCACCAAAACATAAACTGCATTAATCCATATCAAGGTATACCTGAATCTGAAGTTTGTTGAAAATCCAAGCATTAGTTCTTGGGATAGAGATATTGCGGTAATCGCAAAAAATGTAGCATTGCAGCGCCACCTGTTGAGCGATTTACACCAAAATGTATAAAATGTCAATTCATGTCAAGGACTAACTGAATCTCAAGTTTGATGAAAATCCGCCCATTAGTCCTGGAGATTAAGCTATTGTAGAAATCCTGGAAAATGCTGCACAGCAGCGCCACCTGTTGGGCGATTTACACCAAAAACAAAACAGCACTAATTCATATCCAGGTGTACCTGAATCTGAAGTTTGTTGAAAACTCAAGTATTAGTTAGCAGCGCTACCTGTTGAGCGATTTACACAAAACTAATCAGCATCAACTTATATCAGGGACTAACTGAATATGAATTTTTATTAAATTCCGTGCATTCGTTCTTGAGATAGAGCGATCACAAAATTTGTGTCACATAGATATAGACAGACAGACAGGCAGACAGACTCACAGACTCACAGACAGACATTTTGTAAAAACATGTTTTTGGAATCTCAGACCCCTAAAACGTGTAAATCCGTCGAAAACCGGAATTCGATTTTTTTTTCATGAATCCAATACTTTCTTCTTGTAAAGATAGAAGAAAGTAAAAGATTATCTCATTAGGATTATTATTTCAGGAGATATTAATAAAAATCTGAAACTGTAATTTAACATAAGCTCTAAATTTTGAAGGTTTGTAATTTAGCAAATTGTTGGTTGAAGGTTTGTAATTTAAATACTTATCATCCAAATGAAATTTCCTTTCTATGCATAGTTTGAACCAAAGATTTAAAATATGTTGTCAAAATTGGATTTTTGCCACTGAAAAATAAAAAAAAAAAGTTTGGTCTGATTTTGAGTTTTATATGGCCCCCTAAGAAATTTTTGTATGCATCTTTTAACCTCTTCAGTTCCGAAGCTAAAATAATAATACAAGCGCTTATTCATTGGCTTTTACGAAATAAAATGACATCATACATGACAGAATAAATATCTTTTCAGAAATTGATCCTTTAGGCGCTTAGTAATGTAGGTTCAAACATATGGATCTAAAACTACAAATCCCTTTAAAACATTAATTTAATAACCATTAACCTAAATTAACGAAATCACAAATTTAAGAGCTTTAAACAAGTAAATAATCTACAAATCCTCAAAAACGTTTATTTAAAAAGATTTAACCTCTTAACCCCCTGAGGGGCAAGCAATTACGTTTGTGAAATGCTGAATTCCCACCGGAATCTTTGAAAAATTCTATTTCAAAATAATTAAAAGCAATTTTACGGCTGTTTTCCACCAAAGTTAGAAAAGTAAAATTTAATAAAATTTTTCTGGCGTAAAACTTTATTAATCGTAGGTGGTATATAATATATACCGGTGCCCTCAAGGGGTTAACTGTCGAATTAAATTACGGTTTAAAAATTCAAATTGCTTATTGGCACCACTTTTTTGAAAAAGAAATATTCAACTTATTTAATGATAAGTAAAACGACACTAAAATATAGCCAATTTCACTATTTTATAAAACTGGTGGGAATCAAACAATCTGAGCAAAAGACACAGACCGTGAATATGACGGAAGCGAGAATTAAGCGGTTAAGTTAAATTCTCTATATAATTTTCTCACTTTCTTGGTCATATTGTCTTTTGCGCATTTTTAGGCATTTTGTAAACTCAGATGAAAATAGCATTTATTTTATTTGGGAATCCGCTTAGATGCTGACATTTATTCATTGGCTTTGAACGCAAAAAACATTCAGGTAATAAGGAGTGATGCGAGAATGTAAAAAAAAAAAAATCGGACATTTTAGTTTTTATAAGGAAAAGAACAGAGGTCCCCGCATGGGGGCCCAGGGACCGAAGAGGTTAGAAGTACACTTTATTTCCAATCGTTTGGTACCAGTAAATTTCTTATATTATAAGTAGTTGCAGAGACAGTAAGGAGCGTTTACTATTTTTTTTTTTTTTTCGTCGACTGTTCATGATCTGATATGTGATCGAATATTCAATTTTTTTTTAAATTTATTTATATTATAAAATAAAACAATTGCATATATATCCGTGAGCACAGCCTGCTGAATGCTAAACCTGCGCACTGTTGCCAGTGGGCTACATTTTTTTAAAATTCAGATTTCTTGATTGGCACCACTTTTCTGAAATGGTAAAATTCCTCTTGCTATCGCCTCAATTATTATGTCGTTAAATAAGACTAATTTTACTACAGTAGAGCACCGATTATCCGAACTCCATTTAACCGAACTTCCAATTATCCGAAGAGTCTATTTCTCTCTCAAAAAAATTTTTTAGCCGAACTTTCATTTATCCGAACAACATCCATTTATTATATTCTCTCTTTTTTTCTTCTTCTTTTTTTAAGGATGATGAGATTGTGGATGGGATTTAAGATAAACTAGTCGGATGTACTAATCCCAAAACTTTCTTCTATCTCATACATGTTAATACTTCAAAATTCGCTATAACACTGCCAAAATTAAATGGCAATCTATGCATCTCATGAGGATTCTAAAGATATGAAATTCCGTGCATTAGTTCTTGAGATATGACTATCGCTGAAATCGTCTAAATCCAGCAAAATGCTGCATAGCAGCGCCACTTATTGGGTGATTTATACCAAATCCTAATCAGCAACAATTTATGCCAACGTCTGACTGAATCTGAAGTTTGGAGAAAATCCGTGCATTAGTTTTTGAGATAGAGCCATAGCGAAAATCGTGAAAATTCCTGCATAGCAGCGCCACCTATTGGGTGATTAACACCAAAACCTAATTAACAACAACTTGTCTCAACATACAACTAAATCTGAAGTTAGATGAAAATTCGTCCATTAGTTCTATAGATAGAGCTATTGAGGTAATCGGAGAAAAGGCAGCACAGAAGCGCCACCTGTCGGGCGATTTACACCAATACATAATCAGTAGCAAGTCATATCAAGGACTAACTGAATCTGAAGTTTGATGAAAATCCGTGCGTTAGTTCTTAAGATAGAGCTATTGGGGAAATCGTGTAAATCCTGCAAAATTCATCGTAACAGCGCCACCTGTTGGGCGATTTTTACCAAAAGGTAATCAGCATCAATTCATATGAAGGACTAACTAAAGCTGAAGTTTGATCGAAATCCGTGCATTAGTTCGTGAGATAGAGCTATTGCGAAAATCGTGAAAAATGCAGCATAGCAGCGCCACCTGTTGAGCGATTTGCACCAAAAACTAATCAGAATCAATTTGTATTAGGGACTCACTGAATATTAATTTTTATTAAATTCCGTGCGTTAGTTCTTGAGATAGAGCGCCCACAAAATTTTTGTCACATACACACAGGCAGACAGACTCACAGAGTCACAGACAGACATTTTGTAAAAACATGTTTTTTGGAATCTCTGACCCCTAAAACGTGTAAATCCGTCGAAAACCGGAATTCGAAAATTTTCATGAATCCAATACTTTCTTCTTGTAAAGATAGAAGTAAAAAGAAATTGAAGATATGAAAACGAATCCTCTGAAAATGACCCAGGTCCATCACATGACGAAGACTTTGAATGTTTGGAGACAGCTCTGAAATGGCTCGAACGGCAAAAGAACGCTTATCCTATTTAAATAACGTATTTAAGAAGAATTCGAGATATGACAGCCTTGAAAATAACGTCTTCTTTGAAGCAAGCAACAATCGAAAGCTTTTTTGCTTAAATTATAATGTCTGGAGTTCAGAAAAAGATAAAAAGAAAATTTTAAATGATGAAAAAAAAAACAGTTTTTAAACACACTAGCACTAACTGGTGCTGCCAGTCCTAAGACTGGGTAAAATGTGAAGGTTTTAGTATAATCAGGGAAGTCCCTTAAATTGTCTGTCCATTTATCCGAACTTTTGCTTATCCGAATTAGGGTCGGTCACGACTTGTTCGGATAATCGGCGCTCTACTGTAGTTTAAAAAAAGTGATGTCAATCAAGAAATCTGAATATCGTAAAAGTAGCCTACTGGCAACAGTGATCCTGAGCGCTGACACAAAAATAGCGGCTGCCGAATTCGGATTTTTTTAAAGGTCCCATAAATTTAAACACCAGTATTTTATAAAATATTTTTTGAATAGTTAATTCTCATACAAATAAAGGGGAAAACTTTTTTAACATTAGAATGTCCGGAAATTTTACTTAAGTTTCATAAAAAAATTTGACACCAGAATTTTTATGTAAAATAATTTAACAGATTTATTTGAGGGGGTCCGAGACACAAAAATCTTCAAATTTTCTAAAAATATTTTATTGCAGTAAAAAATTCTCTGCTTTTTTCTGCTTAAAATGGAGCTTAAAATATGTTTATATCCTTATTAGAAAAGAAGATATTTTTTTGCGTTTTCGTTTGTTTTCAACATCTAGCTTTCAAGCTAGGGTTATAATGCGAACGACTTGTTATGAAAATGCGTTTTTCTTCGTGATGGGTTTTTTCACCATTTCTCATATTTAAATTGTTATAACTCAAGAACCGTTAAAGATATATGGTTCAAACTTGGAACATGTCTTTTTCGATTAGTTTACTTTATTTTTGATTCAGCAAATTTAAAAAAAAAAATTTTACTTTTGAAAATATGATTTTTTTTTATAAAGTTACATAATTTTTTCTTTAATTTTTACTTTAAATATTTATAATTTTTTTAATAATATTTTTTTAAATGCTGAATCTAAATTAAAACTTATATATTTATGTTTATTTAAATGATAAAAAGTTGAAATTCTACACATAACATTTCGTGTTAAAATGATTTTAATATGCCCAATTTTTTAATAAATATTTTAATTAAAAAAAATTAGGAGCCGTTTTATCGTGTGATTTTATTTACAAATGACATGGTTAACCATCACAAAAAATTCAAAATTTTAACTCAATAAATAAAAATTATTTTAAAGTGTGTCCCGGACCCCGTAAACAGAAATATGCGTGGTTTAACACTTAACCAGAAACGTGAAAATCCCGTGCACAAACAGAACACTTAATAATTTACCAAATAGTAAACTTAAATATTTAATCTTTAACCCCTTGGGGACGAGCGACACGTATACGTGCCGGAAATAGGCCTAAGGATCCTCGTTTATCCTCACCAGTAAAATTTTACTGTAAAATTTGCCTTATTTAATCCGAGCATTTTCCCGATTTGAATAGGCACAAACTTCTGTTTTTTAAAACCGGTAGCAAAGTAATAAACATTTTGTAAAAGGCTCCCGTCGCGAAGGGGTTAATAGTAATGCATTAACAGGATCAATTTTTTAATATAACAGCATAAAAATAGCTTTGGAATGTCGGGGAGAGAAAATATTAAGGGCAGATATGTAGACGCAAATATCTCCATACGTACGTTTCCGGTTAAGGGTAAATTAAATTTATTTTATGAAAGAATTTCTGGTTCCAGTTGACATTTAATCATATGGTCGGAGTCGGATCGACTCCTTCCGAGCGTTCTAGTGTTAAATTATTGGTACCAAAATTTAAAGGACCGTATATACGCTGAAAAAACCGCGCCTTCGCCAGCCTCCAATTTTTGTGACAGCGCTCAGGCCTAGTATTCAGGAGGCGGTGCCGTGAATAATACTAACGTCATAAATACGCTTGCATCACCTGAGAAATAAATTCCGTTTATACTTGATATTTTTATTAAATTCTAAACAATATACATTTTCAATTTTTACTTCTTAAACTCTAAAATTTCAAAAATGAGAAATAAATTCCGTTTATACTTGATATTTTTATTAAATTCTAAACAATATACATTTTCAATTTTTACTTCTTAAACTCTAAAATTTCAGAAATGAGAAATAAATTCCTTTTATACTTGATATTTTTTTTAAATTCTAAACAATATACATTTTCAATTTTTACTTCTTAAACTCTAAAATTTCAGAAATGAGAAATAAATTCTGTTTATATTTGATTGTTTTATTAAATTCTAAACAATATACATTTTCAATTTTTACTTCTTAAACTCTAAAATTTCAGAAATGAGAAATAAATTCCGTTTATATTTGATTGTTTTATTAAATTCTAAACAATATACATTTTCAATTTTTACTTCTTAAACTCTAAAATTTCAGAAATGAGAAATAAATTCCGTTTATACTTGATATTTTTATTAAATTCTAAACAATATACATTTTCAATTTTTACTTCTTAAACTCTAAAATTTCAGAAATGAGAAATAAATTCCGTTTATACTTGATAGTTTTATTAAATTCTAAACAATATACATTTTCAATATTTACTTCGAAAATTCTAAAATTTCCGAAATTTTGAACCGAATATTAAAAAAAATAAAAAAATGTTCTTTCAAATTCTGCTTGAAAACATACTCAATTTACTGATGTTTTATGATTTTAAAAATAATTTTTCAAGCATGATTTTTTAGCAAATTTGTATCAGTCATATGCAGCTTGGTTACGAAAGAGTGACCTCTTAATGCAGCGTAAAAAGTTCAGCATTTGTTTCCGGCAAGTATTCAACAACAAAATTAAAATTTCATAAATAAATAAAACACAAATATAACATACATCTTATGGAACTAAGCTTTTAAACGACTGAAATTATAAGAATAAAAAAGGCTGATGTCAGTAGCGATCTTTGGCAATTACCTCGGCTATTAACCCTTATCGGTCCTATGTCACCTCCCGGGTGACATCAGTACTTTGTCGTATCGTCGTATGCCACGTGTGTGGTGAGAATAGCATAGCTGCCAACTTTTACGCTTTTTTCTCAACACTTTAATTTAATAGTAAATGTTGTCGTATTTAATCGGCAAAATAGGCCGTTAAATAATCAAAAAAATTCTATTAAATTTTAGTGGTAAGAATAAAGCGTAAGAGTGTGCAGCTATGCGGTAGTAACATGTTTGGTACCAGGATTTCTTACATGAATTTTATTCGTTTAGCAAAACTTTTAACCCCTTCGCGACGGGAGCCTTTTACGAAATGTTTATTACTTTGCTACCGGTTTTAAAAAACAGAAGTTTGTGCTTATTCAAATCGGGAAAATGCTCGGATTAAATAAGGCAAATATTAAAGTAAAATTTTACTGGTGAGGATAAACAAGGATTCTTAGGCCTATTTCCGGCACGTATACGTGTCGCTCGTCCCCAAGGGGTTAATTGTACTCTGTTAAAATGTACAAGAGAAATGAACTATAAAATTTATTTTTAACATATAGTGGTGCAGGTAGAATAAAAAAATAGTTCTTGGTGTGAGGGCCTGAGAACATTCACTGAATACTATTACAACTTATAAGTAAAGGTATTATAGTCTGTGGTGGCGAATTTCGAATTTCATAGATTCGTACATCATTCGATTAGTTTTATTGAGCTTAGTAATTTTATACCTCGCATATCGGCTATTGAGTTTTATAATGACAGGGGATCGGGACAAAGTTCAAAATTGCATTCATTGAAAAACAGTTGCCTTCAGAGAAATAAGTTCGATTTAACCCTTTCACTGTGTAATTGTTTTATCAAAATAGCTTCAAAAATTGCGTATTTAAACCCTTCGCGACGAACGTCTTTTAAGAATTTTTATTCTTTTGTCACCGGTTTTTCAAAACAAAAATTTTTGTCTACCTTAATCGGGAAAATGCTCCGAAGGCAAAATTTACAATAAAAAATAATTGCTGGGAATAATCAAGGAGTATTAAATAGAAGGAAAAATGCATCCCCGAGGAAATCTCGGGTTGCGCAAATGTTGCTTCTTTTACGTTGCCCAAGGAAATTTCGGGTTGCGCAGCGTGAGGATTAACTTTACTAATTGTTTTTAGAGAGCCATACATTTCCAATAACTACGATAAGCTATAATATATTGCTGTTATTATAAGAGTTTGAAATTTCAGATAAAATATTCATATGCTACTTGACAGGCAGGATTTCGCGAGTTACGATGTCCTGGTCTAGCGCAGTGTTGCCACTGGGCTACTTTTTAAAGATTTAGATTTCTCGATTGGCACCACGTTTCTGAAATGGTAAAATTCCCCTTGTTTTCTCCTTAATTAGTATGTCAGTAAGTAAGGCGAATTTTACTATTTCAAGAAAGTGGTGCCAATCTTGAAATGTGTATTTTAAAAAAGTGGCCCACTGGCAATACTGGTCTAGTTTTGTTCATCCTGTCAATACTTTTCCGGAATTTCGAGCAAAAATCTTTGTAACCACACATTGTCGGTTCTTTTGTCAGATTTTCAATCACTTCGTAACTTGCGGAAAGTCTGGGTACGGTTGCATACGAAGGAATTTTCTGCTACTGTTTTATTTTTATCGTATTATGCAAACTTTTAAACTTTCACTCAGCCCCCTGTCGTTATTAAAACGCAATAGCCGATATGCGACGTAGCAAATTACTTAGCTCGATGAGACCAATCGAATGAGCTATAAAAACCGAAATTCACCGCCACAGATTATATCCTCCTGAGACCTGGCATCCATTTAAATGGATGTTTTGCTTTCGCCTTCTATTGCGTTAAATTTCATTGTAGCAACCTAAAACCAGTTTGGCATGGTAATGTATAAATCAAAAATCACCATCCAAACATTGGATTTTGGCAACAACTTTGTTTACAAAATGGCATAATAAATGAGTCAAGTTGGAATTCTACGTTCTGCTGGTATTCGTTTTTATGTTATTTTAATTTGTTTAAACTATTTTTTTTTTTTGCAATTTTAATAGCAGATGTTAATATTTGCCTTATGTTCTTTATAATAAATTCTATAATTTCTCACACTTTTAGCATTTTTAAAATTATTTTAAAGCTAGTTATGGCCTGAACATCCATTTAGATGGATGTGCTGTAAAACAAAATTAAAAAATCGAAATTTATTAATTTCTTTAAAAACATCATTTTTTATGTTTTTTGTTGAAAAAAACTCATATTAAAAAAAATATATGCATTACATTTTGCTTGGGTCTCAGGAGGATATAGTCTAAGAGATAGCAAAGTTTTCGTCACCTGATTTTATCAAGGCTCATTTTTCTATATGTTCTTCCGTTTTATGGTGTAGTACGTATGTGGACGGTCTGGCTGGCGGGAGATGTCGAGTTTACCTGCGAGAAAAGGGGTTATGCAGGCCAAAAACTTCAAAATTACGTTATTTTAGCATGACTTTTGTTTATAACATCTGTTTGTACTAACTGTTTGTGATATTAATCCATTATTGCCAAACGTTGCCAATGTTGCTGAGACCCTGCCAGATCCACATTTGCCCTGTTTCAAGAGTGTTTTATAGTGTAAAAATTATAAGTCATCTGTAGGTCATTTTAGCAAGTTTAAAAATAACAAGATATTACTCTTTGGCTAACAGACAACCTACAATTAATTTGCCAAACACAAATTCGGTTGCAAAATTAATGCCATACGCAAGCAAAATTAAACAAGCACTTTCGTCGCCATATTTAAAGCCGTATGGCCTTAACTTTGCAACCGAATTTCTGTCTGGCAAGTTAATTATAGGTTGTCCGATACCCAAAGAGTAATATGTTGCAATTTTTAAGCTTGCTTAAAGGACGCGAAGATGGCATGTTTTTTTACTTATATATGTGGATCTATCAGGGTCTTAGCAACGTTGGTAACGTCTGGCTATAATGTATTAATATCACAAATATTTAGTAGAAACAGATGTTACTCCCGCAGGTAAACGCAACGTCTCCCAACAGCCAGGCTGTCCGCATACGTACTAAAACATAAAATGGAAGAACATATAGAAGAATGAGCCTTGTAAAAATGACGTGTTTTTTGACGTTGCTAGCTCTTAGACTAATAGTACCTTTTCTTGTTAGTGACGAATTATACATTAAAAGCTAGCGTCGGTAAGAGTTAATTCCTGGCAGACGGAAATTAGAAAGTATTGCTTTAAAAAAATTTTAAGACTATATTTGAATACAAAAAATGCGAATGGTGTTGCTAGGCGCAAACTAAAGAACATATTATATGTAAAAGATCCATTAGAGTTGTCAAAAAAAAATATATATATATGTATTTTTTTTCACTTACGTACTGCAACCTAGTTAACCTGGTTTGAATCTTTTAATCCGAATAAAAAATACCGTTTTTTAAAAAAGAAACATACAAAATTGCACTCTTCAACTCTCTATAACGAAAAAGACTTTTAAGATTTTTTTCTTTTTTTTTTGCAAATGAATGTTAGCTGCTTTTCTCTATATATTTCCACTTTAAAAATACGGAAGTAATTAAAAACGGTCCAAGTGCGAACGTTTATGGAGATACTGTGAAATTACACAGAAGTGTTTTTTCCTCTCAAGAATTTTAAATTTTTGAAGTTTTATTTTGGAAAAAAGTAATAAGAAAAATTTGAAATTATGTAGCGTTTAAGTTAATCAACTCGTCAAAGCAAACCAAACTTTTCTGTCAAAAAATGCTGAAAACACATAAAAGTGAAAGTAACATAACTCGATAAACTTTGATCAAACAGAAATGTAATTCCTTTTGTTTGCATATTATCCCATACAGAAAGTTTCCAAAATAAACTTTCACGACTCAGGCACGGTATAAAAACTGAAAAGGCTTAACACTTTTTTCTGTATAACAGTACATTATTATACGATAACTATTTTGAAGTAAATGGATTTCCATATATAAGGAACATTATTTTAGTAATTGAAACTATACCTTTAAAACTGGCGGTGTTTTTTATTGATTATTTTATGATTAGCTATTGATCATTGATAAGTAAAACACCCTGAATACTAGGCCTGAACGCTGACACAAAAATGGCAGCTGTCGTATGCGAATATTTTTTAATACTTGTACTACAGCTTCTAGAATATATAGTGTGGGAATCTACTATCCAAACAGCGCTAAAAAGTTGTATCCCTTAAATGTACAATGATGCTGAAATCCAGGGAGCCGATCGCAGCGACATCTGCGATATATTTTTAAATTTCAAAGTAAATATCGTGTTATTTGAATGGAGTTACGAATAAAGAGGAGGAGACATATAGTCTAATGTCTACCAGTTGCGAGTGAAGTAACTGAGGAGGTTGTCACAATATGGCGGCTGCCTTTTTTTAAATCGTATCTTCAATTTCTGATTACCGCCGGGGCAAATAACCCACCAGTAAAATTGAACAGAAAATTTCGTCTTATTTAAGCATGTTATTCATGGAATTTTTTTCTCAAATATGGCCAAAATTTGCATTTGTTCTTACTGGTGTCAGTTTGTATTGTAATACTGTCAGTTTGCTTCTCTGGTTGTCACAATATGGCGGAAACGAAGAGCGTGACTACAGCCAGAGTAAATTTCTACCAGTAAAAATAAAAATCTGTTTCTATCATTATTTATGACTGAAATTTTGCAATAACAAGGCGTTTAAGCAGAAAATTTCTATATAAATTTACTGGTGGAAGTTTCCGCCGGCGGTAAATAGCCAAAGCGATATAAGTAAGCGTCCTATCTTAAATGGGAGAGGTAACATCAATCAAGGTTGCACGCCACCTAGCAGACGGGGTTAAACTACTGGAATATGCCGAACTGTTTTCTAACTTCACACCACTAAAATTGTAAAGTTTTTTTCAGCTTGATTAATAACTGAAATGTTTCAGACAAGGTGAAGAAAACTTTGTGGTGTCAAGTGCATCTTGACGCCCCTCTCGCTACGCCATTGTTTTGCAATAAATATGGCGAACAAAATTCAGTTCTATGAGTGACTGAAGATTTAGAAAGCATGCGCAGATGGTAGATATCTTGTCATATATGACGTCACACTAAAAGCCCGCGTATGTGGATTATCACGACGTCCACAAGTTGGCGCAACTGTGTTAATTTATGCCCGATTCCAGTATTAAGTTTGTACGCTTACATATATCGCTTTGGTAAATAACCCCTGAGATAGCGGTTACAGTTGAAGCTTCGATATTTTAAGGATATGTCACTTTCTCTTTATCAATAGTTCATGGTTATTTGAAACGTCAAGACAATCGTCTTAGAGTTTTAGAAAATATGCTACAGATGTCGCTGTGATCGACTCATTGGATTTCAGCATCGTTTGACATTTAAGGGATCCAATATTTCAGCACTTTTTTAAGTATTACTATGACAATGGAGTTATGAATAAAGAGGAGGAGACATATAGTGTATTGTGTGCCAGTTGCGAGTGAAGTAATTGAAGAGGTTGTGACAAGATGGCGGCTGCTTTTTTAAAATAGGATTTACAGTTTCTGAGTACCGCCGGGGCGAACTTCCCACCAGTAAAATTTAATAGAAATTTTTATCTTATTTAAGCGTCTTTTTCATGGAACATTTTCTCACAAATGTGGTAAAATTTTCTATTTATTTTTACTGGTGTCAGTTTGCATTGTGAAACAGTCAGTTTGTTTCACTGGTTGTCACAATATGGCGAAAACGCAGGGACTGTCTTCCGCCAAAATAATCTCCCACCAGTAAAAATAAAAATCTGTTCCTGCCATTATATATGACTGAAATTTTGCATTAATAATGCGTTTAAAAAAGGAGAAAATTTCTATATGTACTTACTGGTGGAAGATTTTACCAGCTGTAATCAAGCCCTGTTAAAGCGGTTATAGTTGAAACTTCACTATTTTAAGGATACATTAGTTCCTCTTTATTAATAGTTCCATGACTGTGACAGCCGATTTCCACACTATATATTCTAGACGCTGTACTTGTACGATACCCTAAATTCCGGCACCAGTATTTTCTTAAAGTTTTCTTTGACTTATTTAATCTCGGAAAAATAAAGGGGATTATTTAAAACTATTATAAACTATTTAAAAATTACTGGTACAAAATTCAAGATACCGTACATACGCTGAAAAAAATCTCCTTACGGAGTCGCCATTGTTATTTCAGCGGTCAGGCACCGCCCCCTGAATACTAGGCTGAGCGCTGACACAAAAATGGCGGCTGTGGAAGGCGGATTTTTTTTTTTTCAGCGTGTGTAAAGTCCCTTGAATATTTGTACAAATAATTTTCAAACGCTTTTTCTGTTTTATTTTCCTTAGATTAAACATGTTAAAGAAATCTTATGTAAAATCCTGGTGTCCAAATTTAAGGGACCGTACATACGTTCAAAGAATCAGCCTTCGGCATCCGCTATTTTTATGTCAGCGCTCAGACCTAGTATTCAGGGGGGGAGGGTGGGTCAGACTTAGTTTTCACAGGTGGTGAGTATGTCCAGTATTTAATTTTATGTTCCGCACATATTAAACTGTATATAAGTATAAAACTAAAAATTTGTTTTAAAACAATATTTTAAAAGCATTCAATGTTCATATTGAAAATTACGTCTAAATTTTTTACGGCAATTCATGATTTTATTTTCATTAAGTTCTGTTAAAATACATTCCTTTGGAGTGTGCGGGCACCGAGCTCGACTGTAAAATATTCACGGCATTTTTTACGCTTTCTCTAACAATTGCTACTTTTTTGTTTAACATGGGACTAACCTGGGTTTTTCTTGTTAGTGCGTTGAATACACTTAATAATTTGTCCCAATACTCAAATTTAACATCTTGCACTTATTAGCCTAACAATTGGAACTTTTTTCATTATTGGAGCTACAGAACTGATTTTTGTAATGACACAGTCTAAATCATATGGAAAAACTGTCCCACTTCAAATTTTCAAATTACAACAGATTTCTCTAACAATTGCTACTTTTTTGTTTAACATAGGACTAACCTGGTTTTTTCTTGTTAGTGCATTGAATACACTTAATAACTTGTCCCAATACTCAAATTTGACATCTTGCACTTATTAGCTTAACAATTGGAATTTCTATAATTATCGCACTAGAATCGTACTTTTTTTCATTAAATTATTACAGGACAAAGTTTTAAATGTTCCCATCAATAATTTTTGTTCCATGCCATTTTGGTTACTGTAAAACCCTACTCCGGTTCACGGGCGGTCCCTGCACTGATTTCTCGCACTTATACTATTTATCAAAATCCATAAAACACCAAATAACCTTCAATACTTTTGCCCTGGAGGTAAAAGTTTGGTGGAAAACGTAAGCAAGTGATTTTACACTAGATTAATTTCAGCACAATTATTCTATTGGTAAATACCTCCCATGAGTTGTAATTTTGGAACTGGGTGAAAAAATGTCAGGGCCAACATTCGAATTAGAGATATCTTGGCTGAAGCTGCCAATCAAAGCCATATAAGTAAGCGTCCTATCTTAAATGGGAGAGGTAACAGCAAGATTAAAGGCGAGGTCACATCAATCAAGGTCGCACGCCACGTAGCGGATGGGGTTAAACTACAGGAAGATGTCTAACTATTTTCTTACTTCACACCACTAACATTGTAAAGTTTTTTTCAGCTTGATTAATAGGTGAAATATATCTGACAAGGCGAAGAAAACTTCGTGGTTTCAAGTGCGTCTGGACGCTCCTCTCGCTGCGCGGTTATTTTGCCACCGCCCCCTGAATACTAGGCCTAAGCGCTAGACCAAACATGGCGGCCAAAGCGATATAAGTAAGCGTCCTATCTTAAATGAAAGAAGTAACCGCAAGATTAAAAGCGAGGTCACATCAATCAAGGTCATGTGCCACGTAGCGGATGGAGTGTGAACTACAGATAGATACCTAGCTGTTTTCTTACTCACACCACTAAAATTGTAAAAATTTTTTCACCTTCATTAATAACTGAAGCGTTTCTAATGAGGTGAAGAAAACTTGGTGGTGTCAAGTGCATCGAAATGCCTTTCTCGCTACCCCATTATTTTGCAATAAATGTGGCAAACAAAATTCATTTCCATGAGTGACTAAAGGTTTAGAAAATGCGTTCCACACTAAAAGCCCGCGTATGTGGATTATCACTCCGTCCACAAGATGGCGCAACTGTGTTAATTTACGCCCGATTCCTGTATTAAGTTTGTACGCTTACTTATATCGCTTTGATGGCGGCTGCCGAAGGCGGATTTTTTTCAGCGTGTGCACGGTCCCTTAAATATTCCTACCAATATTTTTTCCGCTTCGTTTTTCTGAGAATAAGCAAGGTAGAGAAATCTTTTATAAAATACTGGTGTCTACATATAAGGGACCGTACCTACGCTAAAAGAAATCCGCCTTCGGCAGCCGCCATTTTTGTGTCATTTTTGTGTGAGCGCTCAGGCCTAGTATTCAGAGGGCGGTGATTTTGCAATAAATGTGGTAAGCAAAATGCAGTTCCATGAGAGACTACACATTCAGAAAATACGCGCAGATGGTAGATATCCTATCATATATGACGTCACACTAAAAGCCCGCGTATCTGGATTACCACCCCGTCCACAAGATGGCGCAACTGTGTTAACTTACGCCCGATTCCAGTATTAAGTTTGTACGCTTACTTATATCGCTTTGCTGCCAATTCTCTGCCAACTGAGATATCGTCGGTACCATGTCAAACTATCCAGTATGAAAACAGTTTTGGCAGTGGGCTCTATTTCAAAAATGTGGTGCCAATCAAGAAATCTGAATTTTAAAAAAGTACTACATTGGCAACACTGTTTTCATATTGGATAGTTTGACATGGTACCGACGATATCCGGGACGAATCTATAAGACCTAATTCAGCCAGCTAAACTTATTGATCATAACATTTGGCTGGATATATCAATCAGCTCAACAGAATAAATCGCAGGTAATGGAACTCTAATAAACGCTATATACGTAATAACACTAGATTAATTTTAACACAGTCTAATTTGTAAATAAATCATATGAGTTGAAATTTTCCAACTGGGCAGCGTGGTGTTCTTTTTTAAGGCGACAGTGGACGTTCAAAAACATTTTCTACAGTTTTGGCTCAATTGTTTTGAAATTTAATACACGCATAATTTGTGCAATAATTAAGAAAATTTCTTAATTTCATTAAAAAAAATTAATATGCAAATGAGTAATTAATTAATAATATGGTAATTAGTGATACAAATTAAAAATGCTCCATGCGCATTAAATTTTGTTTCAGAAACTTGTAATTTTTTTTTAGGATAGCTTTATGATATTATATCAAAAGTTGCTATACATTTTAAAATTATACTAAATTCCTTGGCAGAAAAAAAATTAAAAACCTATAATATTGATCATTTTGGATAAAATTCAATAATAAAATATTACTTTTTGACCTTTATATGAAATAATGTACACATTTTAATAGCAAGTTTTGTAATAAAGTATATCAACAACAATATTACCAAGTATTATGAAAATTGGTATAAAATTAAGACGCATGGAACATTTTGAACTTACTCAGTCGGCGAAAATTCTCATTTTGAGAAAACTGGATTTAAAGTTTTATTTTAAGTGTAGATTAACGATTGTTTACGTTAGAAAAACAGCTGTATCTCTGCAAAAAATTATCGGATTTGAATAATTTTTATTATATTTGAAAGTAGAAGATTGCCAGAACATTTTTTTCCAAAAAACAAAAAATTGATTTTTTTAATGTTTTTTGCGATTTTGAACGTCCACGGTCACCTTAAGACCTGTTTTAAAATCACAGACTATCAAAACGCGATTATAAAGCGACAAACTATTTTTTTCACATACAGTTCTTCATGAATATGTTTATGTACTATAGCTGCAGATTCAATGATAAGTTAATCTTTTTTCATTTTGTAAGTACAGATATTATTATTGATTAACATTTTTCACATGGCCGACACATTTCCTGACACTAAATCTGACAACACTCTAAAAAAAAAGTTCTTCAATTCACGGAAATTCTACTGGCAGCAGTGCTGTCGGCATATTTCCGTGATTGGCGAATATAGGTTTTTTTCCTCCGTTACAGGAGGTAAAATATCCATCAATTGAAGAAAGTTTGGAAAAAGCAAAAGCGGCTGTCATTGGATTCGAGCCAGCCATCTGGGCGTTACGAGACAAAGAAGCTAGCACAGAGCTACAGTTGTACAGCAGCGAAACGCTTTGAAGTAAATATGTTTGCTTCAGATAGGTATGGCTTGATCAATTTCTTTAAAAAACTTTTAAATTCGAAGTTCGTTTCGGGAAGATTTCGTCTTTACTGAAATTGTGGCTGGGATTTTTATATACTTTAGCAATAATATAGTATAAAAATATTAATTTTAAATATTTTTACGTAGATTGCTAAAGATAAAATAAGAATATTATATTTTTATTCGACATGATTTTTTTTTTTTTTTTTGAGTAATATCGATTTTTTCAATTTAATTTTCTTAGTTAAAATATCTTTTAATTGTGTTCATTTAAAGTATATTTTAAATGCGAATATTTATTTATAAACAACTTTATATATTAAATTTCATTTAACTTTATTCAAGTTATTCAACTTACTGAGTACTTTTGAATATATGAGAAAAGTAATAGTTATTTAATTTGAAATTCGAAAACTTTTTCGTCTTAATTAAAATCTTAATTTATGGAATTTTTTGTTTTTCATTTTTAAAATAAATTCGGATTTATTATTAATAGACCCAATACGCATGCGTGCTAGGAATGATCGGAATTTCTTCCTCTTTTTTAGATGTTCGTGGAGAATTCACGAGTAAACCATATTTTCTATGAATACGGAAATTACTTGTTAAAAAACGAGGAATAATTTAGTGACGAGTTTTTTTGACAGTGAACGATGTCCTTGTGGTTCTTCATCCAGCGACCTCTACTAAATTCTATAAACATCTGAATACAGAAGTACGAGATACAGCTTCATTTCTACATGCTAATTTTAGGCAGTGGAGGCATTCTTTATGAATTAGCTCCACTTTAACCCTCTAACCGCGGACGACTTTTTGAGTGGGTTACTTTAACCCTTCACGGTCGCTTAATATTTGGAAAAACCATCAAAAAAGTACCTATTTAGTACCTATTTACAGAAATTGATTAATTATAAAGTTTATAAATAAAATATGCAATTAATTTTTTTAAGGCGAAAAATAAAAGATGTTATCGAACAAATTCATATTTGTAGAAAAGCCATCATGCGAGAATTCTGTGTCTTAATGTTTGTTTTACACCGCACAAATGAATGCGAATAAAACCTTTATTTTTCACATTTTAGATCTTTATTTATCATCATTACACACATTTTTACAAATAATATTTGAAATAACATATATACATTAAATTTTGATTATTAATAATTTTTTGAGTGTTACATCTTTCAAAACATGCAATACAAAGCCCAACATTACAGTCAGCGCAAAAGCCAAACTCGCACGAAAATATTCAAGGACTTCAAACTGAAATGCCAGTTAAATTTTTCTGGTTTCAGAAGTTTTTTCCAGTAATAAATCTCCAGCCCGGAAATAGGACGGGAGCGAGAAATAACGAACGACACCTCAGCCCGTGATATTGACGGGAGCGAGAATTAAGGGGTTAAAATTAAGACTGTTTGATTGCCACAACTTTTTTGAAATAGTCACTTTATTTAATTACATATTAAATAATGCGAGAATAAGCCGAATTACATGCTTTTAAAAAAGTGGTGGGAATCAAGCAATCTGAATTTTAAAAAAGTTAGCCCACTAGATCGTGAAAATACATTTCCCTCGGCTGGAGGGTCCATCGAAATACTCAAGGCCAGAGGACATGAGTGCGTCGTCATCACTAATCTACCCGAGGTAACGAAAAAGACTGGCTACCCATGCATCCCATGCGTCCTTTTTTACAAACAGCTAGAGAGACATGATGCTCTTTTCTTACACCTTTATTGGTACTGTCGTGGGGAAAAAAAAGTAAATGCCCTCTACTAACTCCTCAATAAATTATCGTACACGAAAGTTACTGGTATCTAACAATTGGAAATAAAGTTTACTTTTAAATGATGTATATAAAATTTGCTTAGGGGCCTTCTACATATTAAAACGAATCCAAACTTATTTTTTTTTCAATGGCAATACCCAATTTTAACGAGATATTTCAAATATTCGGTTCAAACTATGCCTAGCCAGCAAATTTCAAGTCAATTGAATAATAAGTTTTTGAATTATAAATATTCAAAATTTAGTGCTTTTAATGTTAAATTACATTTCCATATTTTTATTTATATCTCCTGAAATTATGCTCCTAATGTGATAATTTATTGTGTAGCAATAATACAAATATACCAAACATAAATACGTTGAATTTGCAATTTTTATAGTTTTATGATATGAATTATGAAATTAATATTCGAAAAAATTATGAATCGCAACCTACAATTTTTTTTGATGGATTTAGATTAATTATGTCCTGCTTTATGGAAATCCGAAATTTCACATTTTTCTTCCAAATGGTTTTCAATTTATGCTTAAAAAACGGCAAAATGATGGTTTAAGGGGCCGTCTATGATAGATCTGACTAGATATTTTGAAATTTCTTATGATGCCCTGTAATCTAGCAGATTTCATTGACTGCTTGAGTGACGCTTAAGTTGCCTTGATCAAGATGGGGGCTCTCTCGGTTAACAATTGAGTACGGAACTTCAATTTGGATAGAGCCCTTAAAATAGGCTCGTTTTAAAATAACTAATTTCTCGGAAACTTATAGTACGAATTGCATAAAAATTTGTTTTTAGGCTAATTAAAGGGTGTAGAATTCATTTATGCTATCAGAATTGTGTACTGCTATTGAAAAAAACAAAGTTATGGTTCATTTTAATAAGTAGATGGCCCCCTGAGCAAATTTTACATACATCATTTAAAGGTAGACTTTATTCGTAATCGTTCGGTGCCAGTAACTTTCTTCTACGGTAATTTGTTGAGGAGTTAGTAGGGGGTGTTTACTTTTTTTTCCACGACTGTACATCGGAGCATCACGTGACTCCAGCTGTCTGTAAAAAAAGGATACGTGGAATGCATCGTGGAAGCCTGTCTTTCCCCTTAGCCTCGTAATTGACCGAGGCTAACGAAAAAGACAGGCTTCCACGATGCATTCCACGTATCTTTTTTTACAGATCGCTGGAGTCAGATCCAATGAAGGTGTGGGAAAAAAAGCATCACGTCACTCTAATGGTCTGTAAAAAAAGACACGTGGGATGCACCGCGGTAGCCTGTCTTTTCCGTTTGCCTCGTAATCGACCAACTTCTCACTAGTGGTACAATTCACGCCGGAAAATTTTGAATCGTAATTTTATTTTATTTTATTTGTGGAATAACTATTTAAACTTACTGGTGTGAATTTGGGATCAGCCAATAAAAGATCAGCCATACGCAGCAACACTGTGACATTCCACTTCTGCATGAATTTTTATTTAGGGATTCTGAATTCTCACTAATAAGTTTAAATAGTTATTATTGTTTTATAAGATGATATACATTCCACAAATAAAATAAAATAAAATATGCTACTCCAAATTTACCTGTGTGAATTCCAACACTAGTGAGAAGTCGGTCGATTAGTGATGACGTCACACTCGCGTCCTCTGACCTTGAGTATTTTGATGGCAACTGTTACAGTCGTATAGAATCATAGTTCGATAATATCCTCGCGTCGATTTATGATACAAATGTTTCTGTTTTAGTTTGATAAACGCTTTTTTTTTCTCTCAATCTAAAATTGTACCTTTTCTAAAAAATTAAAATGTTGGAAATATTCGTAATGGAAATTTTACAATTCCTCTTAGTAAATGTTATTTCTATTTCTTCTAAGTGGTCTCTTTCATGATATAAAAATAGAAAATGCAGATCTCAAGAATAATGAAAATCATTTGAGGAATATTGAACGATTTTTTAAAATCGAATAGTTACAAATGATAGCGCAAGAGTTTTTCTTTTAAAGAAAGATACTTTTAAGCTTTTTTATAAGTTCACATATTTTTAAAAATTATAATTCAACTTATAATCAATCACGTTATACCATTGTATGACATACATCCTTTAAAATATTCTTGACAGTTTCTTTTTAAAAAGCAGTCATCTAACGCAGTCATCTTGCAATAAATAGGAATCAGAGTACTATTTACTGATTTTTGAAAGCTTTTGAGAAAGTAAAGTTTTATCTTTTTGTTTTTATTTACGAATTGGATTTTGGTAAATAAACCAATATTTATTTATCAGATATATTCGGAAGTTTTAACTTTTTTTTTTTTTTTAAATCCATAGGAAGTATAGTATTTTTAGGAATAATAAGTCAAATAATGAGAATAAATATTGAATATTTTCTTTTTCCAAGTTTATTTAGACAAAAAGATTTTGTAAAAATAGTTTTTCTGCAGAATGAAAATTTTAAATTGAATTCAAGAAATGTAAATAAGAATACCTTTCATAATGTTTGAAGAAAATTTGAAATACGAACCTTTTTCAATAATTTAAAACAATTTTAATTATTAGATATATATGTATATATTTTATTTTATAAATTTTCCTTTTAAAGATCATTTAAATATGAATGTGATAAATGAAATGTAAAAATAAAATTATATGATGATTTTTAAATGTTTTATATTATGAGTGATATCTACTATCCGTATTATAAAAGTCAAACGTGTCCGTGAGGTTTGGGGATGAGGGGCTTTTGTTTTAACTACAGTCGTCCAACCGTTAATAATGCGGTAAAATAGAAGATATTGTGTTAAGATTCGTACTTTTATGTCTTAATCGCCGCAATCAGCCTGAAAAAATATCGTTGTTGAACCTTTGATTTTTTTTTCAAAAAGGGTTGTTTTCGCGAATGACTTTTTTATCCCTTTTGATGCCCCCTCCCCCCTCCCCAGAGTTGGATTTCAGATCCACAGAAAAAAAAAAACGCTTTTAAAGCTGAAAACTTCTCTTCAACGGTGCAATCGTTTTTGAAAAATTTTAACACTTTCAAAAAATTCGCGACCGCAGGTCGCTCGCATTTCCTGGAGACAATATTTTTTCCACGCTAAAGGTAACTAAACGTCGGTATTTCAACACAATATTTTAAAAAAAATCTCATCAGACCGAGTTTACTTCACCTATGAAAATTTAGAAGCGTTCGAACGAGTTGAAGTATTAAAAAGAAAAAAAAAAATCTGAGAATTTTCCGATGAAAACGCTTGCTTAACAGCGTCATGGAACTATTAATGAAAAGGAACTGACATATTCATAATATAGTGAAGCTTCAACTGTAACCGCTTTTCCAGGGGTTGATTACCACCGGAAGGAACTTCCACCAGTACATTTAAATAGAAATGTTCCCCTTATTTAAATGCCTTAAAAGTTTAAAATTTTAGTCACAAATAATGGCAGAAACAGATATTTATTTTTACTGGTGGAAGTTTACTTTGGCGGTAGTTACGCCCTCTGTTTCCGCCATATTGTGTCAACCTAGACAATCTTCTCTCAGTGTGAGTGAGAAAGATTTTAATAGCTGGGCAAACTGACACCAGTAATAGCAAATAGAAAAGATTTACCATATTTGTAAGAAAATATTTTTATGAATAAGGCATTTAAATAAGACGATATTTCCTATTCAAATTTACTGGTGGGAAGTAAGCCCCGGAAACTGTTGATCCAATTTAAAAAAATCAGCCACCATTTTGTGACATTCTCCTCAGTTACTTCACTCGCAACTGGTAGACTGTACATTATATGTCTTCTCCACTTTATTCATAACTCCATTAACAGCGTGAACACTTTGCTGGGCTTCCGTGTTGTCATCAACTTTATTCCGATTTCATAGATGATTGTCTTATAATAAATTGGGAGAGAAAAGTCTAACTTTATTATAAAAGAAATGTTTTACATTACAAGTGATGTTATGTAATACATGACGATACAACGCGATACTCAGTGTCCTGTTGACAAAATGGAGAGTGAATTATTTATATTGTTTTACCCCTTTGGGACGAGCGTCTTTTACAGAATTTTTAATCTTTACTCATCAGATTTTTAAAACAGAAATTCTGTGCCTCATTGAATCGGGTAAATGCTCGGATTAAATAAGGCAAAATTTACAATACAATTTTACTGGTGAGAATAATCACCGCTTCTGAGCAACTTACGCGGCACGCATACCCGTCGTTCGTCCCCAAGGGGTTAATAGCAGGCTTCGCCCTCTACGCTGGTCAGTTTCTCCAAACGAACCTTCAATGAAAGAAATATATCGGCTAATTGGACCTTTTATTTTTAAGCAATATGAACCTTTACACGGAATGTCCTTCCGCATAGCTGAAAACGATACGAACGCAATTGTGCTTTTCAATATTTTCCAACGTGACAGACACAATTTGGGCTGCTAATAACCAACTGTTTTAGTTTAATTAAAGGTTTTTGTAAAGATAGATAGAACGATAGACAATTTTCTAAAACGATCCCTGAAAAATTTTCTAACTAACAATACAAAATCCGTCCTATAGAAATTTTGGAAAAGAATAATCAGTAACAATCGGGTCATAGTATTATAGAACTTAACCCCATAAAGCAAGGAACACAGAACATATCTTATACACAAAATCTTCCCTGAAAAATTATCTAACAATGCATGTTCTATCGAAATCCCTACAGCAGAGTCTTTTTAAAAGACTAATATTTTATAATCCAATTCATCTGATTATAGAACATCCCGCCTTAATTCTATAACTAAGCAAGGTAGAACGATATATTATATACTAAAACCTTCCCTGCAAAATTATCTGACTAGCAGTGCAAGTACCATAAAAATCCATTCACCAAAACTCAAATTATAAGCAACCGAAAAAAAATTCCCATTTGCATTTTATATACAGTGGAAGTCAAAAGTTTCCGGCCAGTTAGTTTCTTTGATTTGTTTGATAGAACGTTTTAGTGAAGAAGAAGCACAATTGCTCCAAAAGTTAGGAATAAGTAAAGTACCTCTGACCATGTGATCATTTTTATCGGATGCTTAAGATACTTGATGCAAAGGGGAGGAATTCGAAATTCACGCGTGCAAAAGTTTCCGGCCATTCGGCATCCATTAGTTTTTGCTATCGCTAAAGTGATTTTTGGCCATATTTGTTAATTAATCAACGTAAATAATGCATTTGAAATTCAAAAATGAAAATTTTAACAATTTATTTTTCCTAAAAGATTGATTTGTTTGTCGCTAAAGGGACAATCCTCTCGTGAGATTGCGGCAAGGTTGTCGATCGGAAAATTTGCAGTGAACGATATTTTAAAAAATATATAAAGATGGTCATGACCTTCGGAATTTGCCACGGTCCGGGGGACTCCGGAAAATGACTATTCTTGTAGACAGAATTATCAGAAGAAAAGCAGTTGATGACCCGCGTAAAACTGCCGCTGCAATTCCACGCGATTTATGGTGTTAAAATATTGCTGAAATAAGTCTGTCTACAGTATCAAGACGCTTATGTGTCGTAGAACTTTATAGAACAGTCGGTGTTAAAAAACCTTTCATACATAAAAAAATTCAGAGGGGCCCGACTGGCGTTTGCCAAGGAATACAAAGACTGGTCAAGTGAAAACCGGAAAAAAGTATTATTTTCCGATGAATCGACGTTCAATCTTTTTGGTAGTAATAAAAAACATTATAACCGACGCCTAAAAACAAAAGATAAGATACGAGATATATTATTCTTACAATGAAGTACGGCGGAGGACACGTTATGATGTGGGGAGCATTTTCTGGAAAATGCGCCTGTCCGTTATTTGAAATCTGCGACAAGATGAATAGTGAAATGCATAAGGATATGTTGAAAGATCATTTACTGCCTTATTGGAGGAAAAATTGTGGTCGCAACCATTTGTTTCATCATTTTAACGACCAAAAGCATACATCCAAGCTCGTAAAGAAGTGGCTTTCGCACAAAAAAATTCCGCTTTTGAAATGGACAGTACAATCATCCGATTAGAATACAATAGAAAATGTACAATAGAAAACTTGAAAACATGTGTGGAATTATAAATATTCAAATTCAGCAGCATTTTCACAAAAATTGTAAGAACCGTGGACAAAACGTAACATTGATGATCTACAACCGTTCATTGAATCGATGCCACGTTGCTGCGCCGCAGTACTTATTGCTAAATGTATGAATGCAAAATACTAATTGTAAATGTTGTTGATCACTGTTACTTTCTATTATAACACCATTTTTTTCCAAACTTGCAAAGGTGGCCGTAAACTTTTGAGAACATCCGTTTTCTTTAGCAATTAAATTTATTAATATTTAATTTTTATTCCATCAATAAGTTCTTAACTCTTATGTCAATAAAGTGTATAAGTATTACTTTGAGATTCCTCTTCATATGGATATACTTACAAATTAACCAAAAATTTTATGCTGGCCGGAAACTTTTGACCGCCACTGTATATGGCTGAACTAGGGTTTATAAAAGAGATTTTAAAAATTCAGGCTTGAAGCATTCTTTTGGTGCCATTTATTTAGTACATAGCGAAATTTTCACTAATGAAATATCGCTTTAACCCCTTAATTCTCGCTCCCTTGATATTCACGGGCTGTGTCTTTTACTCAGGTATTGTATTCCCACCAGTTTTATAAAATAGTGTAATTGGCTTTATTATGGTATCATTTTACCTGGTATTAAATAAGATGAATATTTCTTTTCAAAAAAGTGGTGCAAAAGATCAATTTGAATTTTAATACCGTAATTTAATGCGACCATTAAGGGGTTAAATAGTAGGCAAAAAGTATTTAAATCAGCTTTTTCATTTCAATATAATTCGGATAATACTTCTTGTAATGGTATTTTGCAACAAAAGGAAACATTTTTTTTCTAGGGAGGTCATATAAAAATTTAAAATGCGTATTTTTTTTTTTTTTTTTTTTTTTTTTTTTTTTTTTTGTTAAATAAGTGGAAGAACAGTTTTATTAACATAATCTTATTTTATTTCAAGTAATTTATCAATTTACAATTCCTACTTATATTTAACAGGTTGAAATTTAAAGCGCATTTTATTCATTTAGGGCTCCTTTCTTTTGGTTTTGCATACATAAAACAAAGGGAAATAACTTCCTTAGACCTGGACTATACAATTTTTTCCTTTTTTATGTTTTTCTGTAGAAGTAATTAGGATTATAAGTAGTATATAGGGGGTCCTTTGGCACACTTTTTATATTCCACTAAATGCAAATATTTAACGATTTTTGTAAGATTTTGCTCAAAAAATTTGACTGTTAAAATATCGGTGCTGTAACGATTTTATAACGATTTATCGAGCAAATGATGATAAAAATTGCATTGTGTGGATATTTTTATTTTTTCTACTAAATTATGTAAAGAAGAAGTTTTAAGAAAAGGTTATAGAATAAACAATAAAAAAAACCTGATTATAAATAATAACGTAATCAATTTAGATAAAATAATCATCATTTTTAAATGTAAATATTTAACGATTTTTGTAAGATTTTGCTCAAAAAATTTGACTGTTAAAATATCGGTGCTGTAACGATTTTATAACGATTTATAGAGCAAATGATGATAAAAATTGCATTGTGTGGATATTTTTATTTTTTCTACTAAATTATCTAAAGAAGAAGTTTTAAGAAAAGGTTATAGAATAAACAATAAAAAAACCTGATTATAAATAATAACGTAATCAATTTAGATAAAATAATCATCATTTTTAAATGTAAATATTTAATTATTATAGTGATGAAAAAATTTAGTCTGATTATAGATTGACGTACTTTCTTAATAGTCTACCAAAAGCTGATAAACAACCTTCCTCTAGGATAATATAGATAGGAATAAGAAAAGCAAAGAGCAGCGTTATATAATAAGTTATCGGCATTATAACCAATCCTAAAATCTTTAGTAGCATTAAAAGCTATAGAATAGTATAAGTTATTATCTCCGGGAATATAAATATGAAACCATTCTTTAGTTTCGGGTATTAAATTCCAATTGTCATCACATTTACTTTCTATCCAAAAATAAACACCAGGTTGAGAAAATTTAGAGGCTTGATCCATTTTGTATATTTTAGCGGTGAAAGTTAATTTTATTGTATCATTGAAACTATTAAATATAGTATAATTATTAGAGTTATCGATGCTATGATTTGTAATAACGGGGTCAAATTTAAAATAATGAAAGGTAGGCGAAAGACAATTAAAGAGTAAAGTACTTATGACAAAATATTGTAACATTTATTTCTAAATAAATTTTCGATAGATTAAATAAAATCCATTCGAACAAAGTTTAGACAGATGAAATAAATAAGAAATATCAATTGCATTATATTGAAGTCTGAAATAAAAGTTAAATGATTTTTATGATATGTTTTAAATTTTGAATAGATCTCTCTTTTTTATTAGCAATTATAAATACTATTCTGTTAGTTCGATAAAATAAAAAAAAATAGTTTGTGTGGAAATGAACCCATCTTTGCCCGAAAAGAAATTTGTACTTAAAAACAGATATATTTTGAATTTCAGTAAATATTATTCTGGTAGTTTGATAGTTCGATAAAAGGTCCATTCGATTATTGTAAGATTTAAAACAAATTGTAGGATTAAGCTTTTTCTAATTCATAATCATAAAAGCCGTCATTATTTTTTCCTTTAAAATGAAAGATATAACCTCAGTTTTGTTATTGCTGTTTCAGCGATACGTAGGCTGTTATATCTCTAATCAATCTTTGAATCTTTTATCACAGCTCGTAGCGAGATGCGTACAGTAAAGGCCTTGAATATATCGGATTTCCTCGTACGGAAAAATTTCTTGAAAGACGGAAGTATTAAAAAATAGTTTGACTGTCATCTTCTTACAACTGCTAATAGATGGTAGCACTATAAAATTTTTTCGAATGTACAAGGAACGAATTATGGTGTATTCCTTCATTTTTGAAAGAAAAAATGCAGGAATTAATAAGAATTTTTCTAATATTTTATTTAATTTGTATAGGAATTGTATATATAATGTATAATACAATATGTATATTTAATTTAATTTAATTTAATAGAAACAAAAACGGATGAATATTGTTCGCTGTCTAAAGGATTCATTCATGAATGATATGCCCAAAGAATACTAATAAATTATTGATTTCTGTTAATATAATATTATAATAATTCAGTTAAATGTAATATTAAATTTCAGTTTTTATTGTTTCTATGTGAAGAAAATTTAAGAATAGGCCAGAGACTTATAATTTCTTAGAAGAAGATGATAATTTTTTAATTTTAGTAATAAATCCAAGCATCTTTTGAACTATATTATTGTCACAAAGATGTTATATTGAAATTTATTTATTCTGATACATTCCTAGCAATTTAGAGACCGGAATTTACGAAAAAGAAAAAATAATTATACATTAGCGAATTAATAAAGACTTATTAATTTCTTAGAAGAAGATGATAATTTTTTTAATTTTAATAATAAATCCAAAACATCGTTTGAACTATATTACAGTCTAAATCCTTAATATTTTCTTCGCGAAATAGATATTTTACGGTAGTTCAATAGTTATATATATTAAAAAAGGCTTTCACTCTGAGCTCTCATCTGTATGGTGGTTAAGATACTGCGACTTTATCGGCATTCTTCATCGGATGCCAAGGTTGCAGGTTCGAACCCCAGACCGGCAAAAACCCAATCGACACGCAACAAGCGTGAAATAGCCCCCTATATTTCTTAACGCTTGGTGCGTAATCCATTGGGGGCATTTTGCTAAAATTTGTGGGGATAATGACGTCACACATCGATAAAGTCGATTAATTACAGTCGATAAAGTTGCGTATCAGAGATCAGATGAGAGCTCCCCCTCCATAGCTAAACTCTCTCTAATTATTAAATAATTAGAGTTGATTAAAAAGCAGAAAAACCAACGTTTAAAATGCACAAATAATATATGAAAAGCAGCAAACAGCTGTTTCGAATCTACTAGCGAGATTCTTCTTCAGTGCAAAAGGAACAGCGTGCTAGAAAAAGCAAGGCTGAACAAAATCATAGACAGAGACGCGATGGCTTTTATACCCTATGCGGGTGGCGAAGTCGCCGAAACAACCAATGAGAGAGAAGCAGTGGAAACGACTGGGTGGACAAGTAGCGACATCTACCGGAGAAGTAGAGAAAAGAAACCAAAAAAGGAGGAATTAAATTAACGCTTTCCAAATACTTGGAAAATCTGGAGTACTAGATAAATCATTGACTAAAGAGTGAGAATTTTTAATGATATGGTAAGCTTCCCAAAAATCAAGATCAAGGTTAGAAGAACATTTTTGGATAATGATGGCTGAGGAAAAATCGAACCTATGTTGAGAAGACCAAGAATGTTGAGCAATAGAAGAACGTTTGAGCTCCTGATTTTTAACATAACCTTCATGCTCTTTTAAACGAAATCTAAGAGCACGTTTAGTCTGACCAATATAAGAAAGACCACACTGACAAGAGATCTGGTAAATGCCCCAATTATCCAGGCGATCAACGGGGTGTTTGAGATTTGAAAAAGGGATTTTATTAACAGGAGAAAAAATAACTTTAAAATCAAACCTTCTTAGGATTTTAGCAACTTGCTGACTGATTTTAGGAAAAAATGGTAATACAACTGAAGTATTAGAGTTGGAATTAGAATGCTTTTCAGAATGGTTGGATTTCGTCAATTTCTTATAAATAGAATCGATAATATTAGAGGAATAACCACGATCGACAGCAATAGCTTTGAGGTAATTAAGTTCAGCACTAAGTAACTGAGGAGTGGAACAAATATTAGTAGCCCGAAAAACAAAAGTATTGAAAGCAGCGAATTTCTGGTTAGGGGGATGAGAAGAATACCTGTGAGGTGGGAGACTGACAGCAAAAGGTTTACGAAAGACGGTAGTCTGAAAGCCATTTTCACAACGAATAACAAGGACATCCAGGAAAGAAAGACAGTTATTGGTCTCAATTTCAGAGGTAAATTGAATGCAGAGATCAATGGAATTCATAATAGAGAGAATATGATTAATATCCGAATTCATTTCAATCAGGACATAAACATCATCAACTGTCATCAATGGTTCAAGTCCGATAGGGCCGTTTCGCACTGGATTATCATACGGTGGATAATAAACAGCCATTTATAAAGACTAAAAAATCTTATTCTCCTAACGTTTTAATCATAGTAATTTCTTTTTTATTCATATTTAATATACATTTCTTTCTTACTTCTAAAATATAGTAAAATACATATTCTTTGGTTGTTTCTTTTTCTAATTTCCAATTGAATTCTATTCTCAAATTTTCAAGAGTGGTGTAGTTTACATGATTTGACAAATCAAAATGAATTACAGGATATAATTTACCAAAATCTGAATAATTTACCATACATCCGGTTTCTGTGTTTAGATTATTGAGACCTGATTCCAGAAAAGATTCATATAACCTATTATATTCCTTTTTATCAAAATCCATCGTATATCGCTCTGCTGGTAACGGCGATCTGTTAATCATCAACCAACATTCGATCATATCCAAATTATCAAATATCATATTATTTTTTTTAGGATTTTCATTTCTGTCGAAATATTGCGGTATTACAAATAATCTTAAAACTTCATCGGATGTAGCAGATATAGAATCGGAACCGCTTTTATACTTATTAATAGGACTAGATCTGTTAATTTCATACTGATTCCAGTTTATTTCTATATCCGTATTAGATAATTTTAATTCATTATAGAGAATCTCCGCACCATTTTTAAAGTCGACGTATCTCACCCACAGCGCTATGTCTTCAATTTCTACTTTATAATCTGGATTTGCAGCGTCTGTGTAAATCATATTTCTGCTATCGTCTCTTTGGAATTCCAGTCTTATTATGAAACCAGAAATGGCTTTTTTATATTCTGCGACGAAATCAAAAATTTCCTTTAAAGGCGTCCATGTTGTAACTGAATTACTATTTTTCGACAATTCCCATCTTTTTTTAAATCCTTTATTGTAGTTTTCATTTTTTACAATTTTTAATTTATTGACGACATCTTTTATAGGGGTTGTAGCAGTTATCGTACCATCGTCTTGAAGTAAACTTTTATTTCTATCAGCACTATCATTGGTATCCGGATAAAAACCTATATTGGTGGCTTCTGATGTTGAATAATCTCTGGTATAATCCTTAAGTCTCTTAACCTGTAGAATGTAGGAGTGATAGTCTCCAACTGATTCGATTATTTGTTTACCTATCTGAAGTTTTACGCCTTTCATAGAACACACAGCTGCGACATTATCATCGTTTATAGATGCACCGCTGGATTATATAATTTTCCACTTTGTCTCAAGGTAACTCTCCGATAATGAAATAGGATCATTTGTATCGGTAATTTCGAAATGAAACGTAGTATTTTCTTTTTTGTCATTATGGCTTGTACTAGGCAATCTTATTTTTTTTTAATTCGCTACTTTTTATATCGTTATTATAATAATAATGAGTATCTCTTAGATCATAATTTTTTTCCATTTATTTAGGAAGAATTTTTAGACCTGTTCCTTTCATCTTTTTTGAAAATATTTCATTCAATATGTCAGCATCAGTCAATCTGTCAACTACTGTTTTTTCATTCAAATCTACTTTTTTAGATTTAAAAATCCTTTTCCTTGAATTCTTTTACTTTTCCTATATAATCTGTGTTGATTCATTTATTTATTGAGAAAATTTAGTTAATATCAGTTGATATATTTTTTCAACATAGTCTTCGTTTTCCTCTACGACTCGAAAATTATACTCAATTAAACCTTTATTTAAATCAATTAATTCACCATTTTGATTCGTAACTCTCATCCTTATTCTACGAATTGAATCCCTATTCACAGGATAATATATTAAATTATTGAATTCTTTCGAAATGATAACACCAGGTACATCCCTCGGTGTGAAAGAATAAATAACTTCTGAATTATTCTGGTTGATTAAAGATCCATTAACTACATCACAATGAATATATATAATGTCGTTTCCGTTTGTTATATCTGCTATATTTTCACCTTCTATTACAGTCTCTTCATCATGACTTTCGTAAACTTTTTTTTCAAAGCCTATTAACTTATGAAAATCGCTTTTTGTTAAATCGATATTCCAAACTTTAGTTAATTTAATAAGCATTCTCAGTCTAGATTGTATTCTACCAAATTTTACCGGAGGATCGTCTGAACCAAACACTTTCATTACATCTATATTTAAATCTTCAACATTTTTATTACCATAAGGAATAGTGATAGATTTAACATTATTCTCATCTGTGTATACGTCAAACGTATTAGTTTTATCTGTTATGTTAAACCATGAAACTGTCATAGTAAAAGATTGCAATGCTAATTTTTTTAATTTAAGAGGTTTAGGAAATTCAACAGTGAAATCCTCTGATTTTTCATGACTTTTTGGTTTCAATTTGATCATTTATTAGACAGTAAAAATTCTTTAAATATGAAAAACAAGCTCTTCGTTATAATCGCTAGGCTGTTGGGTGAATGAATTATGTACACATTCTGGACATTTACCGGTATTTCTTTCTTTTATATATTTCATACAAAATAATCCACAGTTTACAGAAGTAGGTTTTTGTAAAAAACTATCATTGTGAGCTATATTGACTTTTTTATTGGACAGTTTAAGAAATTTCATAATATTTTCAGGAATATATTTTTCTCTGAGTTTGATATTTTTATATATATATTCCCCAAAAGGATCGAAATATTCTACATAGTTATATTTCGGGTCATTATAATAAGAAACCCAATGTGTTCCAGGACCAGTCGAAATATCTAAATTAATAATACCGCTTTCAAAATTTCCAATCTTTTTAGGAAGTAAATCGGAGGTGAAAACACCTCTGAATCCCTTTTCATCTTTCATATTTTCCTTAATCGTCTTATCCGATATACCCAATTTTGTTATCGGGATTTTTTTTTTTAGACAGGGAAGCTGGCGTTTTTTTAATACCAGATCCTTTGTTTTCCCAAGGTTGAAAAACTCCAGATCCCGAAATTTTATCCAGGATTTTTTTAGTTCCCCAACCCGCTGCACCACTCGCAGCACCGAGTCCTAGTGATGTTAAAATAGGAATTAAAAAAGGTAAAAATCCACCGTTTTTATCTAATTGAGTTTTGCTTATAGTTATTCTTTTACCTTTACTAATCTGATTAATCTGTGTTTTAGTTAAATACATTTCATAATTGGAAGGTTTAGAATTGTCTATCTGCAGTGTCAGTTCTTCTTTTTTTCTGAGAGCAGATTTCAATTTACTAATCTGTCCGTCACTCAAATGAATCTTCTTTTTTACATAACTCATTTATTAGGCAGCAAAAAGCTGACGCTTTCAAAGAAGAAATTGATTGTATAATCGTTCTTTATCTCCGTTAGTTATTTTTTTAGTTTTAATAAGTTTGTCTATTAGCACTTCATTTTTTAATTTTTTCGACTTGCTACCTTGACATATTTTTTCAATTAATTCAGATAATAAATCTAATCCTTTACCGATTTTCATTACTTCGCTACCTCGAATTGTAGTTAATCTAGCCAGATATTTTTGTAGCTCATCTTCTTTATATTTAACAGTGTCTAATTCATCCTTTTTCTGACTTAATATCTCCTCTGAAAGATTTTTAGCCCGCGTAATTGTACTTTGTAAGTTGCCTTTTTTCCTCGATAATTCTTCTTTTAACTCCTTAGCCTTTGCATACATTTCATCTAATTTTACTTTATTGTCTAGGAGTTTCGAAGGTCTGTATAATTTTTCAGTTATTAAATAATCTGTATCTAAATACTGATCAACATTATAAATAAGTGGTTGTTCTTTATATAATTCTTTGACATCTTCGATCGCTTCAGGAATAATTCTAGATGATTCTGCAATAGGCTGTAAAGATATATTTAATTCGTCCAATTTATCACTGATAGATTTAATATTTTCTTTTCTACTTTTATCCTGTTCTTCTAATTTTTTAGTGACAGGTTTATGAAATTCAGTTAAACTTTTGTCTATACCTAGCTTTCTATCACGCTGTTCTTCATTATTTTTTCTAATATCTGCTTGTAATTTGACAAGTTTTATTGCATTTTTTAATTCTTCTTTTTGTTTCTTATTTCGATCTTTTTCTAAATCGTTTATTTTATCCATTTATATAGTTTTAAATTAGAAGCGACAGCTTCGCCGTCTATTTTTACTGACAGCTAATTAGAAGCGATAATGTTTTTACTGACAGCTAATATGTTTTTACTGACAGCAACATTTGAAAGCGTCAGCTTTTCGCTGTCTAATAAATGATTAAAATTAAAAATTACACAGAACCGGAAGAATTGCCTGACCCCAAACAACATCGTTTTTTACCCAGACATCCTTTCAGATTATTAATAATCGGCCCATCAGGTTGTGGAAAGACAAATTTACTAATAAATTTATTAAACGGTTTTGAGAATCCTAGTAATTTAAGATTAGATTTCGACGCTTTATATTTATGCGCAAAAGATATTTCCGAGCCAAAGTATTCTAAATTGCAAGAAAATTATACACAGTTTGAAGGTGTTGAAAGAGACGATATTATAAAATGTAAAAAAATAAGTAAAAATAAAAGAAGCGAATTATTAAAATTGTATGATAAATATAAAAAGAATGTATTATTTTCTTCAGATTTGAGTGAATTTATTACTGTCGACGATCTAGATTCCTCTGAAAAAAATCTTGTTGTGTTTGACGATTGTGTTACAGAGAAAGACCAGAAAGTTATAGAGGATTTGTTTATAAGAGGTCGAAAGAAAAATGCATCCATTATTTATTTAACGCAGTCTTATTACTCAACTCCTATAAATATTAGAAAAAATTGTAATTACTTCATATTTTTTAAGCTACAGCCTAGGGAAATCAATCAGATAATCAGAGAAATAGACGGAAATCTAACGAAAAAAGAATTTCTAGAAAAATATAATTCTTGTAAGGGTAACTTCTTTATGTTAGATTTAGTAAATTCTGAAATGAGATACCGAAAAAATTTTGAACCTACATAAATGGAAGAATATTTAGAAAAGAGATTATATGTTTATCGGAAAAGTTACAATTTGTATCAAAAGATAAGTATTTCCTTAACTGTTAGCAAATTTATGCTAAGTGCTTCGGGATTATCAGCTTTTGTATTAATACCACTGGCTGCTTTGAGTTTGACTGTTGGAATTGTAGAAGTCATTGAGAAATCTTTAAATATTTTGGAACGAAAAGAAGAATACAAGCAATGTTATAATTTTTATAAACAACTGTTAAATTTGTTGAAAGCTAAAAAAATTTCAGAAGAAGAAGTGTATGTTAGAGAACAAGATTTTATAAATAATTTAGTATATTTCCCAATCGAAAAGTATGTGAAAAAAGTACAGTTGAATGGATATAAATATTCTTCTTAGAAAGCGTCAACTTTTTGCTGTCTAATAAATGAGTTGTAAAAGTAAAAAAATTGTTGTTACGTCTTTAACTGAAAAAGGTAATTTTAAAGGTGGGTGTTTAAAATGTGGACAAACTGGATCGGGTTTTCTGAATAAAGTCATTAGTAATTTACCTTTTGAAATGCATTTACCTAATCATAACTTCACAGGCCCGGGGACACAATTATTATGGGGGAAAACGCGATTAAATCCAGATTTAACGTATAAAAATTCGTCTAAACCTGTTAACCGAGTGGATGAAATTGCATATAAGCATGACAAATGTTATTTAGAAAATAAAGATACAAAAAGTAGAAATGAAGTATGCGATAAGAATATGATTGATGAATTAGATAATATTCAAAATCCTACGATTAGAGAAAGAATTGAAAGAGGAATTGTAAAACCGATTATTAAAGCTAAAAAATCTTTTGGTATGGGATCTATAAATACAAAGATCTATTGTTTAAAATGTAAAAACCACACAGAAACTAAAGATGTTAAAAATGCAATTTCTAAAAATAACAGACCGATAATGAAAGGTATTTGTCTAGATTGTGGTTCTAAAAAGAGTGTTTTTTTAGGAAAACCTTAGGGATGAAAGATCCTAAAAGTATCTTAGAAAAAATATATTATCATCCTGAAAGGGGTTATTGTGGAATCAATGAATTAAAGCGGAAAACAGGTTTCAGTCAAAAGCAAATTACAGATTTTTTACACAGCCAAGATGTTTATACAAGGCATAAGCCTTTAATTCGCAAATTTAAACGAAGACGCGTTTATGTCAGTCATATCGATGATCAATGGCAAGCAGATTTATTGTTTATCAAACCTTTTAGTAAATATAATAACGGAACTAATTACTTATTGACAGTGATAGATATATTTAGTAAGTACGCGTATGCCATTCCGATAAAGAGAAAAACTGGTGAAGAAGTAACTGAGGCATTTAAAAAGATATTTAAAGAAAGAATCCCTGAAAAACTGCAAACTGACAAAGGAACCGAATTCGTAAATAAGTTAACTTTAAAATTGTTTAAAGATAATAATATTCAGTGGTTTACAACAGAAAATGTTGAAATAAAATGTTCTGTTGTCGAACGATTTAACAGAACAATTAATAAAAAAATTAGAACCTATCTAGCAGCCAACAATACTAAAAGATATATAGATGTATTGGACGAATTAGTTAAAAACTATAATAATACCAGACACAGGTCTATCAAAATGACGCCAAGCGAAGCGAGTAGAGAAGAAAACGAATCTGAAGTTTATAAAAATTTATACGAAGAAAAAATAATAAGAAAACCGAAATTCAAGGTTGGCGATAGAATAAGAATTTCGAAATACCAGACTGCTTTTACCCGCGGATACCAACCCACTTTTACTGAAGAAATTTTCATTGTTTCAGAAATATTAAACACTGACCCAATTACTTATAGAATAAAGGATTTGAATGGCGACGAAATAAAAGGAACTTATTATGAACCGGAATTAGTTAAATATAATCAGAAAGATAAAACGTTTAAAATTGAAAAAATAATAAAAAAGAAAGGCAATAAATGTCTAGTTAAATGGTTAGGTTATTCCGACGAATTCAATTCTTGGGTTGACGTAAAAGATATCAAGTCAATTTAATTTTCCGCTAAAATGTTTATAAAATTACTCATCAAAACTCCCGTCTATACGGGGAAAATGCATTACATTAAAATAAGTTTAAATAAATGAATTGTGACTTTTTTAAAGACGTTTTAATAGATGATTCTGATTCTTTTAACAAAGAAAACAAATGTCAAATACCCGAAAAATATCTGAAAATTTATGACCAGATGTAAAAATGTGAAATAATGTACGATTCGGACGGTGAATATTTTACATATAAAAATATAGATGCTTTTTTAAGTGAAAGACGTAAATCCAGAATAAGTCGTTTTAAAGCATTGAAATGGAAATTGAAGTTAAATATTACATATGAAGCTGAAGAAATGTTTATTAAATTTTTAGATTTGGTGTACTATAAAAAGTCGATAAATTACCTATATTTCATAAAGAAAATATTAGATTATTATAATATTGATAATAATTTGAAAGTAAAATTTAATAAGAAAAACGAAGACATTTGGAATAGCTTTCTAAAAAATGTTTCTTAATAAATGGAGCTGTCTAAAGTTTGCAAGCATTGCCAGATGACTAAACCTTTAGACCAATTTTATACTCGATTTCGTTACGGCAAAACGGAACATTACGCTAATTGCAAAAGTTGTCATTTAGCTAATAAAAATAAAAAAATTGATTGCGAATGTGGTAAAAAATACACTTTACCTCATAAAAAAAGACATTTAAAAAGCAATTATCATATCAAACGAACGTCAAAATAAGTTTAGGATGTTGTGTTTTAAATTGAACGTATTTTTTAGTTGAAGGTATTATATTGAATGTTGCATTTTAGTTGAAAATATTATATTCAATGTTTTAAATTGAACGTATTTTTTTAGTTGAAAGTATTATATTGAATGTTGCATTTTAGTTGAAAATATTATATTCAATGTTGTGTTTTAAATTGAACGTATTTTTTTAGTTGAAAGTATTATATTGAATGTTGCATTTTCAGAAATTATTCAATTGGACCTTGATAGTTTCAAAATTAGAATCGTGGGGAAAAAGTGTTTATAAAATTTCTTCTATATAATTGGAGGAAACTCTAAGATTGATATCTGTTTCAAAAATACATATTTCAAAATTAAGGCAGGTCGTAAAACTTTTAAATATAAATCAACCCCAACGATGTAAAAAAGATGACTTAATTAGATTGATACTGGGATATATAAAAGAAACTGGGAAATATAAATACGTTTTAGTAGATTTATTAAAAATAGACGCAACAGATTATTTAAATGAAATGAAGAAAAAATTTATCAAAAATCCTAAGAAAAGAAATAAGTTGAAAAAAATATTCGATTCTTTTGATTTAAAATTTAACAATAACACAGCAGAATTTAATCCAAAAAATAACGAAGAAAAAAAGATAAAAACAGCGGTCAACCTTAAAAAATTATTTCCTGATTTGAATGAAAAATTGAAACAATTTATAAATTAACCGAAAAACCGTCCAAAACTTAAAAAACTCTTTGATTATTACGGCTTGAAATATAAAGATGAAAAATTGATTAAAAAGACAGAAAAGAAAGTCAAATTGCAAACAAATTTAGAAAATCTGTTTAGGCCTGATTACGAAATTGTTGAGACAGGAAAAAAATTTATAAAAAAATTTAATACTTACATGTATGTTTATAAAATAAGACAAATAAACAAACTCACACCAGGCCAGTATTATAGTATCTTAAAAGATTTATTCAGAAGAGCAATTGGAAAAATTGAAGGAAAGGTCCAAATTGTTGTAGACAATCCCTCTTTGACGCAACCCTTTCACCCTAAAATGATGTCAACGAAAGAAGCCTATGACACCTATTTAGATGTTTTAACACATAAAATTGAATACAAAGAGCTGGATATTAAAGACTGTGAATTTTTTTTTACTGTCGTTGATTTGCCTAAAGGCGGTAAACGATCGAAATTACTGAACAATAACGATATTGTCAATAAAAAAGTATTCTTCAAATTAAAAATGACGATAATATCTGTTTGGCTAGATCAATCGTTACAGCCTTAGCTATTCAAAATCGTAAAATTTTATGCGAAGAATTGAATCTAGAAAAACTTACAGATAATGACGTTAGATACATAAAAATGGGTAGAAAATTACAAAACGATTTAGCGATAAAATTGCATGAAATGTGTGATATTCCGTTAGAAATGTGTAATTTAGAGCATGTTAAACAATTCGAAAATTTTTTAAATATTCAAATAACTATATTTTGCAGAGAAAATTTTAACGAAAGAATATACAGCGGTGCCTATAAATATAATTGTGTTTACATTTTAAAAAATAGAAATCATTTTGATGTCATTACAACGGTTACAGGATTTTTAGGAAAAAACAATTATTGTGATTATTGTAAAGTCAGTTATAAAAGAAGTGATCAACATAAATGTTCTTTAAAATGCAATAGATGTTTTAGGAAAGAGAGTAATTGCGAAGGAGTTGATATTCAGTGTAATGATTGTTTTAGATCTTTTAAAGGAAAAAAGTGCTTCGAAAATCATAAAAATCACTCAGTCTGTGAAACACTGTGGAAATGTTTAAAATGTAAGAGAAATATCAGTAGAAGTCAAAGAAAACCGAAAGATCATAAATGTGGAGAAAGACAATGTAAAAACTGCAGAAAGTGGGATTCGGAAGATCATAAATGTTATATACGCTGGAAAGAATCTAAGGGGGGAACCTGTAAAAATGTCTGTCCCAAAAATATAAAAGACAGAGGGAAATGGTGTGAGAAATGTAAAAGGTCAAAATTTACAGAAAAATATATGTTTTTTGACGTTGAAACGAATCAAGAGACAGGAAATCACCAAGTCAATCTAGTCATAAATCATGATTTTAACGGAAAAGAAAAAATATTTCAGAACGAAAATGAATATTGTAAATGGTTATTTCAAAATAAACATTGCGGTTATACAGTATTAGCGCATTATGGAAAAGGATTCGATTTTCAATTTCTAGCTAACTACTGCTTTAAAAATAAAATTAAAGTGTTTACAATATATCAAGGAAATAAGCTCATATATATGCAAGCAACCGTATATATTATAAGGTTTATTGATTCTATTAATTTTACACTGATTCCGTTAAGAAAATTTCCTAAAACGTTTGGACTAACGGAATTGGCAAAAGCGTATTTTCCTCATTTGTTTAACACTATGGAAAATCAAAATTATGTAGGAAAATATCCTGAAAAATACTATTATGGTTATGATACTATGACTTTAGATCAAAGAAAAACTTTTGATAAATTGTATAAATCCGTAAAAAGCGAAACATTTGATTTTCAAAAAGAAATTATAAAATATTGTAGATCTGATGTTGATATTTTAAGAAAAGGATGTTTAGAATTGCGAAGATTATTTCTAAATATTGCTAATATTGATCCTTTTAAATATGTCACTTTAACAGGCGTTTGTATGGCTATATATAGAGATAAATTCACACAACTGAATACAATAGCGATTGATGAGGAGTGTATTCCAAAGGATCAATTCAGTAAGAAATCGATCATTTGGCTAGACTATCTGTCTAAAAAACACAATATCAAAATACAGCATGCTTTAAACGGTGGTGAGAAAAAACTGAAATTAGGTGATAAAACTTATAAAGTAGACGGTTTTTATAATAACACTGTTTATCAGTTTCAAGGATGTCATTGGCACGGTTGTCCTCGCTGTTTTACAGAATCCACTGTCAATCTTCAAAATCAGATATGTATGAAAGATTTGTATGAAAGAACTCAAAAAATAAATAAAAAAAATAAAAGATAAAGGATTTGAATTGATTGAAATATGGGAATGCGATTTTGATAGTGACAAAGAAATTAAAAAATATATGAAAAATGAATGGAAAAGAGATTTTGTAGAACCTTTAAATCCTAGAAACGCATTCACCGGCGGTAGGTGCGAACCTACCAAATTAATCTACGAAATGAAAGAAATCGAAAAGGGTAGATATATCGATGTTTGTTCACTTTATCCAACAGTGAATTACTTTGATTACTATCCTGTTGGTCATCCGGTAAAGATTTATAATCCGGAAAAATATGATAAAAATTGGTATGGGTTGATACAATGCAAAGTACTTCCACCTAGAAGGCTCTATCATCCTGTTTTACCTTATAAAGGAGAAAAATTAATATTTAGTTTGTGTAAATTATGTTCAAAACCTATAAAATGCGAAAAGAAACAATGTAAAAAATGTTATGATATGCGGAATAATGAATGTAATCATACGGATGAGGAGAGAAGTTTTACTGGTACGTGGACAACTACCGAAGTTGAACTGGCTATTGAAAAAGGTTATAAGTTTTTAAATATCTATGAAGTTTGGCATTTTGAAAAAAAATCTAATACATTATTTAAGGATTATGTTAAAATGTTTTTGAAAATCAAATTAGAAACAGATGATAAATGGTCTGAAAATTTCAAAACTGAAAAAGAATATAAAAGGTGCGTAGAAAAGAAATTGGGTATAAGGTTAGGAGAAATCAAAGAAAACCCAGGAATGAGATTTATACCTAAAATTTGTTTAAACTCTTTATGGGGAAAGTTCGGACAGAGAAAAAATATGAAACAAACAGAGAATGTAACAGAATTGGCAGATTTTTATAGAATTATACTGAACGACCGCATTAAAGACTTGAATATGATATTTTTAAATGATGAGTGTGTGCAAATGGATTATAAGATGAAAGATGAATATGTCAAGAATAACTTTAATACGAATATTTATATAGCGGCTTTTACAACCAGTTCGGCTAGAATAAGATTATATGAAATGCTTGATAAATTAGGAGATAAAGTTATGTATTACGATACAGATAGTATTGTGTATATCGATGATGGCTCCAATAAAGTAAAAACGGGTTGTATGTTAGGCGAGTGGACCGATGAATTAGGAGAAGATAAATATATGAAATCGTGGATATCTGGAGCAAGTAAAGATTATGGTTATATTCTGAACGATGGTTCTGTAAAAGGAAAAGTAAAAGGATTTAAAATGAGTTATGAGAGCGAAACTAAGCTCAATTTTGCCGAGAGAATGAAAACAATAACTGGGGAAATTGACCATATACAGGGTGTTCCGTTAAAGGGGTCCAATATTAATAGGGGTAATAGAGGAGATCACATGGAGCATAAATCAGTATATAAAGCCTGGTCGGATCTCAATAGTTTTCAAGTTACAGCAAATAGAATGAAAATTCGGAAAATTGTAAAAGAACCCTCATTGCTAAACTATCGATAATGCTACATAAAAACGAAGCACATATTTAGAAAGAGCAGAAAAAAACCTACAAAATGACATCAATTGTATTAAAATAGCAATATTTATTGACGAGTTGCAAGCCCTGAAACAGTGAAAAAAGTACGAAATCCAATATACATCAAAATAGTTAATCGTTAATTCCAAAAAGACAACTCTAGCTACAACAAGGAAAATGTAGTAAAATTTGGTCCATTCCGAAAACTTTCGAAAAAGCTTACAATGAACCATATCGGTTTAATTGTGTGAGAGAAATTAATCAGTTTCTTAGTTACAACTCCGCTTTCTTTGACACTAGCAAAGGTTAAACTCCGCCCATCACGATTGGAAACACCGCCTTTTTAATTACTCTCAATTATACATTTTCGATCATGCTTCTTCTGAGATGCAACATTTTTAATTATTCAAGAGTTGAATGAACCAAAATAACTTTACAATAATAGTCTACATTTTAAAGTGGTCTTTTATTGATATAAAGCTTAAGTTAAATTCTTTAAAATTAAACTGGTGGTGAAAATTCGGAAATAATTAAAAATATTGCGATTTGTAACTATGCAAGAAGTTTCAGTACATGTTTTACATGGACAATTATTGTATGTATATGTGCATCATAATTTATGATAGGAAATAATAATAACAAATAGCATAATAATTTTATTAATTATAAATTTAAAAAAGGACACTAAATTTTAAATTAATTCATACAAACTTTGTAATTTACAATTTGAGTACACCACAGTCTGTGACATACAAAATACTGTGCCAAAAAGTGTTGAAAATAAAAGAAAAATGACAAATAAAGAATTACATTCCACGTACTTTATGACATATGTGAAGCATAGTCTTTTGGCCTGCGCTGCACAGTTCAATGTTGGAAGGCAGACGAACGGACATTATTATAATAGGTGTTCGAGGTTGCGCCCATTAACAGAATCGCACAGCTGACAGCGACGTCGTAAAGATTGGCGAACACGCCGAAAAACTCCGACGGAGTTGGGAATGTCTCCTGCAGCGACAACGATTCGCGCTAGTAAATCCTCCGGTGTATCCACAGGCGTTTCATACACCAGCGATTTAAGGTGTCCCCAAACAAAAAAGTCTAACGGATTGAGGTCTGGAGAGCGTGCAGGCCAAGCAACAGGTCCACTGCGTCCAATCCATTTCCCAGGATATGTTGAATTGAGGTGATTGCGAACACCTATGAAAAAATGTGCCGGTGCGCCATCGTGCATAAACCACATATTGTGGCGCAATGTTGCTGGCACATTTTGCAGTAACTGCGGTAAGATATCCCGTAGGAAAACCAAGTACGTACTGCCATTGAGTACATCTGGGAGTAAATATGGTCCTATGAGATAATCGCCGAGGACACCTGCCCATATGTTCACACTGAACTTTTGTTGTGCGTTCGACGGAAAAACAGTGTGCGGATTTGTATATGACCATGTGTGCATATTGTGCGTGTTTACCACGCCCTCTCTCGTAAATGTTGCTTCATCAGTAAATAAAATATTTTCCAGAAATTGTGGATTATTTTCTGTTACATTAAGCAACCAGCGTACGAATTCTGTCCGCTGAGCACAATCTGTTACTGATAACAGTTGTACCCGCTGCATATGAAAGGGGTGCATGTTTTCTGCACGCAGAACACGCCACACACTTTGGTGAGAAACACCGACTTCAGACGCAGCAGCTCGTGTACTCGTGGAGGGGTTATCTTTAAAAATATTCAGTACATCTTCTTCCATTGCAGGTGTTCGTACATGTCGAGGTTTCCCTGCATCAATGCTTGCTGTATTAAACGATCCAGTCTCCCGTAATCGTCTATCGATTTTTATGAAGAGTTTCGAACTTGGGCAACGCCTCCTTGGAAATTGCTCACGGTACATGCGCTGTGCTAGACATGCATTTCCATGAGCTTGCCCGTACATCAGATGCATGTCCGCATATTCTTCGTTAGAGTATTCCGGCATAATTATTATACATCAACTTACTACAATCCCACTTACAACAGCCTCCCTTTAACATAACGCCCACTGATGACTGCTGTTTTATTACACTTTTCTTCCTATACACATAGAAAATTTTCATAAAAAGTACTTTTTCTTCATCATCCTGAAAGTTCATGGAGGAAACGCAGCAGTCACGGAGTTTGCTTTAAGACAAGGCGAGAGCTGCACAATATGTCATTCACTTGACCAGACTGAATAATGAAAGGGTATTGATAGAGGTTGATCAGAAATGTATAATTGAAAGATATTAAAACGGGGTGTTTACAATCGTCATGGGCGGAGTTTCGCCCTTTCCGAACGTGCAACAGTACAGAGTTGTAACTAGGGAACTGCTTGATTTCTCCCATACAATTAAACTGATATGGTTTATTGTCAGCTTCTTCGAAAGCTTTCGGAATGGACCAAATTTTATAACATTTTCCTTGATGTAGGTAGAGTTGCATTTTTGGAATTAACGATTAACTATTTTGCTAACTATTTGATTTTGTATTTTTTCACTGTTTCAGAGCTTGTAACTCGCCATTAATTCTCAATATTCTAAAACAACTTATGTCATTTCGTAGGATTTTTTCTGCTCTTTCTAAATATGTGCTTCGTTTTTATGTAGCATTATCGATAGTTTAGCAATGAGGGTTTTTTTACAAATTTCCGATTTTTCATTCTATTTGCTGTAACTTGAAAATTATTGAGATCCGGCCAGGCATTATATACTGATTTATGCTCCGTGTGATCTCCTCTATTACCCCTATTAATATTGGACCCCTTTAACGGAACACCCTGTAGATGTAGAAATAAACCAATTTCAGATACAAAAAGATAGAAGTATTAAAGTGAATAAAATGAATAAAAGATATATATTTGGATATGATAAAAGAAGAATTTTAGATAACTTTGATACTGTACCATTTGGATTTTAAGCGGAATATTTAATTTATAAAAAAATGTTTTCTAATAAATGGACGATGTCACTCTTATCATAAATGTTCAAGGTTTTATACTTCCTTTTAAATCTATAGCGAGAGAAATAAGCTGGGTTCATTTAAAAGAAGGAATAGGTGAAACGATTTCTGTATTTACACCTAACTATGAATTAGGTGATCAAGACCATGGAATAGTTCGTAGATGTACTAACGATATCCATGGTTTAAGATTTAAAAGATATTCAGATAATACAGGCTTATGGATTAGTAGCGACAATGTAAAAGATTATCTCTTACAATTGCATCAGATATACGGAGGGACATTTGCTTTTAAAGGAGGAGTTTTTCCGAAAAGTACCTTTGAAGAATGGGGAATTCCTATAAAAATATTAGAAGTACCGAGATGCGTTCGAATCCTAGGACAGGGTTGTTCTATGTACAGATGTCTGTACTATAAAAATTTTCTTTCAAAAATTGTTTCTTAATAAATGGAAGAATTCAACAGTCTCAGATCGTTCCCTGTAACTCATAAGCTAAAAGATTTAGAGACAGGGAAATACAAACTGATTTCGTTGAAGAAAATTCAAACAAAATTTGGAAATACCACTATTGCAAGATTAGAAGTTAATGATGTAGAAAAGGATTATTTTCTTAAAAAGAGTCATGGAAAAATTTCTGAAGCAGCAATAACAAAACTGAATAAAGGGGGTTATATCTTTCATTTTAAAGGAAAAAATAATGACGGCTTTTATGATTATGAATTAGAAAAAGCTTAATCCTACAATTTGTTTTAAATCTTACAATAATCGAATGGACCTTTTATCGAACTATCAAACTACCAGAATAATATTTACTGAAATTCAAAATATATCTGTTTTTAAGTACAAAATTCTTTCCGTTCAACTTGGTGAATTAAATAAAAAATTTGGCCATTATTATGAAGAAGAAGAACCTCATAGAGAAAGATTAATAGATGAAGTTTTGGAATTAAAAAATATTTTAATACGATTTATTAATGAATTGCGACTGCTTTTAAATAAAGACGAAAAATAAAAGTGTTTATAAAAATGCTTCTGTATAAATGGTGTCGGCTCAAAGATTAGAAGATATTATAATTCATAAATATAAAGATTTATTTATCAATTTATCCCATCATAAAACATTTCATACATTTATTTCATTATATATGAATAAAATTGATCTTCATTTAAGTAAAAATATTATGAAATTGCCCATTGAATTTATAAGAAAATTTAAGGATAAACTTAATTGGAATTGTATATCACAGAATGAAAAATTATCAGAAAATTTTATTAGAGAATTTCAAAATAAAGTTGAGTGGCGGTGTATATCATTTCATCAGACATTATCCGAAGATTTTATTAGAGAATTTCAAAATCATGTTGACTGGTATTATATGTCATTTCATCAGACACTATCAGAAGATTTTATTAGAGAATTTAAAAATAAAGTTGACTGGGAAGGGATCTCCTATCATCAGGTCTTATCCGAAGATTTTTTAAAAGAATTTAATGATAAAATTGACTGGGAATGGATATCATATATCAACGGTTTTTAATTAACATTTTAATTTTAAGCCGAAGGATTATATCCTTTATTTGACGTCCAATTTTTTTCTAAATAAATGTTACAATATTTTGTCATAAGTACTTTACTGTTTAATTGTCTTTCGCCTACCTTTCATTATTTTAAATTTGACCCCGTTATTACAAATCATAGCATCGATAACTCTAATAATTATACTATATTTCATAGGTTCAGTGATACAATAAAATTAACTTTCACAGCTAAAATATACAAAATGGATCAAACCTCTAAATTTTCTCAACCTGGTGTTTATTTTTGGATAGAAAGTAAATGTGATGACAATTGGAATTTAATACCCGAAACAAAAGAATGGTTCGATATTTATATTCCAGGAGATAATAACTTATACTATTCTATAGCTTTTAATGCAACTAAAGATTTTAGGATTGGTTATAATGCCGATAACTTATTATACAACGCAGCTCTTTGCTTTTCTTATTCCTATCAATATTATCCTAGAGGAAGGTTGTTTATTAGCATTTCGTAGACTATTAAGAAAGTGCGTCAGGCAAAATTTTTCATAACTGTAATAATTTTGATTGTTTATTCTATAACCTTTTCTTAAAACTTCTTCTTTACATAATTTAGTAGAAAAAATAAAAATATCCACACAATGCAATTTTTATCATCATTTGCTCGATAAATCGTTATAAAATCGTTACAGCACCGATATTTTAACAGTCAAATTTTTTGAGCAAAATCTTACAAAAATCGTTAAATATTTGCATTTAGTGGAATATAAAAAGTGTGCCAAAGGACCCCCTATATACTACTATTATATACTACAGATTTTAAAGAGTAATTTTATTGCCTTAGCACACATACGTAAATAGCAAAGATACGTAATTAATAAAAATTAAATTTAAAAAATCAAAAAACCCGACTGCATAAAAAGCGAACTAATTAATTATTTCTCATCAATGTGTGAAACTATTTTTTATATTACTTACCTGTTTTTTTTCATTTACTTGTATTGATGACTTTTAAGTTGTGTTTAATTGTTAGTTCCTATCTATAAACACTGTTTTAATGAGATTAGAGTTGCAGTAAAGCTAGAGATCATACGTATACAACTTCCAGGTTGTGTAATATTTAATCGGAGCTTCTGACTGCAAAATAGTCAATCAAACATCCTCTTCATTTTGAAAGACCTATCCAATGATATGCCATTCAATATGGTGCGTAAAAATGTTTTTCGTCTCTACCGCCATTTCGAATTCATCAAAACAAAATCTAGCCTATAATCATCGGACGGTTAAGACAAATCGATAGAGACCTCATTCATTAAAATCCATCCAGCCGTTGGGATGTTTCGATGGTATAAAGAAATCCACATACCCAGATACGCGTGAAACACATAACCCTTCTTGTCAGTCGGGTAAAAAAGGCGAATATGTTTATTTAAAAAATAATTGTAGCGCATTTCAATTTGTTTATTAACGGTTAATTTTTAATTAATTCATATATGTATCACAGCACAACGTAGGGTTAACGCTATCTGTGAAAAATAAAATGTTGCAACTGTATTTATTTATTAAAGGATAAATTGATTCATATATGCATCACTGCGCAGTGTAGAATTAACGCTATCTTTGAAAAATAAAGCGTTGTAAGTGAATTTATTTATTAAAGGTTAAATTGATTCATATATGCATCAATGCACAGTGTAGGATTAACGCTATCTTTGAAAAATAAAGTGTTGGAACTGAATTTATTTATTAAAGGTTAAACTAATTCATATATGCATCACTCAGCACTGTATGGTCAAAGCTGTCTTTGGAAAAACAACTGTTGCTTTTGAATATTTGACAGTGGTAAAAGCTAATAACAAAAATAAGAGCGGAGAGGAAAATATTCGTTATACAGGGACTTCTTTATAACCAATTTTATTAAAGCGTTAAAATATATATCAAAAGTATTAGATACAGTCGTGGAAAAAAAGTAAACACTCCCTAGTAACTCTTCAACAAATTATCGTAGACGGACGTTACTGGTACCGAACGTTTGGAAATAAAGTCTACTTTTAAATGATGTATATAAAATTTGCTTAGGGGGCCACCTACATATTAAGACGAACCCAAACTTTATTTTTTTCAATAGCAATACCCAATTTTAACGAGATATTTCAAATCTTCGGTTCAAACTATTCCTAGACACCAAATTTCAAGTCATTTGAATGATAAGTTTTTGAATTATAAACATTCAAAATTTAGTGCTTCTAATGTTAAATTACATTTTCATATTTTTATTTATATCTCCTGAAATTATGCTCCTAATGTGCTAACTTTTTGTGTAGCTCTAATACTAATGTGCCTAAATATAAATACGCTGAATTTGCAATTTTTTAAATTTTATGATATGAATTATGAATTATGAAATTAATATTCGAAAAAATTATGTATTGCAACATACAATGTTTTGCTGGATTTCGATTTATTAAGTCCTGCTTTATGAAAATCCAAAATTTCACATTTTTCTTCCAAATAGTTTTCAAATTATGCTTAAAAAACTGTAAAATGATGGTTTAAGGGGCCGTCTATGATAGAAGTGAGTAGATATTTTGAAAATTCTTCTGGTGTCCTGTTATCTAACAGACTTCATTGACTGCTTGAGTGGTGTTTAAGGTGCCTTGATCAAGAAGGGGACTCTCTCGGTTAACAATCGAGGACGGAACTTCAATTTCGATATAGCCCTTAAAATAAGCTCATTTTACAATAATTAATTTCTCGGAAATTTATGGTACGAATTGCATAAAAATTTATTTTTAGTCTAATTGAAGGGTGTGGAGTTCATTTATGCTTTCAGAATTGGGTATTGCTATTGAAAAAAAATGAAATTATGGTTCGTTTTAATATGTAGATGGCCCCCTAAGCAAATTTTATATACATCATTTAAAAGTAGACTTTATTTCCACTCGATCGGTACCAGTAACTTTCTTCTACGATATTTTGTTGAGGAGTTAGTAGGGGGTGTTTACTTTTTTTTTCCACGACTGTACATATTTTAGTTGCATATATACAATGTTTGAATATTGCATGTTTGAATTGCATTAAAAAAATAACTCCATACTACCTTTACAAACAAAGAAATACAACTATAAATTAATTCACTTCTCCAACACCTGAATTAGATTTAACTTTTGAAATGTCATCTAAATCACTGGTTTGCTTATCAAAAAGGGTTTTATTGTTTTCAGAATTTATAATTAGGATGAGCAAAGCGAATCCTCTATTAACACCTTGGGGACGAGCGACACGTAAACGTGCCGGAAATAAGCCTAAGAATCTTCGTTTATCCTCACCAGTAAAATTTTACTGTAAAATTTGCCTTATTTAATCCAAGCATTTTCCTTATTTGAATAGGCACAAACTTCTGTTTTTTAAAACCGGTAGCAAAGTAATAAACATTTCGTAAAACGCTCCCGTCGCGAAGGGGCTAGGCTACACAAATTACATTTTGTCGCACACTCGCACACTTTACAAAAAAAAAACTATTCAGTATTTTGACTTGAAATTAAACATAAAAATAAATTATGATCTGTAGATTTGCTCAATATTATTTTTTTTACAGAATAACGTTAAAAAATTTATTATTTTAATTCATTTATTTTACATGTTTTTCCATTACGGGCGCATTTTTGCAAATAAAAAATGAAACACATCTATTTTCAGAAGAAAAAATAAATCATGGAGTGACGATTTCTTTTATGAAGTTTTTAAAATACCCTTTTTGTGAAAATTATAGGATATTTTTAATGAATTAAACTTTGTGAAAATTCAATTATTTACCTTCAATTATAAAAGTATTTTTCAATGTTAAGAATTCAAATACACGGTTTATTATTGTTTGAAGTCATTTACGCAGACGATACTTACGCATTTTAAAAATTTAAAAATTTTTACGTATTATGATTTTTTTTTTTGTAAAGTGGCAATAAAAGAATTGTAAACAAATAAAATTGTTAATATTAGTTATATTTGTTATAATTATATTAGTTATAATTGTTAATATTAGTTATATAAATATTTTATAATTTTTGCTTCGAATATATTTTTTATTTATACCACTCTTATAGCATAAATAAAAAATTCCGAGGAAATTCTTAGTTATTTGGCTGAATTTACATTTCTAAAATTAAAATGTTGCAAAACATATAATAAGGATTTTGCTTAATAAAGATTCAAGAATAATATAAAAAAAAGAAATATTGTTACTTTCAAATATTTATCTTATTAAATAATGCTTCGCGAATCCAAACAAAGCATGGCTTTTGCTAGTTAATATATATTGATCAAGATGATTTAAATTACAGCAAATTAACTGAATTTTTGAAACCAAAGTATGTGTGTTTAGCATGAAACAAACTACATATTTTATTGAAAATACTTGATTCAAAGCTAATAATTCTCACTAATCTTTTATAGCTCTATATAGTAGGTATTATAAAATCAATATAAAAATGCGCATTTAATTGTTGATTTATTGTACGTATGCCAAAAGCAGTATTTATATATTTTTTAATTTATATATGGCATAAAATTATAAAAATTTGCAGAAATACGAATGAAGGTTTATAAATACATAAATTTTGCAATATTAACATAAAAGTAAGCCATAAAATCTCGTATATAAAAAGGAAGATTTTATTTTTGTAAATTATATTTCATTTTTCGTTATAGATTTACGACCGCAGTGTTTCTAGTAAAAATGTGAGTTTTTGATGCATAAAATATACGTTTTCCGCGAAATCAAGCACGGTTCGGAATATACATACATACATGTCAACATCTTTTAACCCTTCATTGCCCATGGTATCATTTATTATACCATCAGTGTTCCCAATTCAGTGGATTTTATTATTCACACATTCCGTATTCCCACCGGCCCCACCAGTGGCCGAGAGGTTCTGTTCTCGAAGATGGTAGACGGGAGGTGCTGGGTTCGATCCCAATCGCGCCCGTCGTCCTAATCGTTCGGAGTTTTCGTGGTTTTCTTCGAGCCGTGGATCTTCCATGCGTTAATACGGATTAGGTTCCCTTAGAAAGACCCCCACGGAGGGCACTCCCCCCTGGCCCATATCCCTCGTGTAGATAATTGGCCGTCACAAATCAACCCAACCCAACCCGTATTCCCACCAGAAATTTAACCCTTTCAGGGGCAAGGTACTTGTATTCATAAAATGCTGAAATGAGTGAATGACACCAGAATTTACAAACTCATTTATTTGAAATTAACCAAAAAGCTTCTGCTCACGTAATTAATAAAAGGGAAATTTTCATTCCAATATTCTGGTGCCAATGTGGCACTTAGGAATTAAAATTAAGTGGTCCAAAAATGAACCACCGCCTTTGAGGGGGTTAAATGAGAAAATTTCACTTCATTTAATAACAGACATTTCGTTATTAAATAAACCGAAATTTACTATTTAGATTTTCTGATATGAATTCCTATTCTCTGAATTATGCAATTTCTGGAACACATTTTACCCTGGGCGTTAAAGGGTTAATTGTATCCGGAGCCTGATTGAAGTCAAATATGATTCCAAACGGCGAAGTTTATCTAATCAAAAAATCTTAATTGGACTTCATATTGTACCTCTATAAACCTAGATGCATTTCCTTATATACTCTTTCCGGTTTTAAACATGTTTGTGTTGGATAAGACTCCGGGATAATTAACAAATGTTGCCATCTATGTATAGTATCTACATATACAGTGTGAGTCTAAAATCATAGGACAAACTTTGAGGGGTGGTAGAGCTCGCTATAACAAACAATTTTTGTACGGGAATATATGACCGGAAGAGACGCGTTGAGGTACAAACACGTGGGAGACAATTTGGCGCTTCTTTTTATTTCAAAATTTCTCATTCATATCAGAAAATTCGTATACTATTATTTTCTTTATTTGAGACAGACATTTCATGATTACATACAGAAAATATTCTTCTCTGAAATTTTCCGGTATGAAATCGAAATTTTGGAATACAAAAAACACAAAACTGGCAAATCTGTCAAACACCGGAAATACATGAAAAGAAACACAAATGGAGTGTTTTTTCTATTCAAAAATTTCGATTTTATACCGGAAATTTTCAAAGAAGAATTTTTTCTTTCTGTAATCATGAAGTGCTTGTCTTAAATAAAGAAAAGAATAGTATAGGAAATTTCTGGTATGAATGAGAAATTTTGAAATAAAAAAGAGCGCCAAATTGCCCCCCTGGTATTTGACACTCAGCGAGTCACTTCCGGTCATATATTCCTGCACAATAATTGCTTGTTATAGTGAGCTCTACCATCCCTCAATGTTTGTCCCACGATTTTATACTCCCCTGTATATTACGCTATCGTAAATGGCACAGAAATCGCCATTATTTGTTAATTGTTTAATGGCAACTCAAATGAATGCTAATGAAATACTAATGAATACACTCAATTGTAACTTATCTCATTGGTAAGAATAGCATTTAATGCATCACCATACCCATAAGGGGGATTACCTTGGGGTGACTCTGTTCTGTCACCAAATGCCGCCAAGTTTGTAGCCAACTTGGCGATATCTCTAATATTTCCCCAAATTCCCATAGACTTCCATCACAAACCGATAGTGTTTACTTGCTTACAGAAAATCAACAAGTTGAGATATTTTAATGCAACAAAAACTAATATAGGCTTAAAGGATTATATTAATTATATTTAAGAGAGTCCAAATAAATTAAATTATGAATAAAAGTAACATGATACAATGCTCAGCATACTTTCTCAAACATAAATTTCAAGGGAGACCAACCTGGTCGCCAAGGGCGGCTAGTACATATTTATTTTTATGCAGATACAATACATGAAATATATTTGCTTGGCTATGTTTCTTCCTTTCGGCAATCCTCACACAGAAATATAACTCACTTAAAAAGAATTTTTTTATAAGAGGTAATAAAATGTAGTAAGGTTCAAACATTTTTATTGATTTGAGATTAAAAAAAAGAAAAGAAAAGAAAACTCCTGTCCCTTTTCGAACCAATTAAATGTGTAGTTGTATGTACTTGATTGTACAAATTGCGTATAGAGGATTTTCTTACGCATGTAGTATTCTAAACAATGTATGTGCAATCAAAACATGTGCACAATCTTCTTTATAAAAGTTTGATATTTTAAACAAATTTGTTAGAAAGCCACCAGCCATTAATGAATAATTTCTAGATTACATTCAACTCCGTTATGAGCTTTTCTCCCAAAGGATATATATCTAAAGTAAACTATTTAATTCTCAAAAACATTATTAAGAAGTTTTTTTTTATTAGAGGTGCGTATACCAGATGTATCAAAACGGTTTAAATGGTCCTTAATGTTTTACATATTGGATATAAGTAAGCATTGTAAACATCTCTCTTTTGTATCAGTAATATTTAGTTTTATAGCTGTGGACTTTTAGATTGGCAAACGACTAAATCAGAACATTTACTTTCGCCATACCACTATGTTACGGAGTTAATAAAAACAGCGCTTCGAAAATCATTTAACGCAAGAGTTCTGGACCACACTCAAAGTGACTCAAGTTTTTTTAAAAAATAGGTTCTTCTTCAGGGTTCGCACAGTTCTACCACTAAATTTTTACAGTATTTTCAAATTATTTCACTACAGAAAAATTTTGCAAAATCTGTGAATAAAGGCGGAGATTGCGAATGCTGTGCTTTAAAAATTAAATGTAAATTTCCTTATCATTAATAGTGGTGCCAGAGTCCTTGGAAATTCCAAGGAGTGTGCGAACCTTGTTCTTACACTATGAGTTATTTTGTTTCATCTTTCATTATAAGGTTTTAAGTGCTGAATTTTTTAGTTTCAGTCTTTTACCATATTCATTGTAATAAATAGTTTGTAAAGAATGGAAAAACAAAAGATATGTATATCTAAATATGTATTTACGTGTTCATATGGTTATTATAAGAAGTTGAAAATGTATTTTTTATTGCATTGGTGCAAATAAAGACCTCAAACAAACTTTTTTCTGGTTGTGTGTTTATTACGTGTTTCCATTCAATACTACATTGCAAAGTGGTGTATATGACGAATTCTCACAAAATTTTAACTTTCAGGAATAAATTAAACTTAGCATATTAACATTTTAAACTTATAGACAAATGCCTTAATGATTCAAAATAAAGAAAAAATGGTCAGCAGCGAATATTTTTTTTATTTAACAGAGGTTTAAGTTAAACTTGCGAGTTTAATTTTTCTTACTGTATTACCTCTCTAACTTTTTATTTTCTTCTAAATTTTTACTTATAATGAATTTGCATAGTACCCACAGAACATTCATAGAAATAATAACAATGTAGTATTTTTAATACAAAATTTTGGTATAATATTGTCTTAAAGGGGTATTAAAGAAGAGGCGGTAAGGAAAATAAAAGGGACGGTAAGGGAAAAAAGGGACAGTAAGAAAAAAAAGGATGGGAAGGTAAGAAAAAATTACCACCTATTTTTAGGCAAATCATGTTAAGACTATGTGATAGCCATAACTTACATTGATTTTTTAAAAACAGTTATTTACATTCGAGTAAATTAAAAAAAAAAATAATTTACCTCGAAAAGTGCAAAGTGCAGTAATAAACCTTGGGGACGGTAAGACTACCAATAAAGCCACGATGCTTGAAATTGATATTTAAATGCTGATTTAACCATTTCGAGGGCCGAGTCCTTAAAAAAAAAGACACCTAATTTTAATTTCAAAACTGACAAACGGCACCAAGAATATTTAATTAAAATTTTTCTTTTATAATGTACGTGAAAATAAACAAGTTCATATGGTCAGACCAAGCTAAGTATCTTGGAGTCATTCTGGACCGCCGCCTAACCTGGAAAAAGCACACTTTCTCCATCAGAGGTAAAGTCGCCGGAGCCTTTAACTCTATAAAACCTCTCCTTAACAGTAAAACCTTGTCTGTTCACAATAAATTAATCCTCTATAACTCTTGCATCCTTCCCATCATAACCTATGCCAGTCCAGTCTGGGGCTTCACTTGTAAGACTACTATAGACAACCTTAGTCGCTTGCACAATTCCAACCTGCGTACTGTCCGTAACGCATCTCGTTACCTTCGCAACTCCACGGTCCGTAGAGACCTTAAAACTACTACATTACGTAAACGCATAAACGACTTAGCCAAAAAATTTTATGATAAAATTTTTGACCTCCCTAATGAAATTGTAGCGGAGCTACCGGATTATGACGCTTTTGAACCCCACCATCGGAAACGGCCCAGGTTTTCCATAATTATGGACACTCAGTAACATCTATATTTAATATAATTCTTTTTTTTCTTTTTCTGTGTTAAAGGACTTAACTTTAATTTTATATCTCTTAAAATAAAAGTTTTTAAATTAAGATTCTATCTTTAATATTTATTTTTTCTTAATTATTACGCAGTTTTTATCAACTACAACCTTTACTTTTTCCAAATGGCTCATTAATGAGAAAGACATCATATCTTCAGACAGGGTGTTTAGCTGATGACAGCTAGGAAACACCTGAACGCTGCTCTATTGTTCACCACTCTTCAGCTGTAAATGAAAATTATAAATTATTCTTTAAAATGTCGGAATTTTCTGGGGTTAAGCTAATATTAGTTTTTGTTGCATTTAAATATCTCAATATGTTGATTTTCTATAAGCAAGTAAACCCTATTGGTTTACGACAGAAGTCTATGTGAACTTGGCGAAATATTAGAGATATCGCCAAGTTGGCGTCACTTTTGGCGACTCATTTTGGTCGCCAAATTTGGCGATATATCACCAAGTTGGTGATAAACTTGGCGGTATTTGGCGACAGAACAGGATCCCCCTATGGTAACCCCCTTTCTAAGTATGAAGATGCATTAAATGCTGTTCAATAACCAATGACCGCCATTTTTTCTCCCATATAAAAATAAAATTAATTAATTAAAATTGAATTAATGAATTAATATTTGAAGAAACTGCATTAACATCAAGTGTCATCCACTACAAGTTTACAAAAAATTATTTGAACTTGATGGGATGTAAGTATTTTATTAACGATTGGAAATTTGAACAAGATATATATAGTGATAGTGTAAACTAATAATAGGAATTGAAAAAACAAGTAATATAAAAAATTTTTTTTTAAAGTCAATTCCTACTTAGGTTATCAAAGAAAATTTTAATAAAATCCCTTAAGGGGATAGGATACCTTTAACACTAGAACGGCGGCGAAGGGTCATTTTGACCCTTGCGAAATGATTACATGTCGATTCGAACCAGAAAACTTTTTATAATGTAAGAGGAATATATGCTGCACAAAAATAACTTAAATAAATAAGTTAAATAGTTTAAAGTAAAAATTCTGATGTCAAATATTTTTATAAAACTTGAGAAAAATTTCCCGCCGTTCTAGTGTTAAACCTTCCGAATTTTCGAATTTTTTTTTAAATACATTTTTTGATTCCATAATCATTCTGAACAATATGCAAAAAACCGCATTAAAAATTTCCGATTAGTTTACTAATTATGGCGGTTTTATTAAGACTACATACAGGGTTGAGATTTCCGCTTTTTTGCACACCAGTATTTTGTTAGAGAAAATGTTATTTAATCGGAACATTTTTGCGATTTAGCAGAACAACATATTCTCTAAGAATATACTGGTGTGCAAAAAAGCGGAAATCTCATCCCTGACTACATATTAAGACTACATAGGACAATTAAACTTTGCGTTGCGTTTATTCAAAACAATGAATTTTGATACTGCGCGCACTATTACTAGAAAGCTATGCATGGCAATCAAAAGAAATTTTTACCACACATTCATTTATTTCTGTATTATCTACAACTTAAAACCAGAAAAATGCATTATTTATTTCTGTTTTTGTGCTTTGAAAATATTTTTAAAAAAGTGAAAATTTTTAATTTTTTGTTAATTTTTTAATTTTGTCAATATTTTTTACAAATATTCTGGTGTTAGTATAAAGGTAACACTATTATGTATTTATTTTCACCACAATGTCCTCTTTCATTGCATATTTCCAGATTTTATCATGCGCGCAAGTTTTTTTTTCTCTTATTATCATATATTTTTAAACTTATCATTTCAATATTTATTTATGAATTTAAAAGTATATATATATTTAAATATAAATTTAAATATGAGCTTTATATTTCAATGAAGTTTGCTTTTTATTTTTGACTTATTACACAAGTTTTGAAGCTTGGACCATAGTGATATTTTTTTTAATTTTCCACATGTTCAAAGGTATCCTGCCCCCTTAAACCTTTCAGGGACAAGGTGCCTGTATTTGTAAAATGTTCAAATAATTTAATGACACCAATATTAACAAGAGATTCTATTTGTAAACATGTAAAAGTAAATTTTCGCGTACTTAATAAAGATGACATTGTCATCATAAAATGCCGGTGCCAATGTGGCAATTTGGAATTAAAGTTATGTGATGCCGTGGCGGCATCACCGCTCTTTAAGGGGTTAAGCTAATATTAGTTTTTGTTGCATTAAAATATCTCAATTTGTTGATTTTCTATAAGCAAGTAAACGCTATTGGTTTACAATGGAAGTCTACGGGAATTTGGCGAAATATTAGAGATACCGCCAATTTTTGCGTCACTTTTGCCGACTTATTTTGGTCGCCAAATTTGGCGATATATCGCCAAGTTGGCGACAAACTTGGCGATATTTGGCGACAGAACAGGGTCCCCCATATGGTAACACCTTATAGATATGAAGATCCATTAAATGCTGTTCAATAACCAATGGCCACCATTTTGTCTCCCATACAAAACTAAATTAATTAATTAAAATTTAATTAATTGATTAATATTTGAAAAAAACTGTATTAACATCAATTGTCTTCCAGTACAAGTTAAAAAAAAAATTATTTCAACTTGATAGGATGAATAATAAGTCTTTTATTAACGATTGAAAATTTGAATAAGATGTATAAATATAGGCAGAGTGTGAACTAATATTAGGAATTGAAATAACTTGCGTTTTACATATTGGAAGTATGAGAGCCACAGTTTTATTAAGGTAAACGAAGCGAATCCTCTATTAGGCTACACAAATTACATTTTGTCGTACAGTTTACAAAAAACTATTCAGTATTTTGACTTGAAATTAAACATAAAAATAAATTATGATCTGTAGATTTGCACAATATTATTATTTTGCAGAATAACCTTTAAAAAAAAGTATTATTTCAATTAATTTAGTTTACATGTTTTTCCAATACAGACGCATTTTTGAAACTAAAAAAATGAAACACGCCTATTTTCAGAGAAAAATAAATCATGAGTTAGTGATTATAGATAGAATCATGATTAATTAAATAGTTTCACGACTTCTTTTATGAAATTTTTAAAATACCTTTTTTATGAAAATTATACCATATTTTTAATGAATTAAAATTTGTGAAAATTCAATTATTTACATTCAATTATAAAAGTATTTTTCAGTGTTAAGAATTCAAATACACAATTTATTCTTATTATGAGAAATCGTTTACGCAGGCGATGCTTTACGCATTTTAAAGAATTATATTATGATTTTTTTTTTTTTTGTAAAGTGGCAATAAAAGAATTGTAAACCAATAAAATTAATTGTTAAATTCGTTGTATCATAAATAAAAAATTCCTAGTAAATTCGTAGTTATTTGGCTGAATTTACATTTCTAAAATTAAAATGCGCGAAAACATAAAATTACGTTTTTCCTTAATAAAGATGTAAAAATCATATTTAAAAAAATTGTTACTTTCAAATATTTATCTTATTAAATAATGCTACGCGAATTCAAACAATGCATGGATTTTGCTAGTATAGTTCTTAGGGGGTTAGTTAGTTAGTTAGGGGTGTAAAAATCTAGGCGCCAGCGGGCAGTCTCTCACCACTAAATTTTATTAGTTTCATCTGCTTAAATTTTATTAGCATTCTTGGAAAAAATTTAGACGAAAAATAACTAATAAAATTTAGTGATGAGAGACTTCCCGCAGGCACCTAGATTTTTACACCCCTGGTTATTTATTATATTGCAAACTAGTTTATTTTTCATTTTATATTTATTTTCACTAACCGGTAGGCGCATTTTCTGTATAACGTGTGTGTATTTTTTTTTTTCAAAAAGTAAATATACCATTTCCATTTGACATAAACATTCTAACGCGGGTATAAGTGCCAAATGTGTTGCTTGGGCAATTAAAATCCAATCAAAAAACAATCAATCAATTTAACACTAGGACTATCGATGTTAAATATATAGGGGAGCTAGGGGATGAATGGGACAAGGGATGGATTGGACATTCTCAATATTTCAAGCAATAAACATTTCTTTTAAATTGCTTCCTATCCCTATATGAGGCGTTACCATAGTGTGCTTCAGAATTAAAAGTAAAAAGCCGCATTGCTCTTTTCATTTTCCTTCAAAGTTGCATTTTTTAAAAATCTCTGCTTAAAAGTAAGTTTTTTTTTTTTTACATTTCAAGATGTGAAATATCTTATACAATATAAAAAATTAAGCTATGTTGTAGTTATTTATTTTAAGGTTCAATATCGATAATTAAAATGAATGAATAGTAACCATTGGGACAAAATAATTTTTGAGGCAAAATGGCTGAGAAGGGAATACATGCATCATGGGGATGATTAGGACATTTCAAATGGGTATGAATGGGACATTCTCATTCATCCTTAGAGATGTTGAAAATTTTATTTATTAACTAAATAATATTATATAGGTTGATAAATTAATAATTTTCGTTAATTAATATTATTAAATAGTATTATATGAATTGTTATTGTTTAAAATTTCTGAATGTTATTTATTGTATTGTAATAATTATTAATGGATTATCAAAAAATTGGTACTAAAACTTAATCAAAATAGATAAAATTGATAGAAGTAGTATATGTTTATTGATCAAATGGGGGAAATTTTATTGAATTTTGAAATGTTGCACAAATAAATCCCCACCCCGAACATATTGGTCGATCGGAAAGTCGTGTCGTGTTGGGAAAATCAATTCGTACCGGAAAACTCTATCGTTTAATTATTAGACACTGATTCCGATACCTAATGTTTAATAATTACTGGGCAGAATTTTCCGGTAGGAATTGATTTTCCGAACACGACACGACTTTCCAATCGACCCAATAATTTCCGTTCTGCGTGTTTCTAAGAAAATTTAATTAATATTAATTAATAAGTTATGATTGAAAATTATTAGCTATGACATATTTAAAAGACATTTTGCACTTTCATTTCAAATCTAAAATGCCTCATAAGTGGGAAAAAAGAACAGATTGACAGTCGAAGTCTGCATTTAAAGTTAAAACTGCAATAAAAGAAGTTATTGAAAAAAAAATCATATCGATTCGTGCTGTAAAATCATATATTGCAAATTTAATTACATATAAGGTTATAATTATCAATTTTAATTTGGTAAAATTGAATACAGGGAGGAAAATTTTTGCGTCCCATTCATTCCTGCTGTGGGGATGATTGGGACAGGGCGGAACGTTTTTTTGATTTCATAATATTTTTCTGGATAAATCATAATCTAGAATAAATATTGTTCATATATGTTGTCAAATACCTAATGTATGAAATGCGATATATAATATTGATAATAACTTAAATAAAAAAAATAAAAAAAAAATATTTTTGTGAAATGTCCCATTCATCCCCCACCTGTCCTACCTAGTTTTACCGCACCCGACAAATTGACGGATTTTTTATCATGGCTTTCATTGTAACTTTTGATTTCATTCTTCTCTGAATAATTCATTAATTATTAATAAAAAAAACGGTTTCTATTTGCATTTATAGTATAGAACATTTGATAAGCCACGCCTTCTGGTATTCCGATGGGTTGTAGGGTTCCTCAATTAGTGAGTGATATCGCCTGTCGGAAATCAAGCTGTGTATGACTTAAACCTTATAGGGGCAAGGTACTTCTGTCTAGAAAATGTTGAAATGAGTGAATGACACCAGAATTTATAAACGAGTTTATTTCAAAATAAGAAAAAGCTTTTGTTCACCTACTTAAAAAAAAAGAAATTTTTCATTCCAATATTCTGGTGGCAATGTGAGATTTATGGATTTAAATTAGATGGTCCAAAAATGAACCAACGCCCTTGAAGGGGTTAATGGAAAGCAATTAGCCTTCCTACAATACTATTTTCCGAGATTGGACTTTTTACAGTTTATTCTTTGCACAGATTGCACTTTTCACCTAGGATTTTATCACGTTAGAAGTAAAACTGATAATGATTGCGTCCCGATTGCATTTACCAGTCAGACCGTTCAGTTCTAAACACAATCGTAATCGGAGCAAAATAGATCCCGTTATAACGGCTGGCGAACACTTTGGATCATTCAACTTTGAAATTGCCAAAGCAAGGCTGCACAGGCGACTATTTTTCTATTCCATTCGCACCACTATTTTAAGAAAATAAATTTTGTAGTATATTTCTCTTGTAAATGTTGTCAAACGGTATATCAAAGATTTTTCTTTTGAAAAGGTGGTGCGAGGTAGAATTAAAAAATAGTCCCCTGTGGCAGCCCTGCCAAAGTCGTCATTTTGAAGGGTCTTGGTATAAATAGGTATAGGTCATACTGATTATGGAAATTAAAGCGGGTGAGTGGAAATTGAATAGGAATTCTATTCTTATATTTCATTAAAAGTCGTATCATAAAATTCTAGAGCAATGCATAAATTATTTTAAATTTTTAAGCATGAAATATGAAAACCGTGAAAATGACGGTATTGATAGTTCTAGTGCTAAGTTTGATGTTTACAGCATTTATATATAGTTATGCATGATATTTACTAAAAAAGGTTTAAAAGTTCACACCAGAAAATATTAAAGGTCCTGTAATATTGTATTAGAAAGGTAAATCGTTTCTTGATCGACTTACATGTTCAATTTTAGTTTGAGTAAGGCGCTCTGCTTTAGCATAGCGCTATAATAATAGTGGAATTTGGCGTTCGTCAGTTTAGTTGTTCCGTACGTAAACGAGAATGTGGCTTGAACCGTAATGAGTATCTTTCAGGGATCCGTTATTCTCCGCTTTTCAAATGCCAGTATTTTCTAACAAAAAATTTCGAGAAGGTTTTCCTATAATATTGTAACATAAATAACCTTCGGAGATGGTTTCTAGAAAATCTGCAAGATTTTTTTTTTTCTAGGAAAACAGATGTTCAAAAAGCCGGCTATTTGGGAATATTGATCTTTAACGCTGTAAAAAAAAAAATACGACCAGTTTTCCTGCAGGAATCGGAAAAATAGTTGCTTTTATCGTACCGGAAAAATTTCCGACCCAGCTCGGAATAAAGTCCGTAAAATACAGTTTTATTGACTATTTCCATTTTTTTTTACGGATTTTGTTCCGAGCTGGGTCGGAAATTTTTCCGATTCCTACAGGAAAACTGGTCAGATTTTTTTTACAGTGTATACTGTTTTTCACCTCGCATTTCTTTCCTTCCTTTTTTTCTTTCTTTTTTTTTCTTTTGTTAAGTGCATTCCTAGTTCTTGGGTGCATAAGGTAAATTTCGAAGCTCTTTGATGTAAAATAAAGGAAAACGATCTCAAAAAACCTATGCTCAAAATTCCAAAATGAAAAACTATTCGGTTTCCAATGAGGTTTTTTCTTTTCGGTCTCTGAAGACTTGAGCTATTTTTAAGGGATAGCAGGGCTCTTAAAATGGAAAATTTGTTTTTTAGAAACACAATTTTCAACATTTAATATCTTAAAATGAATGTGATTTAGAAATGCATTTATTCGGATGAAAGATAAAAGAATGTTCTTTCATTTCATGTATTTAAAAAATGGCAAGATTCAGAATTAGTATTTATAGTGGGCTCAAAACTGTCAGACACTTGTCGAGCTGAAAATTGGCATAACAGCTTACGCGCAGGATTAAAAATATATTTTGCAACAAGAATGAAATTTTTAGATCCTAATTATACTTCAGATTGTAATAATTACCCTGAGCCTGAATAAATATGTATTTAAAGCATTTTTTATTTTTAATACAAAGTCGTATTTAGCTAATACAAAATTTAGAAAATTTTAACAGTATAATCACCTAAAAAAATTTTATTAACAATAAAAATAAAATTTTAGGTTCAGTAAATACAAACATGAAACATATGTTTTGAAAATTTCATGAAAAAATATTCAGAAGTTTTTGAGGTATCCTGCGCGTTATACCAAAAACGTCATTCGGAGAAAAATGACTTCAAAATTTCGAAAACGCCGCTTCAGCTACTGAGCGAGTATAATTCTAAAATCCATAACTTCTGCTCTAATGGGAATTTCAAGGAAACAATTATATCGAAATGTTCAGAAAAGATTGGAGTTTAACATCTAAAAAAATTATAATTTCAAAAATTTTAAGGCTTTAACCCTCTCCTAGCGCAATCCGAAAAATACTCGGGCATGCATTTTTTCGTTTAATTAATACTATTTCGTTATACCGACCAGTTATTTTTTAGTGAAAACGTTGTCTGATTTAATCAGGATATTTTCCCCGATTACGATAGTCAAATATTTCTGCTTTAAATAACCGGTGATAAATGATAAAAAATTCTGTAAAAGACGCTCATTGCGAAGACTTACTTACGCTGCGAGATGGTTAACCCTCTCTCTGCGTAATTGTTTTATCAAAATAGCTTCAAAAATTGTGTATTTAAGAATTTTTATTCTTTTGTCACCGGTTTTTCAAAACAAAAATTTTTGTCTAATTTAATCGGGAAAATGCTCCGATTAAGTAAGGCAAAATTTACAATAAAAAAATAACTGGTGGAAATAATCCAGAAGGATTATTTAGGCGGAGAAATGCATTTCCGAGAAAATCTCGGGTTCCGCAGCTAGAGGGTTAAGAGTCCTGAGACCCCTTAAAGCTAGAACTACCGTCAGTCGTCATTTTGATGGCTATAATGTGAATATGTTTTCATTCAAGCCAGAAATTTAATTATTAAATAAGTTTAAAAGAAAGAAAGAAGAAAAACATTAAATAATAGAGTTAAACTGTTTTAAATCAAAATTCTGGTGTGAAATATTTTTATAAAACTTGACTCAAATTTCTGGTGGTTTTAGTGTTAAAATGGGTAATATGCATACTTGCCAACATTCCCTTAAACCATTACCAGCCAAAACTATATAGTAGAAAATTTCAAATTTCTTATTGAAAGTCGTTTCCCACCACAAATTTAGTAAGGTAATTTTCGCTTTATTAAAATAGAAAAATATCTGCTAATAAATAAGAAAAAATTTTTATTCTAAAATAGTGGTGCCAAAGTAATTAATTTAAACATAAGCAAATATTTTTAATGTTGCGTCAACGCAACGTCAGCGCGTAATGGGTTAAACTTCCGTAAAATGTGAGTTATTTTGATCTAGGTTAAAGACGTTTCGAACCAGAAATTTACTAAAGAAATTAAATCAAATAGTTTTCATAGAGAAACATGATTTTAAATATATAATGATACATCAAATAAATGTTCTGGTTAGTAACGCGTATAACCTGGGTCAACTTAACTCACGTTTTACGGAAGTTTAGTTGAATGTTGGCAAGTATGGTAATATGGTGAATAATTTGGTGCAGCCATGTTTTGACAATGTTTATAAAATTGACAAGACAGTGTTAATACGTTCACTAAGCTCCACGTTTCACTGCATTATAAACACACAATTTAAAGTAATACAATTAATTCTCTTGAATTTTAACTGTAACTTGATGTGTAACAAAAGATCTGTAAGTTTTTTAGCGTGTTATTTTTAGTCTAGAAAGATAAAATGACGGAAAATGAGGTATAAGGAGGTTTTTCACGCTTGTTCCGCAGTGATAGGTGAAAATAACACATTTTAAAACGTGGAAATACGTTGCCGGAAAATATGTTTTCAAATTTTCTTCCTCGCCAAGGCAGTTTTCTCTATTTCGCCATGGCCCCTATGCTGGCAAAATTACCGAGAATTTAATTTCCGTATCCGGCTATGAAAAACACATTAAAATTGGGCAGTTAGGAGCTCATATATCACAGCGCTGTCTAGTGGCAGTTATTTTATTAGTAGCATCGAGATGAAGATGTAAAGTCGTACATATTCATATATTACACTTTAAATTTGGACTCACAGATTTTGAAAAAAAAATCTTCAATGCGCGGAATTTAAATTAAATAGCGGTGAGCTCGATTATGAATGATTAATGGATTTTTAATGGGAATTTCGCCAAATTTGCCAGCTATCGCCAAGTTGGCTTCATATATGGCAACTTTTTCCGCCAAATTTGGTGAAATACTGCCAGATTTGGCGATATTTTGCCAAGTTGGTCAACATTTGGCGCTATTTTAGCAACCCTGCCATGAGTACTTTTCCACAATTACTCATTGTTGAAGCTGGTACTGATTTCTCCATAGGAAGCCTAATTCTGATATGGCCCCGATCAATGAGGCGGTCCAACCGGAATTGTGACGGACACACAGAGACTCGAATTTTATATAAATAGATAGTTTATTTAGGATGGCTTCAAAGAGGAAAATATTAACAGTAAAAGGAAAAGCTGATTTAATTCATGTAGCAGAAATTGAAAAGTTTCTTAACTTGGGAGATTTAGAGGAGAAATTTGAAATAAGTAAAAACCAGGTAAGTAATATGCTAAAGGATAGACAAGAAATAAAGTTATGGATTACTAATTCAAATGAACATTCCAAGGCTATAAAATTTATAAAAACTGAATCACGTGAAATTGAGAGAGTAGTGTTCAATTGGTTTTCTTATCTAACAAGGAAGGTCTCCATACGGGCATACTCCAAAAAATCTGAAAAAAATCTACAATGTTATTCTTTTGACGATAAATATGTTTATAAAAAAAAATCGGCGGAAAATCGATAGTGTGTCCTTAAAAAAACAATGAAGGTTTCGTTATTTGGCGTTTTATCACCGGTTGGCTGTGGAAGAAAATTTCAAAAAATGGGTGTTTATAAAGTCCCGGACCCATTTTGATGTTTAATAACTCATAAAATAATGAAGATATAAACAAACTTATGGCATTTATTGATGGAATAACTCATATATTTTCCTTTTCAGCTTTGAATATCTTTACTTTTTTAAATATCGTCTGCGCGTGTGGTTAATTTCAGATAATTTCATTTTCCAGTCTAAATATCTCTATTTTTCTAAATATCGTCTGCTTATTAGTTGCATTTTTCTCTCTTTTGTTTTCGGCAACTATTGCAATGCTATGTTTACTTTTGATGTGTTTGTACTATGTTACTTTTATATGTGATGTACCATCGTTCGTACTTCTTTGAATGACCATTTTCCAGGAAGATGGATTGGGCGAGGAGGTCCAATTCCTTGGCCACCCAGATCACCTGATATAACGCCACTGGACTTTTTCCTTTGGGGATTTGTAAAGGACAATGTTTACTGGAGGAGAGTGTCGAACATTGATGACTTAAAAGCCAGAATTACAACCGCAATAGCCTCTGTGGATGCCGACTTGCTTGACGCTACCTAGCGTGAAATTGACTATCGACTTGATATTCTCCGTGCGACGAAGGGGGCGCACGTGGAAGTTCATTGACAAAGGTTATGAAACTTTTTGAGTCTATCTAACGATTTATGTTATTAATTTTAATCTATCTTTATTATTTTATGAGTTATTAAACATCAAAATGGGTCGTAAACACCCTGTACCTTTTTTTGTCAAACATTCTTTAAGGTAAAATTGTTTCCTATTGAACTTGTTTAAATAAATGTAATTTAAATAACTTTAGTTTTGTCAGTTTTAGTTTATTTAAGTATAGTTTTTTCATTTACAGTGGAACTTCCTTTAACAAAGTCCATATTTAACGAAGTTTTCTACTTAACGAAATTATCTGCTGAATTTTGACTTTGAACATCATTAATATGTAAATTAATCTGCATATTACGAATAATATATTCTTCACTTAAGACCGTTCGTCACTCAGCTTCCGAATTCTCCTCGGTAATGTTAAGTCTATGGGCATTTGATGCATTCTTATATTTAAAATATCACCTCGGGAAATTAATATTTTTAACTTCTTTTTTCAATTCCTACTATTAGTTCACACTCTCCTTATATATCCTCACGAGACCCAAGCAAAATGTAATGCATAAATTTTCTTTAAATATGAGTTTTTTTTCAACAAATAGGCATCAAAAATGACGTTTTTAAAGAAATTAATAAATTTCGATTTTTTAATTTTGTTTTACAGCACATCCATCTAAATGGATGTTCAGGTCATAACTCGCTTTGAAGTAATTTAAAAAATGCCAGAAGTATGGGGAAGAATACAATTTATTATAAAGAACATAAGGGAAGTATTAACATCTGATTTAAAATTGCAAAATAAAAATAGTTTAAACAAATTAAAATAACAAAACAACGAAAATTACCAGCAGAACGTAGAATTCTAACTTGACTCATTTATTACGCCATTTTGTAAACAAAGTAGTTACCGTTGCCAAAATCCAAAAGCTGGATGTTCATTTTTGATTCATACATTACCAAAACCAATTGATTTTAGATTTCTACAATGAAATTTAACGCAATAGAAGGAGAAAGCAAAACATCCATTTAAATGGATGCCAGGTCTCAGGAGGATATATCTTGTTCAAATTTTCAATCGTTAATAAAATACTTATTATTCATCCAATCAAGTTCAAATACATTTTTTTAAACTTGTACTGGATGCACTTCATGTTAACACTGTTATTTCAACTATTAATTCATTAATTAAATTTTAATTAATTAATTTTAGTTTTGCATGGGAAACAAAATGGCGGACATTGGTTATTGAAGCATATAATGCATCTTCATATCTATAAGGGGAGTTACCATAGGGGGGACCCTGTTCTGTCGCCAAATACCGCCAAGCTTATCGCCAACTTGGCGATATATCTTCAAATTTGGCGACCAAAATTAGTCGCCAAAAGTGACGCCAACATGACGATATCTCTCATATTTCACCAAATCCCCATAGACTACCATTGTAAACCTACTTGCTTATAGAAAATCAACAAATTGAGATATTTTAATGCAACAAAAACTAATATTAGCTTAAGGGATTATATTAAATTTTTCTTTGATGACCTAAGTAGGAATTGACTTTTTTTTTTTTTTCTTTTGTTGTTACATTACTTGTTTTGTGTATTCTTCTTAAAAATTTACTCTCAGTTCGTCTGCTTTTAACACACTAAATATTAAATTAAGCAGAGATTATATAAATATTTTGTCAACTAATAAAATAAGAGACATTCTTTAAGAAGAGCACACAGAATACAGAAATAAATATTAATATCCTGAGGAGATATTTTAAATATAAGAATGCATCAAACGCCCATCGGCTTAACATTACCGGGGGGACTTTGGAAACTGAGTGACGAGCAGCCTTAACGCAACTGAACCACGGGGTCAGGTAACCTTTGAACCAATAAAGTACATGGAAAAGTGATCTCTGTAAGAATTCCAGTCATTCTTTAACTAATTGACTTTTAATTATAAAATTGAAAACACATGTTAGGAACGATTTATTTTATCAATCAAAGTTGTTATAAAAGGTATACACATATATAGTTCTTTTTAAATTTATTTTTAAAGATAATACAATTTTTACGAAAGAATTATTCTTGCATGCATTGCGCGCATGATTTTTCCCATTTCAATGGCTGAAACAAGCCAAGATTTTTTTAATGAGTACAGATATAAAGTGTTTTCAAAATGACCTACAATGAAAGAAATAAAAATTGTAGTTCTCGAGAAAAAAAAAATTTTTTTAGAGTAATTCGAAATATCGAGATATTTCTTATACAAAAGTAGTCGTGAATTCTAAACTTCTTACTTGAGAAACATAATAATAGGTCATTTTGTGCTTCTGTACGTTTAATACATCCACCAAAAATTTCGTGAAATTCTAGGCAACCGTTTTTCAGAAATCGTGCGCGCAATGATCAAAATCACTGTTTTGAGAAAATTGGCTTTAAAGATTGAAACACCCGTTGATCATATAGCAAAAGCTCAAAGTATTTTAGACATAACTTCTCTTCTAATGCGTATTTTTGTATGGGGTTTGATTTTAAATGTTCCCAAAGAATCATATTTAATTATAAGCTATTTAAAAAAAATTCGATTTTTGGACGCTTCAAAGGTTACCTGACCCCTAAAACCATTTAATACCCTACTGACGATGACATATTGCAAAGTGTAATAAATGCATTGAACTATTAATAACGAGGAACTGGCATATCCTTAACCCCTTGGGGACGAGCGACTTTTACAGAATTTTTAATCTCTAATCACAGGTTTTTTAAAACAGAATATTTTGCCTTATTGAATCGGGAAAATTCTCGTATATAAGGCAAAATTTACAATAAAGTTTTTCTGGTGAGAATAATACCCGATTTTGAGCAACTTACGCGGCACGAATACCGGTCGCTCGTCCTCAAGTGGTTAAAATAGTGAACCTTCAACTGTAACCGCTAACACAGGAGTTGTTTGCCGCCGGTGGAATCTTCCACCAATAGATTTATATAGAAATTTTCGACTTATTTAAACGCCTTATTATTGTCAAATTTCAGTCATAAATAATGGTAGAAAGAGGTTTTCATTTTTACTCGTAGCAGTTTACTTTGTCACCAATACTTTATCACCACTATTTTAGCATTAAAGAAATTGCTTTATTTATTGATAAAAATTTCGCTGTATTAGTGAAGTGCAATTTACCTTCCTGAGTTTGTGGTGGCAAATGACTTTCAACAAGAAATTTGAAAATTCTTACTTTTGGCAGGGAATGGGTTAAGCGCATAGCTGCCAACTCTTACGCTTTTTTGTACCAGAAAAAAATTAATAGAGATGTTTTGCCTTATTTAATCAGAAGATTACGACGATTAAAAAAGATAAAATTTACTATAAAATTTTTGTGGTACAAAAAAGCGTAAGCTGTTGGCAGCTATGGTTAAGCAGCACCAAAAATAATATTTTGATGCGTACCAGAAATTTACTTAAAATCAAAACATAAATACCACATAAAATTCAGAGATTAAATAAAACAGTTTAGTAGTTCTAAATAAAAATTCTGGTATGAATTTTTTTTTAAATAAAACTTGACTAGCATTCCCAGTATCTTAAGACGAAAATAGCGAATTAAACGCAAATTCTAAATTATTCAATGTGTTCTATATATAAAAATCAAAATTCCTTCTGTCAAGTATATTATTATAAACTGATATATCTATAATTTTCTGTAAAAGAATAATAATTACAGTAAACATTAAAAAACTTCTTTGTGCCGTGGATTCTGTACCAGTTAGAAATAAAAATGTCATTAAGTGTAAAGGAAACAATTAAAAAAATTACCAATTTCGCATAAAATAAAAAAACTACATAAGAAGAAAAAAGAAAAGAAAATTAAACATAATTCATTCTTAGACTGTTATTTGTACAGAAAAATGATGGAAATGTGAAAATATAATATCAATAAAGCAAACATTTAATAGTTATAATATCGAATGAAAAAAAATTTCTTAAACAATTATACATCGGTAAAAATAAATGCAATTTAAACATGAAAAAATCTTAATAAAAATCCATTATTAAATTACCAAAAACGTAACAACAGGAAAACGAGTTCAATGAAAATTAAAAGAGTACATAAAAATACAAATAATAAATTCCACCGAAGTTGGAACTAACTTTCTTTCGTTCCTTCCGTTTCATTAAAAGGAATGGAAATTCCCAAGTGAGAATTTTTTATGCCCCAAATAAAATAAATGAGATCAAAAGATTTTTTTATCGGACATATTACGTGTTTTTTTTTGTTTTTTTTTCGCCACAAAGGAATATAATACATTGTTTCATAATATTTGAAGAAACATTTATACACGGCGAAAGCTTTAAAAATTTAATAATGCCTGTTTATCGAATTACCCTGGAGAGGTAAAATCTTAAAAAATTTAAATCTTAATAACATCTCTCCACTTTTTCATAAGGAAAATAAATAATATGTATCTTATAGAGAGCAAGTTTAGACACAAGACAATTATTCAAAATTTACAGTTGCGTGTTATACTTTGAGTACATATAAAATGTAAGATTAAAAATCAGAAAAAGATGAGTATAAGAAATAAAATGTCTACATCAGGGTCGGCGAACCTATGGCACTCGTGCCACTTTTGGCACGCAAAAGAATATTTTTGGCACGGCATTGCTATGGCTCTAAATCAAAATAAAGAGAGATTACACAAAATCGTGACTGATCTTTTCTAAATTCGATTAAATGTAAATTGAAAAAATCAAATTGCGGCATATTATATTCCAATCTAATTAATTATGGTCTCAAAAATTATTCAAACAAATACGGTATTTGAAAACTATCGATAAGAATTGGTTATTAGACATTACTAAATTCCGATGGGTTGTGGCAACTTAGAAGTTATTTCACAGCTTTTCAAAGAAACTGGCATTTGCTATTTTAAGTTTTTCTGTCTATCTATTCTTTGAGTCATTGTTTTCACAAATGAATAATATCAAATCTGAAAGCACTTATCAGATAAATCCGGTTCAGTTTGCATTAAAATTAACTTGATATTAAGATGCAGCAATAGAAATCAAATTACATCGCATTAAATTTTTTTAATTATTTTCAAAAATATATTTGTTTCCATAATTATTATAGTGTAATACCTACATGTACGTTCCTCATATTTTTTAAATCTTATAAGAGAATTTTAAGTAATTTTAAACCATTATTTTTCCACCTACTAAATTTGTTTTTTACTTGGCACGTCATAGTCACATAAAATATTTTTTGATCGAATTTGGCACACGGCAACAAAAAGGTTCGCCAACACTGGTCTACATTAATCCATTAACGGCGAGTTTCTTTTACACTTATTTTAATACATCAATACCAGTTGGTACCAGATTTTCCATATTGTAATTTTAACTCATTTAATCTCTCAAAGTTTGAGATTAGATAATATGAAAATTTCCTTACTAATATACTGGTTTTCACATTTAAAAGTTTTGTACTACTTAAGTGGCACATTGTTTTCCCAACAGGCCCCCAAAAGTGACACTTCCCATGAGTTAACCCCTTGAGGGGCGGTGGGATAAAATATATCCCACCTAATTTAAAGTAGATTCTCACCAGAAAATTTTAACTAAATTTTATGTTTTTAACTTTGGAGGAAAATCGTTGAATGGTTGCATTTTGTTATTTAAAAATAAAATTTTTCGATTATTCCGGTGAGAATTTAATATTTAGAATCATTTTTGCTTGCCCCTCAAGGGGTTAACGAATACTGTACATCTATCGGGTGTCCCAAAAATGACTGATCGATTTTAAAATTCAATAACTTGCAAGCGGTGACAGATATTTTAAAAAAATCTTGCAGGAGTGTTATGCAAGACGTCAGGAGTTTTTATGCTGCGATTCTCAGTTTTAGTTACAAATAGCATCGACAGATGGCGCTGCAAGCAATAACCGTTAAATTCAGGCTCGATCCTTCGGCCTCTCTCTTCTTCCATGCGAAAAAAGGAGATTAAATTGCATTGAATGAGTTCCGAAGTACCAAAAAATCGGGTCTGGACTGAGCACATGTTGCTCTCAGCGCCATCTATTGTTTGAAATTTGAACTAAAATCAGAATCACTTTCTCATTTGTTTCTTTAAATTCGTTTTTTTAATGTTCATTTATTATTCTTTTTAAAGTTTTTTAATTTAAAGGGTATAATTTAGAGCATCTTTAATCAACCTGCGGACCACAGGTGATTATGGTCGTAATCAATAATTTAACAGAAAATACACTACTACAATTTATAGAGATGAAGTCTGATAAGTGAAAAATAATTACTTATAAGTCTTAACCCTCTGTCTACCAGAAGGGTCCAATGGACCCGACATGTACATTCAAAATATTTATTCAAACCAGAAATTTCTTCAAAACAAACTAAATGTATAAATCAGACAATAATAAGTTAAATAAACAAATTAAATAGTTTTAAGTAAAAATTCTGGTGTAGAATGTTTTTATAAAACTTGAGTAAAATTTCCGGTAGTTCTAGGGTTAAACTTTTATAATCCTTTAACACTAGAACCGCCGTAGCGGTCATTTTGACCGCTACCGAATAAAAATGTTTCGATTATCACCAGAAATTTCTTTCTAAAATAAGTTTAAATTGTACTACGGAGAAATAAGTTAAGCAAATAAATTAAGTAGTTTCAATTAAAATTTCCGGTGTAAAATATTTTTATAACACTTCAGTAAAATTTCCGGCGGTTCTAGTGTTAAGACAATTTCACAAAAATAACAACAATATTAACATTTAATTATTATTAATTAAAAGTTAATAATTAGTTAATTAGGAAGATTTAATATTTGATAATCAGGTAGGATAAATTAACAATATTTGTAGAACAATCAGTATGAATAAGTAAAATTTGAACAATTACACGTAAACATATCTATTTCTTGCAATTCAGCAAAAACTCAAACTTTTCTACAATTAAAGAGATTAATTTTTCTTTAAATAGCATAATATTGAATGAAATTTGTTAATCTTAAGTGAATTCGAAACTTAAGAAAAACTTTCCCTACATTTACTTCGTTCTATTTATATTCTCCAAAATTAACAAACGCCTTTTTAAAAAATGTAGTCTTAATGAATAATTTACATATTTTACATAATAATTTGCCTTCCCGCACACACACACGCGCTAAAATGTATGGAGAAAAATGTTATAAATGAAGCAAAAAATCACTTATACGACTTAAATTTTATAGTGCTTTAATATTAGAACCACCATTAGGGGTTATTTTGACCCCTACCAAATTTATAATAGTCGATTCGAACCAGAAATGTTTTTCTCAGATATGTTAAATGTATCCAGCACAAAAATAGGCTAATTAAATAAGTTAAATAGATGTAAACAAAGATTTTGGTGTCAAACACTTTTATGAAACTTGAGTAAAATAGCCGCCGGTTCTAGTCTTTAGAACCTTTCACAAAATTCCAAATGTTCACAAACTGTCGGAAAAAATAACAATTCTCAACGTAATACAAATACAAACTCATTGGTTAAAAATTCGTTTTTATGAAACGCTAATTCAAAAGAGACTTTGCTGCTTGACATAAATTCGGCATAAAAAATAAGATGAAGTTTTCTTTAAAAATAATACAAGCCTACGTCAAATTCGAGAAAGTTAAATGAGTGTATCATAGGCTAATTGAGAAATCAGGCTTTTTGCAAATAGTCAGGTGAACTTGAAAATCATCTACCTTTAACCAATCAGCCTGATATTTTTCAGACTTATTCGGCTGTGCAAGCTAATTAGAAAATTATCATATGTATGTTCAATCGTCCAGCCTAGATACTTGCGCGGTTTGGGATGTGCTCCAACCGAATACAAAAATTCCATTTGAAGTCAGCCCACAACCCCTTCCGAACCGGACAAATTAATTTTCATAACCTGTTCGTTTTGACCCACGACTACTGTTGCCAAGTATCCGGCGTAAATCAGGTTTCCAAATACTCTGGACACCACTATTTTTTTTACAATATATTTCACCATATTACTCGCAGATAATTCTGCTTTTAGATACGGAGAAGAAAATTACTTTAAAATACAGGTGTCCAGAGCATTTGGAGTTCCAATTTACGCTGGAAACCTGGCAACACTACCTAAAACCTTACTAGAACCGCTGCCATCAAAATACCCAGGCCAGGAACATGAGTTGAGACGTCATCACTAATCGACCGACTACTCATTAGTGTTGAAATTTACACTGGAAAATTTTGAAAAGCAATTTTCTTTTATTTTATTTGTGGACTATCTATCATCTCATAAAACAATATTAACTATTTAAACTTACTGGTGAGAATTCGGAATACCTAAATAAAAATTCAGTCAGATGCGTAATGCCACAGTGTTGACGCATCTGGGTGTTTTTTTATTGGGGGATTCTGAATTCTCATCAGTACATTTAAATAGTTATTATTGTGTTATAAGACGATAGATATGCCACAAATAAAATAAAAGAAAATTGCTAATCAAAATTGTCCGGTGTGAATTTCAACACTAGTGAGAAGTCGGTCGATTATTGATGACGTCACAACGTGTCCTCTTGCCTTGAGTATTTCGATGGCAGCGCTGGAACTCGACATGTTTGAAACCGAAACTGAAATGTTTCAACAAAACACTAAATGAAATAAAATTAATTCATCTTTTAATGCAATGATAAAAAGTAGTCTACAATTATATCTCTAATAACAATTTTATCTGTTATATCGAAAAAGAGAAGTATCTATATTCTTATTTTCAAATATAGAATAAGCTCTGAATAGCGGACATCTCGGGATCGATGGATTGCGTCTTTCGTCATGTTGGGTTGACCCTAATTTTCTTTTTCTTTGTCGTGGTGATTGTAATTTGCTTTTTACTTTCTTCTATCTTTACAAGAAAAAAGTATTGGATTCGTGAAAATTTTCGACTTTCGGTTTTCGACGGATTTACACGTAGTAGGGGTCAGAGAACCTGAAAAACATGTTTTTACAAAATGTCTGTCTGTGAGTCTGTGAATCTGTTTGTCTGTCTGTCTGTATGTGACACAAATATTGTGGGCGCTCTATCTAAAAAACTAATGCACGGAATTTAATAAAAATTAATATTCAGTTATCCCCTGATATAAATTGCTGCTGATTAGTTTTTGGTGTAAATCGCTCAACAGGTGGCGCTGCTATGCAGCCTTTTTTTACGATTTCCGCAATAGCTGAATCTCCAGAACTAATGCACGGATTTTCATCAAACTTCAGATTCCGTTAGTCCTCGACAAGAATTGAAGTTTTGTACATTTTGGTGTAAATCGCTCAACAGGTGGCGCTGCTATACTGCATTTTTTTACAATTTCCGCAATAGCTCTATCTCAACAACTAATGCTTGGATTTTCAACAAACTTCAGATTCAAGTATACTTTGATATGAATTGGTGCTGTTTGTGTTTTGGTGCAAATCGCTCAACAGGTGGCGCTGCTATGCTGCACTTTTCAGAATTACCATTATAGCTGTATCTGAAGAACTAATGCAACAATTTTCACGAAACTTCAGAATCAGTTAATCCTTGATACGAATTGACATTTTGGTGTAAATCGCTCAACAGGTGGCGCTGCTATACAGCATTTTTCACGATTTCTGCAATCGCTGTATCTCAAGAACTAATGGACACACTTTCATCAAATTTCAGATTCAGTTACTCTTTGATATGAAATGATGCTGACTACGTGTTGGTGAATATCGCCCAATAGGTGGCGCTGCTATGCTGCATTTTGCACTATTTCCTCAATAGCTCTATCTCAAGAACTAATGCACGAATTTTCATCAAACTTCAGATTCAAATACACCTTGAAAAATGTTGATACTGATTATGTGGTTGTGTAAATCGCTCAACAGGTGGCGCTGTTATGCTGCATTTGTCATGATTTGCGCAATGGCTCTATCTCAAAAACTAATGCACGGATTTTCCCCAAACTTCATATTCAGTTAGACATTGACATATGTTGGTGATAATTAGGTTCTGGTGTAAATCACCCAATAGGTGGCGCTGCTATGCTGCATTTTGATGGATTTACACGATTTCAGGGACAGTAATATCTCAAGAACTAATGCACGGAATTTCATCTTTTTAGAATCCTCATGATGAGCATAGATGCACTGTGATAATGAATTTTGAAGTATTGACAAGTATGAGATAGAAGAAAGTTTTGTGATGGCCACAACATACTAGTTTTGTGTCGTAATGATTGTAACTTTCTTTCTGCGGCTTTTCATCAGCATAGCTGCTAACTTGTACGGTTTTACGTTATCACTAAAATTTAGTAGAATTCTTTTACTTATTTAATTATTAAAAATCGTTAAATTTTGGTGATTGAATTAGGCAATATTTACAAATAAATTTTAGTGGTAGTAAAAAACCGTACGAATTGGTAGCTAAGGTTCCGGCTCATTCCACCGCTAATTCCCCACCGCACACACACACACACACACACAAATGTATGGAGATTAAGTCTTAAAAATGAAAGCTATCAAATACACGTCTTAAGCATAATATTGCTTTCTTGAGGGAATGTTTCATATGGGACAGATTTAGGTTTTCTCGAGTCGAGTTGTTGTGATTTTCACACACACACACACACACACACAAAAATAATAATAATGAAAATGAGCAGAACTGCGGTACAGGTGAACTGAGTTAATTGAGTTTTAAAACACTTGCGATAATTAATGTTCTAAATTTAGTTCTATATATTATTAGATTTTATTTTATTACTAAAATATATTTTTTCTACTTTTAAAAGACAGAATAAGTTGATTTTCTGACGAATTAGCCCCTAAATCGTCGCATAATTTTGGGGAAATCCCTTCAAATATCGTCGATTTTTTTTTATTGCCCGATTTTATTATTCATAAAATTCTGAGTTCATTAGTAAAAGAAACAGAGTATTTTCTTAATATTTAACCCTTTTAAGGATGGTTTGAAATGTATGAAATCCAAAGCGATATAAGTAAGCGTCCTATCTTAAATGGGAGAGGTATCCGCAAGATTAAAGGCGAGGTCACGTCAATCAAGGTCATACGCCACCTAGCGGACGGAGTGAACTACAAGAGGATTATTAACTTCTTTCCCCTTTATGGATGATCTATAAGTTCGATATCTATGAAATAACTATGCGCACGCGCAGCCGTGATTTTATTCGTTTGTCGTCTGCAGTACTTAATTATTGGAAGTATAGATATAATTCGATTTATTTAATTTATTAATTGAAGTTAGTTATTTAAACAAAATGAGTTCTTTTAAGAACTTATATTATTTGGGAAAATGCCACGTCGGCGTTTTAATTATTGCAGTTTTCAAAACTGCAAAAATAACTCTCTATATGAGAGAACTCAGTTTTTTTCGCTTCTCAAAAGAGAAAAACAGGTTAGTTTTCGGTTTTATTATAATTTATAAAAAAGTTAAAATATTATTTAATGTATATTATTAAATGTCAGTGATTTTAATACGTTCGATTTGAATTATGTTTTTGTAATTCAATGAACAAGGACATATAAAAATTAGTTAATGTATGTTAAGATAGAATTTTACAGCAGCGTTTTTAATTCAATTCTTGATAAGATAAAGTTATAATAAAAAAGAAAAGTGCCCAGCTAAACTGATGGCATTGAGCTCACAGGCTATTCACACTAATTGTATATTATACACTTATTTTAAAGAATAATGCCCCTCAAAAAAATAAGTGAAGGGGAATTAGCCCCCGTTTCCCCCTTTATACTTAACCAGTGAACCTCCAAATCTAATCAGGGAAGCCCCTTATCATAATAAACCGGTATACCAAATTTGGAGCAAATCGAATAATCCTGCAAAAAGAACATTTATCTAAATTAAGGGGGTGGACTAGCCACCCTTTATCTTTAACCAATGAATCGCCAAAACGAATCAGGGAAGCTCCTTAACATAATAAACCGGTATGCCAAATTTGGAGCAAAGCGAATAATCCTGCATGAAAAACCCGTTTATATATATTAAGGGAGTGGCCTAGCCCCCCTTCCCCCTTTATCTTTAACCAATAAACCCCCAAAACTAATCAAGGAAGTTCCTTAACATAATAAACCGGTATACTAACTTCGGAGCAAATCGAATCATTCTGCATGAAAAACCCATTTATCTGAATTAAAAGGGGTGGACTAGCCCCCTTTCCCCTCCTTTATTCTTAACTAATGAACCCCCAAAACTAATCAGGGAAGTTCCTTAACATAATAAACCGGTATACTAAATTCGGAGCAAATCGAATCATTCTGCATGAAAAACCCAATTATCTGAATTAAGGAGGTGGACTAGCCCCCCTTTTCCCCCTTTATTCTTAACCAATGAACCCCCAAAATTAATCAGGGACGTTCCTTATCATAATAAACCGGTATACCAAATTCGGAGCAATTCGAATCATTCTGCATGAAATACCCATTTATCTGGGTTAAAAGGGGTGCACTAGCCCCCTTTCCCCCCTTTATTCTTAACTAATGAACCTCCAAAACTAATCAGGGACGTTCCTTAACATAATAAACCGGTATACCAAATTCGGAGCAAATCGAATGATTCTGCATGAAAAACCCATTTTTCTGAATTAAGTGGGGGGGAGGGGGGACTAACCCCGTTTTTCCCCCTTTATCCTTAACCAATGAACTCCCAAAACTAATCAGGGATGTTCCTTAACATAATAAACCGGTATACCAAATTCGGAGCAAATTAAATGATTCTGCATGAAAAACCCATTTTTCTGAATTAAGGGGGGGGACTAACACCCCTTTTCCCCCTTTATCCTTAACCAATGAACCCCCAAAACAAACCAGGGATGTTCCTTAACATAATAAACCGGTATACCTAATTCGGAGCAAATCGAATGATTCTGCATGAAAAACCCATTTTTCTGAATTAAGGGGGGGGACTAACCCCCCTTTTCCCCCTTTATCCTTAACCAATGAACCCCCAAAACTAATCAGGGATGTTCCTTAACATAATAAACAGGTATACCAAATTCGGAGCAAATCGAATGATTCTGCATGAAAAACCCCTTTTTCTGAATTAAGGTGGGGTGGACTAACCCCGTTTTTCCCCCTTTATCCTTAACCAATGAACCCCCAAAACTAATCAGGGATGTTCCTTAACATAATAAACCGGTATACCAAATTCGGAGCAAATCGAATGATTCTGCATGAAAAACCCATTTTTCTGAATTAAGGGGGGTGGGCTAACCCCCCTTTATCCTTAACCAATGAACCCCCAAAACTAATCAGGGATGTTCCTTAACATAATAAACCGGTATACCAAATTCGGAGCAAATCGAATGATTCTGCATGAAAAACCCATTTTTCTGAATTAAGGGGGGGGGGGACTAACCCCGTTTTTCCCCCTTTATCCTTAACCAATGAACTCCCAAAACTAATCAGGGATGTTCCTTAACATAATAAACCGGTATACCAAATTCGGAGCAAATCGAATGATTCTGCATGAAAAACCCATTTTTCTGACTTAAGGGGTGGGGGGGTGGACTAACCCCGTTTTTCCCCCTTTATCCTTAACCAATGAACTCCCAAAACTAATCAGGGATGTTCTTTAACATAATAAACCAGTATACCAAATTCGGAGCAAATTAAATGAATCTGCATGAAAAACCCATTTTTCTGAATTAAGGGGGGGGGGGACTAACCCCCCTTTTCCCCCTTTATCCTTAACCAATGAACCCCCAGAACTAATCAGGGATGTTCCTTAACATAATAAACCGGTATACCTAATTCGGAGCTAATCGAATGATTCTGCATGAAGAAAAACCCATTTTTCTGAATTAAGGGGGGGGGGGTGGACTAACCCCGTTTCTCCCCCTTTATCCTTAACCAATGAACTCCCAAAACTAATCAGGGAAGCGCCTTATCACAATGAACCTAGGAAAAAATTTTGAAGCAAATCGGATGTTTCTATCAAGAGTTATCGCGTTACGTACATACGTACATACATACATACATACATACATACATACAGAACGGGCGGGCACATTAGCTCTCAGGCTTTGATAGCCTGTGAGCTAAAAATTACATAAACATGTGTATTTCCAATGAGAATTAAACGTTTCATTACGCTTAGAGTTTAAGTATAAATTATTTAATTAATTATAAGGCATATTTTTTATTTACCGGGCGCAGGCGATAATTTGCCAAATATTCTCTTGATCGAATTGTATTTATAATATTTAAAATAGAAGCATTTCATTCATTTTATTTAAAACTCATTTAATTTTACATTAGGATCCACTTTAATTTAAAATGCAAGCAGTAATTCTTGTACTATTAAACCAGCAATAATTGATTATTTATAGTTTTAAATATTTTGAGAATTTTAGACAAAAAATTCCTAAAATCGACAAATTACTTTTTTTTTTAAATTTAGAAATATGTCGGTCATTGTGTCATATCCGGGAAAAATAGTTTTCATGTGATACCTGCACTTCGCACAGGTGAATAACATTGCAGAAAGCATTCAAAGTATAGAAGAAACTTCAAAAATTGGAATAAAATATAAAATATTTACAAATAGTACGTGGTATGCTCAATTAAACATTTATTTATCTTACACCGGTTCTTCGCAGGGGTAAAATGGTAAAATGGATAACTTTCCGTAATCGGGCCGATAGCCATGATTGGCGTCAAATGAGAAAACAGTATACAATTGTGACTGTATAAAAGTTAAATAATGGTTAGAAAATGAAAGTAACTTTTATCGAAATAACCCAATTGCGGAACATTCTCCAAATTTGAAAAAGGCTTATGAAACACACAACAATCGCCAATAACTGAAAACTATAGACTAATAATAAGGTCGACGTAGCAGTTGTTGGTCGGTAGCCAATAATTTCAAATTTCCCTTTTAATTTTGTCCTGTTTCAATTTTTTTTTTTTCAATCTGGCTTTTGCAAAAGAGTCTTAATAAGTAGTAGAAAAAAAGGGCTGCGGACGACGGAGACGGGCCAATTGAGCGTATTAAAATCAGTGTTGGGTACGCTCACAAAATAAACGAACTAAATCAAACTCAAGTTCAATTTTTCAAAAATGAGTCAAGTTCACGTTCAAATTCAAAATTTTTGAAACGAACTCGTTCAACTCAAACTCATCTATGAAAGTAAACGAAGTTCACTAAAAACTCGTTTTTTTTTTTTTTTTTTTTTTTTTTTTTTTTTTTTAAAATATATTAAATAGAGATCTGCACGGGCCGGGCATGGGCCTATTTTCATTTGCGGCACTCGGGCCGGGCCATACTTTTTTCTAAAGGCTCGGGTCGGGCCGGGCCTAGTGACTACTCTTTACGGGCCGGGCCGGGTTCGGGCCTTACTTTTTTACGGAAGAATCGGGCCGGGTCGGGCCTAACTTATTTTTTCTGTACAGAGCCGGGACTGGTTTCTTTTCTAGTCTTCACGGCCCAAAATTTTAAGCCCTAGTTTTGAGCCAGCCGTATGAAAATCATTATCTCGGCGTGACCTGTCCGTTCAAAGGTCGGTAAAATTAAGCCTGGCCCAAAGTTTTTTGCAAAATGTGCATACATTTTTGAATTGCCATTATTCTACAATTAAACATTAACATTTATTCTTTTTGAAGAATAGTAAATTTCTGCGCTAATTAAATTGTAGTAAAACGTGTGAAAAGGAACCTGCCTATGACGGAATCCAGTTTTAAACTGAAAAACCTGCTGATTCCTGCAAAATTAATATACTAATACGTAAGAAAATAATATATAATACATTTACATTTGCTAAGAAGGGAACCTGTCTGTAACGAATTTTTTTTTTTTCTTTTCTATGTAATTGAGTCTTAGAAGATTTTTCTGTATAGCATTTTTCAGATTTTTAACAATTCATAATGCATGGAATATGGATTAAAAATGTTAATGATATCTCAAACATTTGCATAGAAGAAATAGCGATTCATTAAAAAATAACTATCTCAGCCTGCGGCACTTTTATAAAAATGAAGTTTAGAAACATGAAAAAAAAGTTAAGATAAATATTTTTGGTTAGAACTCCTCGTAAGAGTCAAATTTTTAAACAAATCGACGTAAAAATCAATGTTTTGTAGCAATTCACTCGGGCCGGGCCGAGATTTTAACTTTTTCCGGGCCGAGCTCGGGCCGAACTTTTAACTTTTCTACCGGGCCGGGCCGGGCCAATATATTTTTTCTACGGGCCGGGTCAAAATTTTTTTCCTATGGGTCAGGCCAGGACCGGGCCTGGAAATTTCGGCCCGTGCAGACCTCTATATTAGAACTTATTTTTGTGACCTATAATCTTTTGGTTATTCGATGTAAGGATCTTCATGGGTCCGGTCCAATTTTCTTTCCCGGCACTCTGCTCGAACTTGGTTTAGGGATTACTTTTTTCTAGAGGTTCGGACCCAGATGAGCCGGTACTAGATTTGTTTTCCGACCTACGTCGGGGCTGGACTGCATTCTTCTTGAGGTCTGAACAGGCAGAAATTTTCGGTCCCTGCTCTCATGAAAATGATTGGACCGGCACAGCTCTGGCCTGTCCAGTAAAAATATCAGTAAAATTTGGCCCGGCCCAATTTTTTTGGTTAAAAAAAATGCACGTATATTAAATCGCCATTATTCCACACTTAAAATTGATATATTTATTATTTTTGTTATTTTTTTAAGATGAGTAGATGCATTTCTAGGCAATAAAATTAAAATACGGTAAAATCTGAGACAAAAGAACCTGCCTATGGAAGAAACCCGTGTTTAACAAAACAAAATGGTGATGTATGTAAAATGAGGATAAAAATACTTGTGAAAAGAATGTAATCTACTTACAACATACGATGAACTTGCTCATAGGGGAATCAGCCCATGGCGGATTTTTCTTCTTTCCTATGCAATTCCGTCATAGAAGATTTTATTGTATAGAATTTTAAAAAATTTAAATCTCCAAGCCAAAGAATGTGGATTAACGATATTAATGGTAATTGTGATATTTACATATAATCAGATGCATTTAAAAAATAAATAGCACATCTCAGAACACTTTTTTAAAAATGAAGAATATAAACATGATTTAAAAAGGTAAAATAAGTATTTTTATTTAGGCCTTCTCGTGCAAGACACTTTTGACCCTACAGGCGTAAAAATCTATGTTCAGCTTGGTCGGGCCTAGCGGAGTCAATTAATGTTTTGTGCAGACGGAGCCGAAGTTTTAATTTTTATACCGGACTTGGCCAATAACTTTTTTCAAAGGGCGGAGTTGTGCTCGGAGCAGTTCTGGCCAAACTTGGAACTTTTTTACCTGGCCAAAAGTAAAATTGCCTGCTGATTGTCTTGGTCGCGCTCGGCATGAAAATTTCGTCCCGTGCATACCTCTAACCCAATGTTTTTGTTTTCCTGCATCGCATCCGTATTATAACTTGGCGCAGGGCCGAAACTAGCCTTTTTTGCGCTCGGGGGAAGCATGGGTTTTTGCTCCCCTCCCCCTTCCGCAAGGTATATTTACAAAGCGAATTTTACTAATTTTCTAATAGCCGACTTATTTTAAAATTTAAAATATATAATACTGAACTACGTAATCTTCAATGGCGGATCCAAGGGGGAGGTCACGGGGGTCATGACTCTCCTCTGAACACCAACAAAAATATTCTAAAGATCATTTTAAAATTGAAATATACAGTTAGAGTCCCGATTATCCGAGTCCTGCTTAACCGAGTTTCCGCTTTCACCGAGTTATTTTCTTCTGATGGGCTGATGGCTTCTATTATTATGAAACAGCCATTATAAAAAAAAAAATTATGCCAATTTTTTTCTTCCCATGCTGACCAGAAAATCAGAGTTCTGACTTTTTTTTACGACTGCTCTTTCATCTTCACCTAACACTTCATTTATAATGGCTGTTTCATAATAATAGAAGCCATCAGTCCATCAGACGAAAATGATCCATTCCAAAGGTATAATCCTTCATTTGGCACCCCTTCGCTCTGGCGCCCGGGGCGCATGCCCCCTCTGCCCCCCCCCCTTAGTTTCTGCCCTGACTTGGCGTGTTTTTTCTTTAAAAATTAAAATTTTATGAAATAATTGTATATAAAAAGAAAGAAAAATAAAGTTTAAATCTAACGAACATGAAAGATATATTTTCAATCGTTCAATGGTAATAAAAATTTATTTTTATTATTTTCTTTTTTATACTTTTTCATTTATACAAAAAGGTGATTGGGAATTACTATTATATCATTAGTTTTCATTGACTATTTTACATATACAAATAAGTATAGATACCGTCTCGGAAGGTATATATCTGCCAGCTGTATCTTGAAATTAGGTTAATTTTTTTTCGTCTCTAATTTGTTAAAAAACGATAAACTTTATGCATCCTAAGTAACCTAAAATAATTAAACACACAGAGAAAGAATAACAAAAATTCTTTTTTCAGGATACCTAGGGAAAAAAGAAGAAATCTAATAATCCCTGTCTTTTTTTTTTCTACTCCCCACCAGTGGCTGAGAGGTTCTGCTCTCGAAGCTTGTAGACGGGAGGTGCTGGGTTCGAACCCAATCGCGCCCGTCGGCCTAATCGTTCGGAGTTTTCGTGGTTTTCTTCGAACCGTGTATTTCCATGCGTTAATACGGATTAGGTTCCCTTATAAAGACCTCCACGGAAGGCACTCCCCCTAGGGCCCATATCCCTCGTGTAGATAATTGGCCGTCAACAATCAACTCAACTCAACTCAACCCATTTTTTTCTACAAAAATCGAGTAATTTAGTTGCCATCATTACAGAATTGTAATTGAAATGAGAAATAAAATTAATATCTCGAAAACTAATTAAATTTTATAATTCTAATACAACTTTTGACACTCGTGGATGAATACGGATAATTAGTGTTAATTTCACAGACAAGCGTTCCACATTTTACGAGAAATAGCTGTGAAACATAATCAGTAGTTTCATAAATTCGTTTCATTAGGATTTTATACATATAGGATAGATTTATATATATATATATATATATGTGTGTGTATTTGTCAGAACTACATTTGTTTTAAAAGATTTAAAAATTAAAAATTTATGTAAACGGCATTCATTTAAAATCGTGGATGCTTGGAAACCGAGAGTTGAATACTCTGTTATGTACAAATAGGTTGTAGATTAAAAACCAATGTTGTTAACATTAATGTACACAAAGAGTTTATTTGTCCTAAAATTTAATAAATTGCAGTACGTATTTTTTACACTTGTTGAACAAATGTGATTTTCTGTAATATACAAGAGCGGATCCAGCCCTCCATTTAGAAAAGGGTCATGGCTCTTTTTTTTTTGTGTGTGTGTGTGTGTGTGTTGTGAGGGGGGGGGGGGTGACATCTCATCTCTTAAAAAGCAGTTTTTACATTAAAAGCTCTTCGCATAGCTAAAATGGCTACTTTTCTTACGTCATTTTCATTCGGGAATACAGAAAAGACTGCAATAATATTCGTAAAAATATACAATTTACACATTTTATTCAGGTACCAAAAAATTGAATTTCCCATTGTGTTAGAAAGGCAAAGAATCGTTCAGAAAATGAACATTTTAAGCCAAGTTTTAGGACTTAAGGCTGTTCTCAAATCCAAAAGGGCAACTTTCTGACTTAAGTTTTAATTTATTTTTGCTCGAAAATGCCTGAAACTAGCTGGTGTTGTTGTTCAGAAACTGTAATTGATCTGTTTTTCAATTTTTTTGCAAACGCAATACATCTTTCAGAAAATAGTGCCAAAGTGGGCGTTTTGAACCGAATTTCGGCGCGAATTAAGAAAGAACACTCAAGAGTGGGCAAAAAACCTGTTTGTCACGTGATCAAAATGGCTTATAACTCAATAGGTAATTGATTGATCAAAAAATGGAAAAAACGTTCAATTCCAAATCGCTTCCATAGCCCGGCTTTCCAATTTTATACCTTTCTGTTAAAAAATGAATTTGTAAATGTGTCAAAACGTTTTGCGCTTGTTGAGCAGCGCAGTTAAGAACAGTCTTAACAGTTACAGAAGTGCCATCATAAGACTAAGAGAGCATTGGCTGTCGCATTCTGAAATTCAGTTTAAAACCCCAAATTTTACGAAGATTTCTCAAAAGATTCTTTACCTTTATCGAAACATGGGAAACGCTATTTCAATCGGATAACTTCTGAATAAGTGTACTTGTAAATGGCTTGCTTGCATCTAAGATTAAAAATGACTTCATTACATGTGTTAAAATTTATCTACTTTGGATTTGAGTACAGCTTTAAAATTTAGAAAGACTCGCATCCTAAAGCAAGAGGAAATTTTTAAAGAATTTAATATACATTTCATTTTTAAAATGTTCCTTAGAAATTTTCTTTGTTCAGAACGGGGAGGGGGGAAAGCTGATGACTCTCGTGACCTCTCACTTTATCAGATTAAACTAAGAAAATTAATGGTTGTTTTGTTCGAATTTTATATTTGAGTAAGTGAATTTCATCTTTCGTTGCAAAATGCTATTTTTCATAATAATGTAATACATTTCGCAAAAATAAAATTGGCTTTTCACAAAATATGGTTCATCTCCCCTCCCCCCACCCACCCCACCCCAAAAAAAACCTTCTTCGAAATTTGTCTATCTTTTAAAAATAATTTAAAATTTAATAAATTATAATGTATAATTTCCCATTTGTTGGAAAATTATCTTTATATATATGATGTGTGGTTTTGTTTAAATGTCTGTGTCAATTTTAAATGTGAAAAACCTTTTTTAATGGAAAAATCACTTTCAACGTATAGAGAATGGTCATGAAGTAAAACCTTTCATTAATCAATTGTCATCGCGTTATACATAAAAAAAAAAACAAGTATTAACTATATTTATATTTAAAAATACAGATTTCTTATTCTAATAAATACATACATTGATTTTAGAAAGATCAAACAATTAAGAAATTATTGTATATGTAATGATTTGTGATACATCCTAAAATTTAAAGCTCAAATAATTTTTCTATCGTTAAAAAAAAAAAAAAAAAAAAAAAAAAAAAAAAAAAAAATCCCTGTAATTTAGGCGAAATTTGCTTGAAAAAAAGTTGAAACGTAGATTAGAAACTGCCATTCCAATAATTGGCAAATTTACTGAAGGCCTTACCCTTCTCGTATAACGAAATTTGGGTGAATTTCCCAGTATCAGCTGGTGAGGTGCGTTATCGTTATCTTTCTTGGCGGCAGTTTTGGGAAATGTCTTCCTTTACTTTCTTTTTTTCCGCAACCTTGCATTCAATAGAAAAGATTTTTTTATTCATACTATAACAATTACGGATAGACGATTAGGTAACTAAACAGACGCAAGATTAGCAGCGTTTTATTTCAAAAGATACTCAGCAGCGGTAGGCTTTTTTTTTTTTTTTCTTTTCGTCCAACGTTTTAAAATGGATATAAGAATACTTACCAATTACTTATAATAGTCTGTGCAACAATGCACCAAACCAAAACAAGCTTCACTGGCGCCTCGTATTGTAAGAGTAACGTACGCATCAAACACGGTGTTGCTTATATAAATTAAACGAACATGACACTGTCCTTGAACAATGTGGGGTTTGCCTTTGTGTGCTTTCTCTTCTCTATTCTTTTCTTATAGTAGTCTGGGACCTGTGACAAAGATATTATCTGTTCCACAAATTTTCCTTTTTCTTTAAAAGAAACCTTTATAACCGAAAAAATAACACTATTTATTTTCCCACGGGCAGAGGCGGATTACCCATTAGGCTGAGTAGACTGAAGCCTAGGGGCTCGGGGGAAAAGGGGCCCCGAAATTAAGACTTTCTTTCGGGTTTTATTTTTATATTGGGCTAATATATAATGAAATAGAGATATGATGTGCAATATTCTTTATTGCACTCATTTATAAAATTTTGCAAGTTATTAACACGCAGATTGTATTCCAAACATTACTCCATTTTAATTTTTTCTATTTCCATAAAAAGGCTTGAACTGTTTCGGTTTCCAATTAGGGATAGATTTCCGGAGATCAGCGGCAGCCAATGCAAGATTTTGTAAGCAACGTAATGAATGATATCTTTTAAAAAAGCTTCTAAGTTTTAATCAAGCATTTTGAATATATTTTCGCCCCTTAGTTTTTAACACCCTGTTCAGTCGCTTGAACACGAGCCCCCGCCCTTTTTAAATGCCAGTCCTGGGTTTACACGTTTCAGTATATCCTAAATATGATTTTGACTGCCTGTTAGAAAGATTTCTGTCTCTGTGTTAAAAGATTGAGTGCTACTATAATGCAAGAACTATTCCACAAAATTCATAGAAACTTTATATTTTGTTAGACCTAGTCAAATGATTAGTGATTAGACGCTAATACTTATTAGGTTTTGCTGGTAATCCAGATAAAAAGGTAATTCATGTCATGAGGAAGAAGTTCTCGAAATAAAATGGAATTCCTGAGGTGCGCGATATTTTGTATCATTTGCAATTCAATATTAAAGCGAATTATTGAAATAGGTCTAAAATTTAAGAATCCGCAACTTGATTTAAATGTAGGGATAAAATTCTTAGATCTTTACATAAATACTCATCAGAGCTTTGATTTAATATTTCTTTTCAGGATTTTGAAGTAGAAGAAATTTCACAATCAGGCACTACATCATATAAAGAACAAAGAAAACGTAAAACAATATGCTATAATGAAAATACTGACCCACACACACACAAATTCACACATTTTAATAATTTCTAAATAAATTGTTATATGTGGATTTTAGATAATTACTTGATACAAATAAACAATAGCCTTGTGGAATGCAAATCTGTATGCAGTTTCTTTAGATTTCTATCCCATCTTTTTTATATGAATGTACAGAAAGTTGAAAAAGTTGTAACCAAAAAGTACCCTGAGGTGTTCGATGATTCACTTTCTGAAATATAACCAAGAAGGAAATATTTTGTGTTTTAGCGCAAAGCAAACTTCTTTTTATATATATACCAAAATGTTCCACTGAAAGGTAAGGGAGAGAAAATTAAAAATGCCAGCAATAATCTGCAATAAAGCAGAGTTGCAGTTAAAGCAGTTCTCAAATTCTCTGGTCAACAACCGAAATTTTTGACACATTTTCTTATTTATTATCAAACGTAAACTATAAAATTGGCAAGCCGGAATATTGAAGCGGTTTGAGATCGAATGTCATTTTCCAACTATTTATAAATAAATAATTATTTATCGAGTTATAGCCGGTTTCTCCTTTCTCACGGTGTCGCGTCCGCAAATTCGGTTTCAAAACGTCATATTTGACAGTATTTTCTGAAAATTCTTCTGCCTTTACCGAAAAATGGAAAACGCCATTCGATTACATAGTTTTTTAATAAGAACATACCAGCGTTTCGGAACAAAAATAAATTCGGAAATGTGTCAGAGAGTAGTTTCTTTGTATTTGAGAACAGCGAATTTTACACTTGTAAAATTCATTGTTAAACTAAGAAAGTTCTTTTGAAGTTAGATACATAAATGTTTATATGAAAATACTACATTAATTTGAAAGTATTTTTTACTGTAAATTCATTCTTAAAAAAAAAAAATTAAAAAGCTTAAAACTAATCTTAGACACCACACCGGTTAATTCCAAATACATATATGCTCGATGTATTTTACATACATGATGATAGAAGCATAGTTTCAGTTACATTTTTTTTTTTTTTTTTTTTTTTTTTTTTTTTTTTTTTTTTACATTTAGAATAAAATTTTCAATACTAATTTTCCTTTATTTTATTTACGAAATATTTATACTTATAATAATAAAAAATAACTATTCAAACTTTCTGGGAAGAATTTGGAATTTCTTAATCATAGTTTTTATAAATGTTGCATAAACTGAATCAGCAACCCATATAGTCTTCATTCTTCTGTAAAGATATTTATTTTTACGTCCATATGTTTAAAATTTGGTCTTGTGCGAAAGAGTTCTGGCAAAAAAAAAAAAAAAAAAAAAAAAAAAAAAACTAGCCGGATATGGCAATCCCAAAACTTTCTTCCGTCTCATACATGTTAATACATCCTGATTTTTAATTTCCTATAAAAGGTGCATATCTTAAACTATAATCGATTCTTTCCGCATAACAATCTTTTTGTGGCAAGTCCCTGAAAATCAGATTAAATTAAAATTTTGACGTCGTTATTGGAAAGATTCTATGCTTTTATAGAAAAAGGGGGAACACCGTTCGATTGCATTTCTATCAGAATAACAATGCATGGCAATTATATCTACTTAAAATGAAAGTGACTTCATAAATATGTAAAGCAGAGCATTAGCATGGGCAGCGTTCATGGTACAACATAAATAGAAAAATCAGTAACGTTATTTTAATACTCGTGCGCAATAGAAGAGAAAAAACCTCAAACAAACAAAACTTCAAGATGATGCTCGTTGGCTAAAAACAGAAAATATGCTTTTCAGGTTAGGTATCTAAATAATAATAAAATAAAAAAACAGCCAATTGAAAATTATCCTACTGTTACAAAAGAAAATAGAACTGAAAGCAAATTCATTGTTCAGTCTCTTGAATGGCGCTGTATCAACAAGTCGCCAACATAAATTTGAATATAATAAATTTGAAATAGAAAAACAGAATTTCTATTTTCCCTTCATTCTGATCAAAATAGCATTAAAATTAAAATTTTGAACGTAAGACAGATTAATCTCGAGTCAGTCCAAGCCCCAAAACTGATATAAAATTTGAGTCCGTTTTATCTCCATATCCTGCGTGTGCGACACATTACGTCAAATATAAGTGTTTTGATAAAAAATAATGCAAAAGCTTGGAGATGGGGAGGGAAGGAAAGGATAATTTAGACTTTCGGTTTTTCGGAAGCACTATTGCATTGGGCTCCGGAGCCCTATATTTATAAGCTCCGGTGAGTAATCCGGTGAGCAATATTTAAAAATTTACTAAAACCAGAGAAGTATCGCAGCTGGGCTCCGGCGCAAATTAAGCCCTGAATGCAGTACAGCACTGCAACGTTTAGGTGATTTACACTAACAACTTACGTGAACTTCTAACTAGATTTGAAGTTTGATGAACATCCGTTCATTAGTTTTTGAGATAGAGCTATTGCGGACATAGTGAAAAGTTCTGCATAGCAGTGGCATCAGTTCGGCAATTTACACGAAAAACTTATCAAGATCAAATTATATCAGGAACTAACTGAATCTAAAGTTTGATAAAAATTCATGCATTAGTCCTGGGAGATACGGAAATCGTGAAAAATGCCGCATAGTAGCGCCACTTGTTGAACGATTTACACCAAAAAGTAATCGGCAACCTTTAAATCAGGGACTAACTGAATCTAAAGTTTCATTAAATTCCGTTCATTAGTTCTTGAGATAGAGCGCTCATAAAATTTGTGTCACACACAGACAGACTTACAGACAGGCATTTTGTAAAAACATGTTTTTCGTGATCTCTGACCCCTAAAACGTATAAATCCATCGAAAACTGGATTCGAAAATTTTCACGAATCCAATACTTTCTTCATGTAAAGATAGAAGAAAGTAAAAATAATTATTTCAGTCTCTTTTTCATGTTTATACTGTTCATTTTAAATAAAATTGCTACAAACCAGAGGTCTGCACGGGCTTATTTTCAGTCACAGCAATCGGGCCGTGCCCGGGTCGTACTTTTTTCTGAAGGTTGGGGCCGGGAGGGGCCTAGTCACTACGCTTTCCGGGCCGGCCCAGGCCTTTTTACCTGAAGGACCGGGTAGGGCCTCTCTTTATTTTCTCTGTACCGAACCGAGACTGATATGGTATCATTCTTCCTAGTCTTCACGGGTCTAAATTTTCAGTCCCGGTTTCGACCCAGCCTCGTATGAAAATTATAGTTTCGGCGTGGCCTTGTCCATTCAAAGATCAGTAAAATTTGGCCTGGCAGAAAAATTTTTGCAAAAAGTGCATACATTTTTAAATCGTCATTGTTCTACAAATAAACATTTAATTTTATTCTTTATAAAGAATAGTACATTTCTAGGCTTATTAAAATGTAGTAATTGTTAAAATTAAAATATAGTAATATGTGTGAAAAAGAACCTGCCTATGGCGGAATCCTCTCTTAACGTGAAAAATATGTTGATCCATGCAAAATGAATGTACTAATACGTAAGAAAAGAAAATATAATAGATTTACACCTGCTAAAAAGGGAACTTGTCTATAATGCATTTTTTCCCTTCCATATGCAATTCCGTCTTAGAAGATTTTACTATATTACATTCTTCAGATTTTTAAATCTCCAATATTTTGAATATAGATTAACTATATTAATTATAACTGAAACATTTACATACCACAAATAGCGATTCATTAAAATAATAAATGTTGCAATAACTTCTATAAAAATGAAATCTATAAACATGACAATAAAAAGCAAATATAAGTATTTTTGGTTAGAACTCCTCGTTCGAGACAAATTTTTAAACAAATCGACATAAAAATCAATGTTTTGTAGAAATTCATTCGGGACGGACCGGTCTCGGATCGAACTTTTAGCTGTTATACCTGGCCAATAATTTTTTCTCTACGGGCCGGCCCGGGCCGAACTTTTAATGTTAATAGCGTCCCGTGCCGAATTTGTCTTCTATGGATCGGGCCGGGCCTTGAAATTTCGGCCCGTGCAGCCCTCTATTGTAGATTGCATAGTACTGAGGCCTCCGCTCCAAAATACTGTTTTTACTACATTTCTTTCTATATATCCTATTGTAAGCTATTATACTGATTTTTAATCGACCTTTAATTGTATGTAAACATCTCCATTATTATTAATACCATTAATCTATTTACACGGCTTAAAAACTTAAAAATCTGAAAAATTCTATATCGAAAAAACCTTCTAAGACGGAATTACATAGCTATAACTATTTTTTTTCTCTTCTAAGTTCCTTTTTTACCAAGTATGTCGTCTCTTGCAAATGTAGTATTTATTTTTAAGCGGATTATTATATCCATTTTGAAGATTCAGATCCACCTATCAAAAAAATTTTTCGGTTAAAACAGGATCTCGTCAGGCACAGATTCTTATAACAGGTTTTAAAATACTGTATCTCCCGCCTCCTAGAAATGTATATGTAGTACTATTCTTTAAAGAGAATTTTAATTGGAGAATAATAGTAATTTTAAAAATATATTTTTTCGGAAAAAATTGTTGACCCAAGGTAGGTTGTTCCTTAAACATATTTTTCCACGAGTCATACTGGGTCGGTGCAATAATTTTCATGCAAGCAGGAACGACCGGGCCAGAAAATTTCTGGCGGTGCAGACTTCTAGGAAGAATAAAGCACAAGTCCAGAAATAAGTTCGATTCGGCCCGGCCCGAGCCTCCATTGAAAGCAAGGCCTGAGCACGACCCAGAAAAACTGATGATCAGACTCGACCCGTCCCGAGTCGGTTTAGGCCTCTAAATGGCATTTGAATGGGAAAAACGTGTTCTTAACGGCTGGAAAATTTTAAAAATACGTTGTGAAAAAAATTGAGTTTGAGTTGTAAATTTCGTTCAAACTCGCGGATTTTTTGAGCTTTCGTTCAGTTCACGCTCGTTTATCAAAAAGTGAATCAAGTTCAACTCAAAGTTCACAGAAAGTGAGCTAAACTCGTGAACTTACGTTCACTGAACGCGTTCGTACCCAACACTGATTAAAATCACTGACATTTAATAATATATATTAAATAATGTTTTAACTTTTTTTATAAAAAAAATTATAGGGCTGAAAATCACGTTTAAGATGCTTAAAGGTTTTAAATATTTCTCTTTTGCAATTTCCCAAACAGCTGGTATAGTTTAGAAATCGTAGTTTGTTACATAACTTACTCAATTGTTGTACTTGCATGCTCAGTTGTAACAACCATAAAGAATGTTTAAGGATTTATCAGCTACGTTTAGATAAGGTAAAATTAATTTCCTAATTTATAATCAAGTTGTAAAAATACTAAAATGTTGTATTGTTACTAGAAACACATCCATGTACATAATTTATTTTCTAGCATATCTGGGAGGGAAAAATCGATTAAATCTTTTTATCTTTTCATATATATCAACAGGATTAAATATACAGTGTAAAAAAGTACTTTTATGTTAGCCGGCCGCAGCTCACAAACCGTCAAATATTTTCCACATCACCAGCGTTTATGTTGCATTCATTTCATTCAAAATATAAAATCATCATTTTAAAAATATACTCGTCATTTGAAAAACATAACTTCATTTAAAATACATACATACTGGTATATTACATCAATTTAAACACATGCTTTTCGCTCATTATATTTAAAATACATTTTTTTCCTAATAAATAATAACATAAACCCAAGGTGGGCAAGTTTCTTCCAATGTGGAAAAAAACCGGGAAAAAACCATGGAATTAAAAGTTACGCCTATAACTTTTATTATCAAAAATGGTTTTCTTTTAGCCTGAATAGCTTGCATAAAATTCAGGTCTATTTGAAGATATTTACAGTTTAAGAGTTATAGGCGGAAAAGCAGACAAAGCCATTTTAGAGAATACCTGTTAAAATTTTAATCGTGAATTTCAAATATTTACTCACTCATGGAAGATTAACCTTGTTTACCAGATTTATTGCTAAATATTTTTGTTACAGCTTGTTTTGATAAAAATATATGTATTTAAAAAATAGTTGCGATGTCAGTTTAGTTTCGGGGCAAAAGGCGTTTACGTAGCATTAGTGCTTTTTCTCCCGAAATTAAAATGACATTGCGATTTTTTTTAATACACATATTTTCATCAAAACAAACTGTAACAAAAATGTTTTGCAATAAATCTGGTAAATAAGGTTCATCTTCTATGAGTGAGTAAATATTTGAAATTCATGATTAAAATTTTAACAGGTATTCTCTAAAATAGCTTTGTCTGCTTTTCCGCCTATAACTCTTAAATTGTAAATATCTTCAAATAGACCTGCGCACGAGATGCGCAGATGGTAGATATTCTGTCATATATGACGTCATACAAAAAAACCCGCGTGTTTGCGTTATTCACTCCATCCACAAGATGGCGCAGCTGTGTCAATTTACGACAGATTCCAGCATTAACTTTGTACGCTTACTTATAGCGCTTTGTATGAAATCCCTTAACCCCTTCGGGATGGGAGCCTTTTACGAAATTTTAAATCTTTTGTCACCGTTTTTTAAAAACAGAAATTTGTGTCCTCTTGAATCGAGAAAATGCCCCGATTAAGCAAGGCAAATTTTACAATAAAATTTTACCGGTGAGGAAAATCGAGGATTCTGATCGCTTCATGCGGCACGTATACGTGTCGCTCGTCCCCAAGGGGTTAATTTTAATACCCAAAGGTCCAGTCATCCCAGAAATTCAACAACAAAATTTTTCTTTAGTATATGTGCGAAATTTGGCTCTTTTTTATTTGTAAATAAATCTGTTCATAAATTCCGATGTCAATCCTTTATGTTGACATTTAATCAATGAAGGGACTTTGTTCCTGAAAGTGTTCAGGATGGATAAAAATTTTAAAACTTACAATTTTATTTATCCTTTTTTTTTATTGTATTGTACACACATGACTACTGAGAAGCTTCGATTCAGTGCTGCAACCTGCGGTTTCATTTTAAGTAAAGGTAAAGAGATATATAAATCAAATATTTTTTTATATTACTTCAGGGACGATAATCTCAATGAAATTTAATTTAAAATCGGCATTCAATATATATTTCGATATTTAGTAAATGTTCAATGTAAGGAAAACTTTGAAACATGACATGCATTCTCCTACATTACAGTCCTTCCATTCATATTTGGTTTATCTTATAATTTTGTTTCCATATTTATTCTCATAGGAAGAACAAATTTTTCATTCTGTGTAAGATTTTGTCCGTAGGGGCCTTAACATCCAGAAAATAGTGTTCACATAAACGACTTGATGTTGATAATTGTTCTTTACAAATCATTCAGATGCGCACAAACAGTCGAAGTTTTGTACAGTTTTGGATTAGGTGGATTTTGAGGATCGTGAGCTTCATTATTCCAAAAATGTATTTTTTTTTTTTTTTTTATTCGCTGTACCTATTGTACGTCATGATATCGCGAAAAAATGCGGTTTTAACAAATACAATGTAGTCCAAAATATATTTTCTTTAACTTTTACATTTTACTTTTTTTTTTTTTGCAATTTTTTCGACAGTAGTAAGAGCAAGAAACAACAGCATTTTATTTTAAGAAATATGTTGCCATTCCAATCTGCCTTTCTCTCTTTTTTTCTCAAACAACATTTCCCCATTTCTCATCATAGCGATTAATTTCGATTGCAATATTATCCGCCAATTCATCATTTATAAAATGTCCATAGTACTGCAGAATACCCGAAGTAGCTTCAAATGAAACGTTAATCTTAGGCTCCAATTTGAATTGCATGCATGGAGGTGCGTAATATTGGGTCATCATCACTATCTTCAGTTTCCGCTTTTTCAGTGTCAAAAACATCTGAAAAAATGGAATCTTCTGATTCCTTTCCAGATATCTGAACACTACAGTCTTTCTCTTCACTTGAGCTACTCAACATAGAAATTTATAAAACGGTAACCCAGACGTATTCAGATTTGAAACCAGTAAAATATGTATTTCAACTCGTACAATTCCTTAAATTAAGCATTAAAATCTTAAAAACAAACATGTCATTTCAGAGTTTCCCATCTTTTTAAGTGTTTAAGACTTCCTTACCGGACCGATGCTGCAATATCAGCATAAGACAATTTATTTCCTAAATCAGTTTGGTTCACTGTTCAGAAGTAAAAGAGTACAATTTACATAGCTGCCAATTCTTCGGCTTTTTTGTAACACAACAATTTATAGAGATTTTTGGATTATTTAATCAGCAGATTACGGTGATTTAAAAAGTTACTATAAAATTAACATTTACTATAAAATTTATGTGGTACAAAAAAGCGTAAGAGTTGGCAGCTGTGCAATTATAGAAGTATTAGGAACTGAAAAGGTGTGATTTCTGGTCGGGTGCTGTACTCTAAACTGGATCTTTGGACAAACATCTGGTAATCTTCTAATTAGACCAAAGCTGCATAGGCTCATTGCAATAAGCCTGAAAAAAGTCAGGTTTATTGAGAAACATGTGGTCATATTTAATGAGCTTAACACTGCACAGGCTCTTCGCAATAAACCTAAAGAATAGGCTGTTTGAGAAATAAATGGTCATATTCCATTTAGCCTACTGTTGCATAGGCTCTTTGCAAAAAGCCTAATAAATATTAGACCCATTGGTATTAATATTAGGCTCAAAAAGGTCGATTATTTATCCATTAGCTTGGACATTTTTCAAACAGCCTAGACTCCTTTGAGTGGAGCTTCAATCAGCCTATGAGAACTCAAATATCAGATTCATACTTTTTGAATATAGTATAACCTTTTTTATCCGAAACTCTTTTCACCGAAACTCTCGATTAACCGAAATCCATTTTAAAGCTTTTTTTTATTTGTTTACTATCACATTCCTTGTGTGCAAAATCCATTTTGAAAGCTTTTTTTTTTTTTTTTTTTTTTTTAACTTACCATATCCATATTCCTTGTGTGCAAGGGGTCCTTTCCGAACTACGAGTACATATAAATATTTTCGATCTCCTTTCTTAGAGTTCCTTTGAATTTAACTTGAGCTCCCTTAAGCTGCGGAGTGGAACGAAGAAAACGAACAAATTAGCAATTTTGAAGCTTTTGAATGTTTTGCAAAAGATTTGGCCTGGCTAGAGCTGCAGAAAGACTATGTGATAGTGGCGAACTAATAATATTAAAAAACTCTTTCATAGAGCTTGAAAGCAAAAGCAGTCGCAACTGCGATAAACAAAACATTTTTCAAACACTTGTGATACATGTAAAAGGTATTTAATTTCAAAATTAAAATTCAGGTAATTTATTCGTGTTTCTATTTTGCTATTGCTTTAGTTTTGTTAAGCACTTGTTACCATAATAAGAAATAGTGCACATATTTCTCCTTAATCTTAAAATTGAAGCATTCTCGATTTTCCGAAAGGGGGTCTGTTCCAATTACTTCGTATAATCGAGGTTCTGGTGTAATTTCAATTCGGTCCGCCGCAGCAGAAGGATAACGCGAGTAAATGGGAAAACCACTAGTATTAGCTAAAAACATATGACGAATTATAATTTTTATAGTATATTAAATATATTTTCCGGTGTGAAACATAAGTAAATTTCGTAAAAAGTATGAACGTAAATACGTTTCTGATCCGCTTCTTTTTCTAATCCATATGTTGTGTAAAAATTAAACTACAGACCTGAGTACAGGGTGATTATAAATGAATATCCCATCTTTAGAGGGCTATTAACTCTTAACCCCTTAATTCTCGCTTCCGTCAATACCACGGGCTGATAACAGCTGAAAGGTTTCTGACAAGGCGAAGAAAACCTCATGGTGTCAAGTGCATTTGGACGCCCCTCTCGCTACGCCATTATTTTTCAATAAATGCGGTAAAAAAAATTCAGTTCCATGAGTGACTAAAGATTTAGAAAATATGCGCAGATGGTAGATATCCTGTCATATATGACGTCAGACTAAAAGCCCGCGTATATGGATTATCACCCCGTCCACAAGATGGCGCAACTGTGTTAATTTACGCCCGATTCCAGTATTACGTTTGTGCACTTACTTCATTGGGGTTTGGCTTTTGGCGCTGATTGTAATGCTGGGATTTGTATTGTATGTTTCGAAATATATAACACTCAAAAAAATTATTAATGATCAAAATTTAATGTACATATATTATTTCAAATATTATTTGTAAAAATTTGTGTGATGATGATAAATAAAGATCTAAAATGTGAAAAATAAAGATCTTATTCCCATTAATTTCTATGGCGTAAAACAAACATTAAGAGACAGAATTCTCTCATAATGACTTTTCTACAAATGTGAATTTGTTCTATAACATCTTTATATTTTGTCTTAAAAAAAAAACTAATTGCATATTTTATTTAGAGACCTTATAATTATTCAATTTCTGTAATAAAATAAATAGGTACTTTTTTTATGGTTTTTCCAAATATTAAGCGACCGTGAAGGGGTTAAATGCGCGATTTGTTATTTTGTTTCGAAAAAATTATACATGATTCTCTGAAAGGCTTATTACACAGGAAAAATAATGAAAAAAAAATCACAGATACATTTTTCATATAATACGTCAATCTTTGATTCTGTTACACATCTGCAATATCAGTAAAATCTACTGTCGTATGGCTGTAGCAATTAGTAAATATTTTAATAACTATGTCTCCAAATACCTTATTTTATATAATTATTTATTTTATAAAACTTAACATTTAACCCTTTAATTCCCATTATAGAATAATGGAGTTCTGAATAAAGAGGAGGAGACATATAGTGTACTGTCTACCAGTTGCGAGTGAAGTAACGGAGGAGGTTGTCACAAGATGGCGGCTGCTTTTTTTTTAAATCGGACCTACCGTTTCAAAATACCGCCGGGGCAAACTTCCACCAGTATAATTGAATAGAAAATTTTGTCTCATTTAAGCGTCTTATTCATGGAAATATTTTCTCACAAATGTTTTCTGGTGTCAGTTTGACAGGTAAAACAGTAAGATTGCATCAACGGTTGTCACAATATGGCAGAAACGAAGGACTTGACTTCCGCAAAAGTAAACTTACACCGGTTAAAATTTAAATCTTTTTCTGTGATTATTTATGACTGAAATTTTGCATTAGTAACACCTTTAAATACGGAGAAAATTTCTATATAAGTATACTGGTGGAAGCTTCGACCGGAGGTAATTAGGCCTTGCGAAAGCGGTTACAGTTGAAGCTTCACTATTTTAAGGATATGTCACTTCCTTTTTATTAAAGTTCCATGTATAGAATACGTTCTATAAATTATGTAGTTCAGTGAGTATGACTTTACATCAGAAAGTTTCGATGGTTAATTTCGCTTTATTTATATACGGAGTCTCTGTTATTAATTAACCCCTTAACGGTCGCTTAATATTTGGAGAAACCATAAAAAAAAGTATATATATATATTTTTTTTTTTTTTTGTTACAGAAATTGAATAATTATATGCTTTCTATACAAAATATGCAATTAGTTTTTGTTTTTTTAAGGAAAAAAAAATAAATAAATAAATAAAAATGTTATAGAACAAATTCACATTTGTGGAAAAGCCATCATGCGAGAATTCTGTGCTTTAATGTTTGTTTTAAACCATATAAATTAATACGAATAAGACCTTCATTTTTCACATCTTAGATCTTTATTTATCATCATCAAACAATTTTTTTGCAAATAATATTTGAAATAATATAATATACATTAAATTTTGATTATTAATAATTTTTTGATTGTGATATATTTCGAAACGTGCAGCATAAAGTCCATCATCACAATCAGCGCCAAAAAAAACAAACCCAAGCAGTAATATTCACAGACTTCATACGAAAATGCAAATTAGATTTTTCTGGTTTCAGAAATTTTTTCCAGCAATTAAATCCACAGCACGGAAATATGGCGGGCACGAGAAATAACAAACGACACCTCAGCCCGTGATATTGGAGGGAGCGAGAATTAAGGGGTTAAAGCAGATATCAGTATTTGAAATTTCTGGTGTGAATTGGGTATATACAAATAAAAAAAATCTATTACATTCAAAACACTGTTGTTTGCATATATGCAAAGCTGCGTACTGAAAAGTTAAAAGAAAACAACAACAAAAGAAACTACAGCCTTGTTGTTCATCAGAAATCAAACATAACAATTGAAAGTTTAAATTCAACACATTTATAAGTGTTCAATGTCAGTCCCTCCAGAAACAGGAACGAAATCGAGAGAGGTGGTACGGTAACTCATCCCATACTTTTCTCAGTACGATATTTTTCTCTTGATTTTCTTTTTTTTGCGGGGCTTTATTAAATATCATGTGTTTGTTTCACCGCTACTAAATGTCATTGACGAATTTGGGACACGTATATCTAGCTATATCACTCTCCCAGAAATTACTTATCATTCATAGGCGGCCATGTATTCAATCATTTGCGTGTCCATGCATATGATTCATATTATAGACTAAATACAGTTCAACTTGAAAATATATAGAAGTGTGAACAGAACATAGAGTCACAACGGACATGCTAAAAAAAGTGTGGTATGAGTTATCGTACTACCTCGATATCGTTCGTGTTACTGGAGGGGCTCACATTCAACATTTATAACTGTGTTGAATTTAAACTTTCAACTGTTATTTTTCTTTTCCATTTAACAACAGAGTTTTACATTTTTTGTTTTTTTAATAGCCCTGTGAAGTTGAGACATTCATATATAATCACCCTGTATATTAATTAACACACTAATGTCCATGGTAAGATATATGTTGTCATCAGTGTTTCCAATTTAGTGGATTTTTTATTTCAGATGTTCCAAATCCATGCCAGAAGTTTAAAATAGAAATATTTGCTTTATTTAATAGCAGACATTTCGTAATTAAATAAAGCTAAATATATTATTGAAATATTCTGATATGAGTTCAAATTCTCTGAATAACGAAATTTCTACAATGTATTCTACCATGGGAATTAGACGACTAAAGTTAGGATATCATTATATGTGTAAGAATGTATACATTATAAAGCCAAAACACGTCTGCGACTAATGCCAACGCCATAACAGGGCTGTCACAGGCGACTATCTTTTAATTCTATTTCGCACTATTTTTTCGATAAAAAATATTTTACATACACTTTGGCAACATTTGCAAGAGAAATACACTACAAAATGTATTTTTTAAAAGTTGTATGTGCGAAAAATGTTTTAACAATGTGCGAACAGAATATAAAAATAGTCGCCTATGGCAGCCCTGCTATCACGACTGTGGCAACCAAGCATCTGATCAATCAATTTTGCTTTTATGAGGTGTCATTAACTTCTAAAAATCGCACCGTTTCACTTTTGATATAGTCGAGAAGGGTAAAGAAAAATACTTTCAAACGTCAGATATAAGTCATTGTATTATGTTTAACCCTTATCGGCGCGGTGTCCTTAAAAAAGGATACCTAATTTTAATTCCAAAACTGACAAACGGCACCAAGAATATTTAGCTAAGATTTTTCTATTATAATGTACATGAAAATAAGCAAGTTCATATTTTCTAATAAATTCGTTTATAAATTGCAGTGTCAGTCCATTATTTCATCAGTTTATAAACAGAATTACTCCGCACCGGTAAGGGTTAAGAGAAACAATCCCTAAGTGATTCAAAATACAGTTAAATTAACAATGTTAATCTTTGGATTAATCAAATATATATGAAGAACAATGTGTATTTAAAAGTAAAACTCAAACAATTATACATAAACTGTACTTATCTTGTAATACAGAAAAACTGGTATTTTCTACGTCTAAAGATATCAGACTTGTAATAAATAAAATAATATTTTATGAAATTTAATAATATTAAGTCAATTCAACACTAAAAACTTGCCTTGAATTGCTCTCGTTTTATTTCTGTCGCTTGAATTAACACACCCGTCTATTTAGAAAAAAAATATTTTCATGATCATAAAACTATCCATTAAAATTTTTAGAGATCAAGTCCTATGAATGAAAAATTATGTATAAATATTAATACAAATAAAATATTTCTATATGCCTTAAACTTTATGGTCGTTTAACAGCTTCCTTTACCATTTTTTTTAGTTGCAAAAAGTCATCCTGTTTTTTATTCAATTTTTAAATATAAGGAAATGAAACAAAACATTATATTAAGAAGAATTTTTAATTTTTGCAAGTGTTAAAGCATTTAGTTTTATCGTCAGTTTACTATCCCGAGCTACCCCTCGAACCTACCCCTTATTTACCTACCCCTCGGGCCAATGAATAAAGATAGACGTTTGTCTTTGTATGACAGTTTTTGACAAAAGGAACAACTAATAGCGATACATGACATTCGGTACACTGGTATCTAGTCTATTTTCTCACTGGCTTATCTCTGGAATTTCTTTTTACGGGAACATAGAGCACACTATCTCGTTGGACTTGGAATAACATTTGGAAAATGCCTTCATGTTAGTCTGAGTGGTGAAGGACTAATTCTGGGTCTTCCTGATGTTGAATAAAACTCGTTACAATGATTTTCTGCAATCGGTTTTTCAGAAAGTTCCATTCTAAGTTGTTTAGGGGATCTTCCGAATAACTTGAACTATCGTCTTCCATAAGGTTACTTACAGGAGAATCACTATATCCGAAGTCCATCTCTTCATAATCGCTATCTGAAAAATCATCTGCACCACTTTCGCTTTCGTACGCAGTCGCCATATTTTAAATATTTTTCAAAGTAAATGCTCTTACTTATCCAGCAGCCGCCGTACGTACAATCGGGCAAAACACGTATCCATTCTCGCTCCCCAAAGTTCTCCAACACAACTTGCCAAACTATCAATCAAAGCAGAATATTTTCTTTCTTTTTAACCCCTTGAGGGGCGGTGGGATAATATATCCCACTTAATTTAAACAAGATTCTCACCAGAAAATTTCAACTAAATTTTATATTTTTAACTTTGGAGGAAAAATTGATAAAAAATTGATTTTCCTTATTTAAAAATAAAATTTTTGCGATTATTCCTTTGAGAACTCAATATCTAAAGACATTTTTGCTTGCCCCTCAAGGGGTTAAGCTTCAGGCCGAGTATAAACGTGATAAAAAAAATCGTACTAAGAAATTCTGCTACGGCCAGAGCTGCCACAGGTTAACATTTTTTTATTCTTACTCGCACCACTTTGTCTAAACAAAAATCTTTCACTTAAACATTGACAACATGTGCATCAAGAATTTTCTACAAAATTGTTTTAAAAAATAGTGTTAGGCTGGAAATATATCGATATGTGGGTTGACTTCAAATGGATTTTTTCATTTCGGCTCTGGTGCAGAACTTTAAATTGGATCTTTGGACCGACAGCTGGTTATTTTCTAATTGGACCAAAACTGTATAGGCTCATTGCAATAAGCCTGGGAAAAGTCTCTTATCTGTTCGAAATGATGGATGAAGAAAACACAATTCATCTGTATTACCTAAAAGAAAATAATGCAATTATAAAATTCTAAGTAAGATCTCGACACATACACAGCAGTAAAATTCGCATTGTTTTCGCCTTAATTAATATGTTATTAAATAAGGCGAATTTTACTATTTCAAAAAAGTGGTGGCAATCAAGAAATCATAATTTTAAAAAAGTAGTCCACTGGCAACACTGCTTCACAGTTTTAATTGACTTTTTCTCAAAACTTCGATTTTTCAGGTTTGTGTTTCTTTTTTACAATATCTATTAAACTTAAGAACTCAGATTTTTTAAAATACTTATATTATGTTATAGTGCATACTTTAACACAGGGATTTAATGATTTGTTGAGAATTATTTATTTTAGGCATTGAAATCTTGCCAAAAATGCAAATTTGAAAATGTCTTTCAATAAATAATTAATTTTCAGTTTCACTTAGAAAGAAAATGGTCTGTTAAAATGTGTAAATGATGTTATTTTAACTACTCTAAAAAATCTAGACCTCTATCTTTCACCATTTCTGGGAAAAAGGTACATAAAGTTGGAGAATTTAAAATGGCGGAGATAGGGCTTTCTCGGTCCCCTTAACCCCTTAACGCTCTAATTAAATTACGGTTTAAAAATTCAAATTGCTTATTGGCACCACTCTTTTGAAAAAGAAATGTTCACCTTATTTAACCGTTTAATTCTCGCTCCCGTCATATTCACGGGCTGTGTCTTTTACTCAGATTGTTTGATTCCCACCAGTTTTATAAATTAGTGTAATTGGCTTTATTTTAGTATCGTTTTATCTGTCATTAAATAAGGTGAACATTTCTTTTTCAAAAAAGTGGTGCCAATAAGCAATTTGAATTTTAAAACGGTAATATAATTAGAGCGTTAAGGGGTTAATGACAGGTAAAACGATACTAAAATAAAGCCAACTACACTAATTTACAGGAGAGGCACCCAGCAAATACAAAAAGTTAAAATTCTTCTTTCGAAATTTACAGTGTCAATTTAAAATTTCGGATAAAAATTGGAGGCCAAACTTGGAATGAATTGAAGTGGAAAAGCGAAGAGCAAGGCCAATGGAATTTGGAAAGGAGGGGAAAAAGTTGGTTGGTTGGTTGTATTTATGACGGCCAATTATCAACACGAGGGATATAGGTCCTAAGGAGAAGAGTGCCCTCTGTGGGGGTCTTTCTACGGGAACCTAACCTGTATTTACGCGTGGAAATCCACGGTTCGAAGAAAAACACGAAAACTCCGAACGATTAGGCCGACGGGCGCGATTGGGTTCGAACCCAGAACCTCCCGTCTACCAGCTTCGAGATCAGAGCCTCTCAGCCACTGGTGGGGCGGGAAAAAAGTAATTTATCACTAAAAATACCAAATAAATATCCTTTCACTGGCACCAAAGGAACGAATTTCTATTCAAACTAAAAATTCCTTCATAAATATGAAATTTAAATATTTTAAATAAAATTTCTAGTGTTACAAATCTTGAATACAATTCCCCTGCTTGGTATTTTCAATGTAAGACAAAAAATGTCAAATGAAATGGCAAACAATTTAGAAATATTTAAAAAGTTTTATATATATATACATAGTATATATATATATATATATATATATATATATATATATAAATCATAATTTGTACTGTGAAATATGTTATTATAATCTGATACATATATCATTTTCAGTAAAATAATGACAATTTCAGTAAACATTAATAACCATCCTTATACCGAGAAATTCTGAGCTACTTAGAAATGAAAATGTCATTAACTTTCAATAAAAGAAGCAATTAAAAAAAGTTTCCAATTACGCATAAAATAAAAAAGCTATATAAGATTAAACTGCAAAATAAAAAGAAACACAATTCATTTAGAGTACTATTTGCAAAGGTATAGGAAAGAAATATCAAAATATGATATCAATAATCAAATATTCAATAGTTATAAAATGGAACGCAAAAATAATTCTCAAACAATTATACATAGATAAAAATCAATGCAATTTAAACATGAAAAAATCTTAATAAGAATCCATTATTCCAACATCGATACGTAACAACGGAAAAAAGACTTCAATGAAGATTAAAAGAATACATAAAAATACAAATAATAAATTCTACTGAAGTTGGAACTAAATTTCGGTCGTTCTTTAAGTTTTATTATAAGGAATTCAAATTCTCAAGAGATATTTTTTTTTTATGTCTCAAATAAAATAAATGAGATTCTTTTTTTAACGGAATATTAAGTGTTTTGTTTGCCACAAATGAATATAATACATTTCTTCATAATATTTTTTTAGGAGTATTATAAAAGAAAATCTTTAAACAGCTAATAATGACGGTTTATCCAATTACCCTAGAGAGTTAAGATCCTGGAAAGTTTAAATGTAAATAAAAAATATAGAGGGATGAGATTTCCTCTTTTTGCATACCAGAATTTCCCAGAGATAATGATGGTTTGTTAAATACCAAAAATGTTCCGATTTAATAAAATAACATTTTCTATAACAAAATACTGGTGTGCAAAAAAGCGGAAATCTCATCTCTCTATATATATATTCTTTTTCACACGGAGAAGAAATAATAAGTATTGTCATAGGTGCCAACCTCAAACTAATCTTCCGTAATAAATGGGTTAATTTGACTCTGGTTTAATACGTTTCGAACCAGAATTTTTTTTAAGAAATGAATTTAAGTATGTTCTACGTAGAAACCTTGAATTAAATAAACAAAGATTCATGAAATAAACTATCTGGTTCGAAAGTGGTTAACCTGGATCACATTAGTCCAGACATTACGGAAGATTAGTGGAAGGTTGGCAGCTATGAGTATTGTTTATTCCATTCAGTGTTGCCAGATTGGGGACTTTTTTAATTCAGATTATTTGATTGTCACCACTTTTAAAATATTATAATTCGCTTTATTTTCCAGAATTTTTAATCTATTTTTAAATAGGCCGAATATTTCTATTTCAAAAAAGTGGTGACAATCAACAATCTGGGAACAAAACAGTCCCCAATCTAGCAACACTGATTTCATCGTATAATGTACAGTCGTTGAAAAAAAAAGTAAACACCCCCTACTAACTCCTCAACAAATTATCGTAGAAGAAAGTTACTGGTACCGAACAATTGGAAATAAAATCTACTTTTAAATGATGTATAAAAAATTTGCTTAGGGGGCCATCTACATATTAAAACAAAACCATAACTTTGTACTTTTCAATAGCAGTACATACTTCTGACTGCATAAATGAACACTACACCCTTCAATTACCCCCAAAACAAATTTTTATGCAATTCGTATCATAAGTTTCCGAGAAATTAATTATTTTAAAACGAGCGTATTTTAAGGGCTGTATCCAAATTGAAGTTCGGTACTCGAATGTTAACCCAGAGAGCCCCCTTCTTGATCAATGTACCTTTAGCTCCACTCAGGCAGTCAATGAAACCTGCTAGATTACAGGATAGCATAAGAAATTTCAAAATATCTAGTCACTTCTATCATAGACGGCCCCTTAAACCATCATTTTGCCGTTTTTTAAGCATAGTTTGAAAACTACTTGGAAGAAAAGTGTGAAATTTTGGATTTCCATAAAGCAGGACTTAATAAATCTAAATCCATCAAAAAAATTGCAGGTTGCAATTCATAATTTTTTCAAATATTAATTTCATAATTCATAATTCATATCATAAAATTATAAAAATTGCAAATTCAGCGTATTTACGTTTGGGTATATTAGTATTATTGCTACACAAAAAATTAGCACATTAAGAGCATAATTTCAGGAGACATAAATAAAAATATGAAAATGTAATTTAACATTAGAAGCACTAAATTTTGAATGTTTATAATTCAAAAACGTAACATTCAAATGACTTGAAATTTGGTGTCTATGCATAGTTTGAACCAAAGATTAGAAATATCTCGTTAAAATTGGGTATTGCCATTGAAAAGTTTGGATTTGTTTTAATATGTAGATGGCCCCCTAAGTAAATTTTATATACATAATTTAAAAGTACACTTTATTTCCAATCGTTTGGTACCAGTAACTTTCGTCTACGATAATTTGTTGAGGAGTTAGTAGAGGGTGTTTACTTTTTTTTTTTGCACGACTGTATAATTTTTGATAAAAGACAACCCTAGTAGCACACCAATATTGGGCCAGTATTTTGCATTTATTGGAAATATTTCCAATAAAACGCCAATCTTGGCTAAATATTCCTATCTGAATATTCTTATTGGTGTGTATGTATCTAAGAATTTTCATTTTCATACGGAGAATAAATACTAAGTATTGTTAATTCCATCGTATAATTTGCAATTTTTGCTACAATTAATCAAAATTTAAAGGTACATAGTAAAACTAAAATTAAACGTTAAAAATCAGAAAAAGATGAGCATATTAAAATGTCATCTCACACTTTCTCATTTGTTTCTTTAAATTCGTACACGTTTTTAACATTTTAAATGTTTTTTAATGCACAGAGTATCCATAAATTTCTTTCGAAATTTTCTTACCTTGATGTAAGAACACGACAAAATATATTATTATATATTCATAAAGTATAACTCAAAAAGTTTTTTTTTTTCTAACGCACAAAAAAATTATATATAAGCGTAAATTTGCAACAAAAAATGTTCTTAAACAAATAAGCATTATATTTAAATAATAATTAATATTGACATTTAATAAAATTTATTAAAATGTTATTAATGAATTGTGTGCACAAATTTATGTACTTTCCACGAAGCAGACATTCTTTTATGCATGCAATCTCTTGTGCACACGACATTTTGAGTTATCATGTCTCCGCATTTTACATACCAACACTGCTAGGTTTGGCACATAAATTGGTTGACAGTACTTATAGTCCAGTAAATTTTGACCAAAAAAGACTTATGCCTGGAAAGTTTTGAAGTTTTTACGCTTTCTTCCTTTCTGTTTTTTGATATGTTGAACAGGATTTTCAACTTTGCGACCTCGTATCTGGTCTGCTTAACACTTTCCGGCACAGTGTGCCCGGGTCGGGATACCTATTTTAATTCCAAACTTACAAACGGCACCAAGAATATTTTAATAAAATTTTGCATTAACAATGAAAGTGTAAAGTAACAAGTTTTTAATTTCTAAAAAACGTATGTAAATTCCGGTGTCAGTCTATGATTTCATCATTTTACAACAAAATTTGCCTGTGCCGGGAAGGGTTAAAAAGTTATAAGTGAAAAACCAGAAAAAAACGAGTTTTTTTCCTTGTATTCTGTACAGGATTAAACTTTTTTGAAAACATTATTAAACCAAAATAAACTAGAAAAAAATTATCTACATTTTTTACATACAATGTTTTTTTTTTTTTTTTCTAAGAGGAACAGTTTTGGTAATACGAGTAAAAAGAAGTTTAGCAAATTATTAATATTCCATTATCGGAGTCCGAAAACGCTTACTGTATTGTTTTTGTGAATGCAAAAGGAGTGGGCATTACAAGAAACCCCGTCCCCCCTATCTTCTCCTCTTCTCCGGCACATGTTGAATTTGAAGGCTCGGCTCACAGTTTGTTTTTAGACGTCTCGTCGGTCGGTTATGCATTTGCCTTGATGTATGCGCAGTGTGTATTTAATAACAGAGTATGTATTTTAAAACGGTTCTACGAGACGTAAAATTATATTCATGATAGCAGAGAAGTGTTTTATCTGTGACATTGAGTTAGAGGGCGGAACTAAAGAAGCAGAAGTGAAATCAAAAGGTGTTGATTCCTTCAGATAAGCAAGCAAAATACGAAAAGATGGGAAAAGGAGTTTTTTAATGAACAAGGAGTCTCTAGGTATCCATGAAAAAAGCCGTAAACTGTACACAAAGGAAAAGCTCGTGGATCCCGATTGAAGAGAGTTTCTGAAGGCGTTGGAAACCAATCGAAATTACGTTCAGCATTACGACAGTTTTTGTTTCGAAGCCATTGTTTTTTGTGTAGAGAAGAAATCCCACCATACTTTAAAGCAAAAGAAATTCATAAAGCAATAACAAAACGAAATAAAGTCTCCGTACACAGTTCGTTCATTTACAGGCCTTGAAAAAGTTAAACTACATGCTGAACATTGTGATGATAAGTGGGGGTGCACCATAATCCGCAGACTAGATCATGTGACAGACTTCGTTGCCGTTGATAGGCAGTATCATTTGAAATGTATGAAAAAGCTGTATCAGCTCGCAAAACCCCACAGACGCAGTAAAGAGATACATTTGCCTCTGTCATAGACACAGCCATTCAAGCCATTTTTTTTTCATCTAGAGGAAAATGAAGACCAATGCCAAATGTCTACAGAAGAATTAACAGACCAGATTAAAGTAGGTGAATATTTTCCTTCAGTGAAAACATTTAAAGTACGTTATAAACAATTATGAAGAAGATATTTCTATATCAACTACTGCAAACAAGGTACCTATTATTAGCTAAAAGAACACATGATGTTTGGTATCGACAACGATGCTCATCTACCCAAAAAGAACGACATCGTATTTTCCAGGCTGCGGCGAAGTTAATGGCTGAAGATATTCGGTCTCAGGTTTACAAATCTACTCAATATCTTCCTTCAGACTAGTTTTTGAAAGAGAATGAATCTCTCATTCCAGAAACCATAAAGATTTTCATAGAAACAATACTCTTAAGAAAAAGAAAAGGGACGTTCATAAATGCTAGAACAGGAGTACTGCACTTCCTCACAGCATTATTACTGCAGTAAGACCAAGATCCTTTCTTTTAAGACCGCTACAAATATAGCATCGCTCATTCAAGAGAAGATGAAGCTCGATATCCATATCTGAGAGTTTACCACCAAGTACAGCTATCTATGTAAGTATAGTATGTCTATGTAACTGTAAACTAGTTCGATGTGCCAATCCCAAAACTTTCTTCTACCTTACACATCTTAATATTTCAAACACTAGTTACACATGTTAATACTTCAATATTATTAGTTCATTACTATACCAAGTTTGATTTTCATCTTAAATTCCTGCTTCAGTCAATTAAATGAACTAAAAACGAGTTAATCTATATCATAATATTTGTTAAAATTAATAGTTTTTCCTTATTCTGTTGTTATCAGATGTTTGCGAATAGCCGGCTTAGCAGGAAGTGAGTTCCCGCCTTTGCACGAGCCGCCGATGGACAATAGAACTACGAAAAATCAATAAAATTATACAAAAATCGATATCACAGAGCCCCTTTACCGCGCGATATCTCCAAATTCAAGGAGGACCTGTTGGCCAAAGCCAAAAACATGCACACAAAACTTTGGTTCAATTGTATGCATAATTTTATACACTTTTCGATTGTACAATAAAGAAAATGGTACAGACATCGTAATTATAGACATCGTCCCCTTCCAGCGGAATTTTTTCAAATTCAGGGAGGACCTTCAAGCCATGACCAAAAAGAAACACAAAAAATTTGGTTCAATTCTATGCATAACTTCATACACTTTTCGATGGTACAATATGCAAAATTGCTATTACAGCGCCCCCGAGCGGCGAATGTTTTCCAAATTCAGGGAGGACCTGCTTGTCATAGCCATAAACTTAAAATAAAAATTTTGTTCAATTCTATGCATAACTTCATACACCTTTGGATGGTATAATATTCAAAATCGCACAAAAATCGCTGTTACAGCGCCCCTACCGGCGAATGTTTTCCAAATTCAGGGAGGATCTGCTTGCTAAAGCCAAAAACTTAAAAAAAAATTGGTTCAATTCTATGCGTAACTTCATACACTTTTGGATGGTAGAATATTCAAAATCGCACAAAAAACGCTGTTACAGCGCCCCCTACCGGCGAATTTTTTCCAAATTCAGGGAGGACCTACCTGCCATATCCAAAAACTTAAAATAAAAATTTGGTTCAATTCTATGCATAACTTGATATACTTTTGGATGGTACAATATTCAAAATCGCACAAAATAGCTATTACAGCGTCCCCTACCGGCTAATTTTTTCCAAATTCAGGGAGGATCTGCTTGCCATAGCCAAAAACTTAAAATAAAAATTTGGTTCAATTCTATGCATAACTTCATATACTTTTGGATGGTACAATATTCAAAATCGCACTAAAATCGCTATTACAGCGCCCCCTACCGGCGAATTTTTTCCAAATTCAGGGAGGACCTACCAGCCATATCCAAAAACTTAAAATAAAAATTTGGTTCAATTCTATACATAACTTCATATACTTTTGGATGGTACAATATTCAAAATCGCACAAAAAACGCTGTTACAGCGCCCCCTACCAGCGAATTTTTTCCAAATTCAGGGAGGACCTACCTGCCATATCCAAAAACTTAAAATAAAAATTTGGTTCAATTCTATGCATAACTTCATACACTTTTCGATGGTACAATATGCAAAATCGCTATTACAGCGCCCCCTAGTGGCGCATGTTTTCCAAATTCAGGGAGGACCTGCTTGTCATAGCCATAAACTTAAATTAAAATTTGGTTCAATTCTATGCGTAACTTCATACACTTTTGGATGGTAGAATATTCAAAATCGCACAAAAAACGCTGTTACAGCGCCCCCTACCGGCGAATTTTTTCCAATTTCAGGGAGGACCTACCTGCCATATCCAAATTTAAAAATTTGGTTCAATTCTATGTATAACTTCACATACTTTTGGATTTTACAATATTCAAAATCGCACAAAAAGAGCTATTACAGCGCCCCCTACCGGCGATTTTTTTCAAAATTCAGGGAGGATCGGCTCGTCATAGCCAAAAACTTAAAATAAAAATTTGGTTCAATTCTATGCATAACTTCATACACTTTTTGATGGTACGATGGCGACAGACAGACGGACACAGGGACAGACAGACATTTTCTATAAACATATTTTTTGTGATCTCTGACCCCTAAAACCTGTAAATCCGTCGAAAAGTGGAAGTCGAAAAAATTTTCGATTACAATACTTTCTTCTATTGAAGATAGAAGAAAGTAAAAATTTCAGGAATGGGGGTGGGAAAAAAAAAACAGCTGAAACTTCAGGCCCAAAACAACTGTCAAACCACACGCATCATAAGCTATTCTGTAAAAATATCCTGCAAATGCAAAACAAACTGCAGTGGAAAGTGTGGCTGCAGGAAAGCATGTTCGTTTTATTTGCTCCTATGCGTGAACTGCGATGATTAATGTGAGAATGTCAGCTCCTCCATCGCCAAAGATGACTTGGAAGGAGAAGTTGACGACTCAATACGCCGGGATATTTTAAGTGAAGGGGAGACACAACCTGAACCATTAAGATAACAATCCTGCCGAATAACATTAACCACGTCCTTCAAAGATACCAAAGAGACATTAATTCAAGAACAACAGTGCATTTCTATTTTTTTTTTCATGTTTACAACCTTCCACATATGTTATTATTATATTAAACTTATAATAGTTATAATTTTACTGTTGAAATCAGTTACAATCATATAATAGTTATAATCAGTTTGCTAGAAAAACTGGTTCTAACATCTATTTGGCGTGTTTGTGTTTTATATCTTCCTTAATTAGCTGATTTCAATTTATTTTTTAATAAACATATAAAAGGTTTAAAATTTGGTAAGTTAATGTTAACACACACGAAATGCAACTACAAATAACTAAAAAGCTTCAAATTGATGATTAAAATAGTGATATGTATAGTGCATAGTGATTGTATTGTGTTTTTCTCTCTGATGATGGAATTTGAATTTATCTCTAAAATTATTTTTACTCGTATTGCCAAAACTATTCATCTTAGAAAAAAACATTGCACATGAAAAATGTAGAAAATTCTCTCCAGTTTAATTTAGTGCAATATATATATAGTTTTAAGTTTAACCCTCTACCAAATACAGCGGAATAACCGAAAAACCCCGATTTTTTTCATGGTTTTTGCGGTATTCAGGGGGCGGTGAGCAAAGGTTTTGTAAAATCATTGGGATAAATCTTCAGAGGAAATATAGGAGTAGAGAGCGAATCTCATTGTTCTTTCTGCAAAAACTTGAATCCAACATGTTTCCGCTTTCTTCTCCAAAAGGGTGTCATTTTTTCATGGTGATTCCGCTATTGGTAGCTTTCGGATTTCATTCCCGCAGTAAAATAAACGTAAATATAGAAGCGGTCTTTTGCTTTCAGTCGGATATACAGCAAGTAAGTGTCATTTCAAAAGCTAAAATAATAATTTCGTAAAAAAACTGTTAAAAGGCCAAGCAAAACTGCGGTCAACAAAAGATAAACGTAATAAAGTTTCGGCAGGAATCCGGAAGAGATTTGGTAGAGATTTAGGCGGGAGAAAACCGGTTTGCCCCGCTACCTCTGCCCTCCGTCACGTGATGGTCGCCAGAGATGCATGCTTCAAGAAAAGGTCACCAAATCTTGGTCTACTTATATGAGGTCTGTGGGTGAAACAGTGCGTTTATACTTAGAGCTTGCGCGGTACCTATCAAATCCACGCTATTTTCCGCTCCTGCATCCGGCAGGCGAAACGTAACTTTCCTGCAATCAGACAACACCTAAATTTTGTTCCATACATGAACACTACTCTCCTCACCTGCGACGAGTTGTTAAATTAAAAGCTGGGAAGAAAAATAATAGCTATTAAGGTACTCGACATATGTAACGTTACCGAGTTTTTGTCATTTCGAACCGCCTCCCTCCCTTACGATTTTATACGTTAAGATTCATCGAACCCCTCCTCTTTATGATATCGTTATCAATGTCTAAAAAGTATTTTGATTTTTACATTTTTCTTTCTTTCTTTTTATACATTTACAATTATATACCGATATTACAACACATTTATTATTCGTAAACTTCACTGATTTTAATGGAGAGATGATAAAATTTCACTTATACGTATGGAATTATATTAAATAACACTTTAAAGAAATATTTACTATTTACTTTTACTATAGATATCTTACGATATCAAGTCCCAGACACCCACCGCCTAAAATGATAACGTTATACATGGACCATTCGAAATTTTCAGATTCCAAAATAAATCTGAAAGATAATTAAAAGTTTAACAAACTAGGGGGCTCTGCCCCTATAAGCTACGCTCGTCAACCCCCGTTCAGACACCGCAGTCTCTAAAAGTACGCTAATTTGATCGGCTTTAAAAAGATTTCGGAAGATTAAATTATAATTTAAAAAACAGTGCCGATCCCCCTATAAACGGATTTCTATTCATTTCTCTTTCATTGGGGAATTTTAAGGCCAATTCTGCTGCGATACTACTTGATTATCCCGTCGACCAATTTTTCCAAATAATATAAATCGCCAAACCACTCGCTAAATTATACAAATTGACATAATTTTTTTTAATAACGAAAGAACAAATAAATTAGTGCAACATTAATAAAAATACAAATAAAACATCGAAATAAAAAAAATTGACGACGTAGACACGTGTAACTTGCTTAAAGTCAAGTTAATGTGACATTTACGATCAACCATTATTGGCATTTAATCTTATAGTTTGGAGAATGATAGATTTTTGGTCGACGGGATAACTAAGTAGTACCAAAGATACAATCGCTGTTTTCGTCTTTGATTAAGTAAAATAAATTAAGCATTTCAAAATAAGCTAATATAAAAGGAATTAAGTGAACAGAGTCTTTGTCTTCCGGTATTTTTTAACAAAGCGAAAAGAAAGTTCTTTTAAATTAATCGTTTTTAATCTGACGTAATTTTGACCAAACTATTCTTTCTCTTTTTAATATTCACATGAAAATACTTTTGTTAGAAATGAAATATTATTTGCGCTTTCCTAACAAAAATAGTTGAAAAGTATCCTCTCAAAATATCAAATAAATGTCTAGCGCAATTTCTAAATTTAAACTGTTTTGCAATATTATTTTGTGTTCATTTTATGTAATAACTGTAATGTGACGTAAATAGGAAGTAATTTCTCCTATTTAAGACTTCTAACGCAAGTTAATGTATTTATTATTTTACAATTTCCTTTCTCTCTTAAAATTCACGTGTAAATATAGTTTTTATGACGTAATTTTTAATAAGGTCCTGCTTTTTGTACATAATTATTTAATTCTAATTCCAAACGTTTTTTTTTTTCTGTTTCTAATAGTCACGTGTAAATAAATTTTTAATTTATTTACACGTATAAATATTTTTTTTTTTATTTGAAGCGAACATTATTGTTTGCGCTGTTTATACTGTTGGCAACAGTTTAAATTAATATCACTTTCTAAAATATGTAAAAAATATCTCTAGAAATGCTGAAAATTTGAATTTAAAATAGAAATAAATCCTCAAAAAATGAGTCAAATTAAAAAAAGGAATACAATCTGCACACCGGGAACTTCAAACGTATAAAATGATCTAAAAATGATTAAATTCCCATGAATAGTTTTTGCTCTTATAAAACTTTTTTAGTGGAACGATTTTGTGCAACTTTAGCATTAAATATTTCTTAAAATAATTCTTCGATTTGAAAACTGTCTGCATCAGCGTGTTTATCACACATTTCTGTATAATACTACCGATTTTCATTTTTTTGTATGCATTATTTTTCTTAATATTAACGAAGAAAGACCTACGGTCACAAAAAATTCAAAACCGGCGACGGCGGTGGTGACAGCGGTCGTTACTTTTTTTTAGAATAGAGACATGATATACAGGGTGCAATATGTTATCTATCGCCGACCTTTAATTTCTCATCCGTTGGCCGTAGACACATAGTTCCAATTGCAAAAACGTTTCAAATGAGCTAAATATTCATGTTGTGGCATTATTTAAAGTAAAAAATCAATTTTATAAAAATTACGAAAACTAACTTTTTATACGGTCCCCCAGTCCCTATAGATAGTAAAAGTTTAACCATATCATAACAGATATAACACAAAACGTTTGACATCTGTACTGCAAAAATTGACATAGCTATTAAATTTCAAAGTTTGAGATTTTTGCACATGATTTTGTCTTTCATTGGGGGATCAGTTAAAAAATGAATTAAAGTAATTCGAGATCAAAGTCAGGGTGCAATTGTTTTTTTATGGCGAAACCACCTTTAGCCGGTATCTCCAAATCGTAGAATCACCAAAGAGGGTTATTTCATCTAAGAACTTGAGCAAACTTTTATGGGTCGAACAACATTCAAACGTCAAAGTATGTAGAATCGACAACCCGAAAATACTAAAACATACTTATTAACCCGGCAGAACTCGCTGCATGAGATTTTCTCTCACAGTCGTACTTTTTTAAGACTCTTATTTAAATAATTTTTCATTTTAATTAAAATTTCAAAATGTTTTTCAATTACTTTACCTATTTTGTGAATAAAAGTACTTAGCCAACCAAAAAAAGTTGATATTACATGAATGTAAAGTAAAAGAAAAGCAATTGGGCAGTCTCACTAGCGAGTTCTCCCGGGTTAAGGATTAGATAAATAGCAGCGAAATTGTACTCTGATTTTGATCTCGAATTACTTTTATTCATCTTTTAACTGATCCCTCAATGAAAGACAAAATCATGTGCAAAAAATCTCAAACTTTGAAATTTAATAACTGTGTCAATTTTTGTAGTACAGATTTCAAACTTTTTGTGTCATATCTGTTATGATATGTGTGAACTTTTACTAAATATAACTATAGGGACTGGGGGACCGTATAAAAAGTTAGTTTTCGCAATTTTTATAAAATTGATTTTTTACTTTAAATAATGCCACAACATGAATATTTAGCTCATTTGAAACGTTTTTGCAATTGGAACTATGTGTCTACGGCCAACGGTTGAGAAATTAAAGGTCGGCGATAGATAACATATTGCACCCTGTATATTTATATCTCTTTTAAATGAGAACCTTTGAATGTGACGCGAACTCTCGTAAGTTTTTGTGTGAAACAAAACTTTTACACTTACTTTTTCAATATATTTTTTATTTTAGAGCACACATAGTCAAACATGAGGATTTTGGTTTTGAACTCTTTAAATATTTCCATTATTTAAGTTACTAGACGTGTCATTGTTCATGGTACCTAAGTGATCTACATCTTTCCTTTCTTATTACATTTTTACAGAGGTATTTGTACATGCATATATTTTAGGACTTTTCAATACTATGTTAAAGTTCTCTACCAATAGGATCAACCCTTAAATGCGCGATTTTTTATTTTGTATGGAAAATATATGTATGGTTCTCTGAAAGGTTTTGTTACACAGGAAAAATAATGAAAAAAACAGACATGCATTTTTCATATAATACATCAATCTTTTCTTCTGTTGCTCATCTGCAATACAAGTAAAAACTACTGTAGTGTGACTGTTTTACGCTAAAATATTGCAAATTATTATATATTTTAATAAGGATGTCTCCAAAGCCCTTATTTTATATAATTATTGATTTTGTAAAACTTGACCATTAACCCTTTAATTCCCATGACAGAATACGTTCTGGAAATTGCTTAGCCCAGAGAACCTGACTTTACACCAGAAAGTTTCAATGGTTAATTTCGCTTTATATAAATACGGAATTCCTGTATTAATTAAAGCAAATATTGCTATTTTAATTTTATGGTCTGAATTAGGTATATACGAATAAACAGTATGTTGTGGCCATCACAAAACTTTCTTCTATATAAATCACGTCAATTAAAAATCATTTGAATAGTACAAGAAATTACATCAATTTAGCACCAATTCAGATCAAAGTATATCTGAATTTGAAGTTTGATAAAAATTCGTGCCTTAGTTCTTGAGATAGAGCTATAGCGGAAATTCTGAAAAATGTAGCATAGTAGCGCCACCTGTTGAGTGATTTACACCAATATTTAAACAGCAATAATTGATATCCAAGTATACATGGATCTGAAGTTCGTTGAAAATCCAAGCATTAGTCCTTGAAATAGAGCTATTGCGGAAATCACAAAAACAGCATAGCAGCGACACCTATTGAGCGATTTACACCAAACTGTACAAAATGTCAATTCATGTCAAGGACTAACTGATTCTAAAGTTTGATGAAAATTCGTGCATTAGTTCTTGAGATACACCTATTGTGGAAATTCTGAAAAATACAGCATAGCCGCGCCATCTGTTGAGCGATTTACACCAAAACGTACAAAATGTCAATTCATGTCAAGTATTAACAGATTCTGAAGTTTGGTGAAAATTCTCGCATTAGTTCTTGAGATACAGCTATAATGGAAAATCTGAAAATTTCAGCATAACAGCTCCACCTGTTGAGCGATTAGCACCAATACACAAACAGCTCTAATTCATATCAAAGTATACTTGAACCTGAAGTTTGATGAAAATCCAAGCATTAGTTGTTGTGATAGAGCTATTGAGGAAATCGTAAAAATGCAGTATAGCATCGCCACCTGTTGAGCAATTTACACCAAAATGTACAAAACTTCAATTTATGTCAAGGAGTAACTGAATTTGAAGTTTGATGAAAATCCGTGCATTAGTTCTGGAAATTGAGCTATTGCAGAAATCGTGAAATTGGCTGCATAGTAGCGCCACCTGTAGAGCGATTTACACCAAAAACTGATCAGCACCAATTTATATTAGGGACTAACTGAATATAATTTTTTATTAAATTCCGTGCATTGTTTCTTAAGATAGAGCGCCCACAAAATTTGTATCACATACAGACAGACAGACATTTTGTAAAAACATGTTTTTCGGAATCTCTGACCCCTAAAACGTGTAAATCCGTCGATAAACATAAAGTCGAAAATTTTCACGAATCCAATACTTTCTTCTTGTAAAGAAAGAAGAAAGTAAAAAAGTATATTGATTTCAAAACACTGTTGTTTGCATATGTGCAAAGCTGCGCACTAAAGGGTTAAGTCATGCACAAATTGATATCCAGCAGCCGATGTTACTCACTAATAGGGAAACCCTACAAACCGTTGGAATACCCGAACGCGTGGCTTATACCAGAATGCTTGACTTATCAAATGAGCTATACTATAAATGCAAATGGAAACTGTTTTTGCTGTATTTTTTTATTAATAATTAATGAAATATTATATTAAATGCTGTTTTTGTTAAATTATATTCTTTTATTTACATTAACTAAGTCAAAAGTTACAATGAACGCTATGATGAAAATCCGTCAATTTGTCGGGTGCGGTAAAACTAGGTATACATTTAACATAGGTATTTCTAGTGTTAAATACAAATGCCAGTATTAATTAAAGCAAGTATTGCTATTTTAATTTTCTGGTGTGAATTAGGTATATACGAATAAAAAAAATATATTAAACTCAAGACACTGTTGTTTACACATATATAAAGCTGCGCATTAAAGGGTTAAACACGATTAATAACAATGAACATCACAGTTCGATTAAAAGTATTTTACAAGTCTATTATATTAAATAAAATGACAAATCATGACAAATGCAGCATAGCAGCGTCACCTGTTGAGCGATTTGCACCAACACATAATCAGCAGCAATATTAATCAAGGTATACTTGAATCTGAAGTTTGATGAAAATTCGTGCATTAGTTCTTGAGATAGAGCTATTGAGGGAATCGTTCTAAATGCAGCACAGCAGCGTCATCTATTGGGCTATTTACACCGACACGTAGCATTACCCCCTACAAAAGAAAGCCACCGGGCAGGTTACTGTACTCTGAAATGACGTAGCTCGAGTAGTCCATGAAAACTATTTAGCATGGTTGCCATATTTTCCCGTCTATCACTTTCCCCATAATACATTTCGTATTAGCTTGGATTTCTTGTTTTTTCCTTCGAAGCCGGTAATAAAAGGTTGAACGCGCGTTGCTTGTCTTTTTATAAGTTAATCGTATTTTGTATATGTGTATTTTATAAAAAAAATTGATGTGTGTCACTGTTAGGAAGTATGCCTTACAGATGTTGTGCCGTAAATTGCAATGGGTACTATAAAAATGGCCCAAAGGTTCCCGTATTTTCTTTTCCGAAGAATTAAGACCTAAGGCGAAAATGGTTGCAAGCAATTTGCCGAAAGGATTTTGTTGTAACTCCAAACTCAAGAGTAAGTTGATACTTATTTGTAACTTTTCTTTTTTTCTCTCTCTCTCTTTTATGTTTTATAACTGTTTGCTCAAATTATTTCTATTAAAAGCAAAAATGAAGGTTCCATTCCTTATGTTATCGCAATTGTTTACTAATGAAATCTAATATTGTGAGCTGAACTATTATAAAATTTCATAACAAAAATTAATTTTTATGCAATATTGATCAATGTCGCTTAAAATACACATAGTAAATTCTTTAATTTTCATGCATATAACCAACTTAGTCGTAAAATTAACCAAATACTATTTCGATTGACAACCATTTGGCGCTTTCTGGCGAAATTTTCCTTCTGTTCAATGTTTGTTTACAACTACCAAGTTCACTTTTTTCTATGTTAAACAAAGCTTGTTTTAAACTCTATTAAATTATTTTTTAAATTGCATCTTTTATTTAAATCAGATTTTTTAAAATTTAAATTAGATTTTTTAATGATATTTTCTATGCTCCATATGTATTTTTTCATTGTATATATATGTTGTAATTTATGTATAGTGTTGCTCAGTTCTGTCACTTTCAGAATTTTCAAATTTATATGAATTAATTCGGCATTTTATAAAAGATTTCAGAATTTTAAATGCATTTTAGAATTTAAAAAAATTATACCAGTTCAGCTAAAATCTATGTAATTACATTTTTTAATTAACTATATATTATATATCAAAACATAATTAATAATTATTCATGTATAATTTGTATATTCAGATTTGTTGATGATAATTTGTATTGGTTTATAAAGGTTATATTTTGGGGAGGGTGGGGTGGAATGGGACAGTAGATTTTTCTCTTTAGGTATCATTCTAAACATTTCATCAATTACACATTGGATGAAGTAATGGTACCCCAATGTTCAGTTGAAAAAGTTGCTGATCTGCGTAAGCTATAATTGTATAAAGAAAAATATTATTTCAAGAATCAAAAGTAAATTTGCTTCATATACTTTTACTTAAACATACTTTTGCATCTCTGATTCATTTTGGATTTTTTTTATCTTAATTATTAAAATATTAACAAACATACATTGATTAAAGAATTTATAACTCCTCAAACTTTATTATGTGAGCGTTTAGTTATTAATTTAGTATTAAAATATTTTTGTTGAACAGTTTAAGTGTCATAAAACTTTAACTAATTTATCATTTAATATTAATATATGTACTATATCATATAGTATTATAACTGTTGTTATATTATAGCATGTTTAAAAGAGAAAAATGTAAGAAATCACTTTTACGTAAGTGCATTTTAAAGTTACATATTTGAGAATATTTTAATTTATTACCACAGAAAATAGGTTTAACTTTTAGTTTGTTTATATGAGAAAAATGTAAAATCATATTCTCACATAAATGTATTTTTACCTGTGAGTACCATTGTCTTTTGTTATTGTGACATTGTTGAATAAAATTTCTATTAATATTATTTTGTGTCCTTATTGTGAAAGTGTTGGCAGATACATTTTAAGTGTTAGAGAGTTGAAAATAACACTTTTAAGGATATTTAAAGATATTAAGAAATGCATACATATAAAATGTATTAATCAAAAACCTAATTTTAAGAACAAATTAAAAAAAAATTCCATTTTTAAGTTGTATTGCATATTTTGTAATATGTTTATGACGATTGTACATAAAATGATAAGATGCATGCAAAATGCAAAACTTTTAAAAAGTCTCAGATTTATTTCAATTTCATTTGAACGGAATCTAAGTTTTTAGGGTGTTTAAAGTATTATGTTGTATGAATTTTATTTTTATTTCTTAATGTTCAATTTGTTTAACTTATTTGTTGCAAAAATTTAACATTAAATGTAGAAGGAATTGAATGAAATATATTAATATCTGTCCCTTCTCAGGCTTAAGTAATGTAGGAAATAAATTTTGTTTTTTTAATTTGTTCTCCAAATTAGGCTTTTGTTTAATATGACAAGTTTTTTAATAACTACTGCATTCAGACGAACACATTTCAAAATTAATGGATCGTACCATCATCAGGCTTTGATTCATGCGGTATCTTATCACAATTTGTGATGTAATTTACCTATGTATAATTCAAAATATTTCACCAGTGCAGTAATGCAGGTTGCTGTACTTAGGCAAGAAGAAAAAAAAAATTACAAACGTGAGAAAAAAAATATATACACATTTTTTCTAATGTTTGTATTTTATTTTATTTTTATTTCAATAAACACATATATTGTAAAAATATTTTTTCTATAAAACTATTATACACATTTTTCTCATGTTGCTATTTTTTTTTTACATAAAATATATTGTACAAATATTTTCTTTCTTATAGTATAAGTATGCATTTCTCATGCATTTCTCCAATGCACTCCAAAAAATAATCAGAGCTCCAGAAAAAGAAAAATATATATATATATACATATTAACATGCATTGAAATGCTACTGTTAAGTAGTTCTCAACTTCTCAGAAATCGGCAATTGCTATTAAAAGAAAAGAAAAAAAAAATTATATTTTAATTTTGCAATTTTTTTATTTGCTTTAATCATAATAAAAATGTTTCCACAGAGAAAAAGCTGAGCAAAGTAATAAAATTCTCTTCTAGCCAAGTATATTAGAACTCAATATCGTTCGCGAATTCAGCGCCGACTTCTACAGAGGTCTACTCCAGCGACGTCACTGATTCCGTGCGGAGGCTTTCTTTTGTAGGGGGTAATGCACGTAGTCAGCATAATTTCATATCAAGGACTAACTAAATCCGAAGTTTGATGAAAATGTGTGCGTTAGTTCTTGAGATAGAGCTACTGCAAAAATAGTGTAAATCCTGCAAAATGCAGCATAGCAGCGCCACCTGCCGGGAGATTTACACCAAATACTAATCAGCACCAATCTATATCAGGGACTACCTGAACATACATTTTTATTAAATTCCGTGCATTAGTTCTTGAGATAGAGCTCCCACAAAATTTGTGTCACAGACAGGCAGACAGACGGACAGACAGACTCACAGACTCATAGACAAACATTTTGTAAAAACATGTTTTTGGGAATCTCTGAACCCTAAAACGAGTAAATATGTCAAAAACTGGAAGTCGGAAATTTTCATGAATCCAATACTTTCTTCTTGTAATGATAGAAGAAAGTAAAAACCAGTGGCGATATCCCTATAAAGGGGTTTCCATTTATTTCTCTTTTAGCCCTCTCGCTGCGGAATCCGAGCTTTCCTCGGGAATGCACTTTTCCGTCTAATTAACCCTCCTTTATTATTTCCATCAGTTATTTTTTATTGTAAATTTAGCCTTATTTAATCCCTTAATGTTTGGAAAAATCATCAAAAAAGTACCTAATTTTTTAATTACAGAAATTGAATAATTATAAGGCTTCTATATAAAATATGCAATTAGTTTTTTTTTTTTTTTTTTTTCAAGGAGAAAAAAAAAGATGTTACAGAACAAATTCACATTTGTGGAAAAGCCATCATGCGAGATTTTCTGTTTTAATGTTTGTTTTACGCCATACAAATTAATGCGAATAACACCTTTATTTTTCACATCTTAGATCTTTATTTATCATCATCAAACAATTTGAAATAATATAATATACATTAAATTTTGATTATTAGTAATTTTTTTGAGTGTGTTATATTTCGAAACATGCAATACAAAGTCCAACATCACAATCAGCGTCAAAAACCAAACCCAAGTGCTAATCTTCAAAGACATGAAACGGAAATGCCAGTCAAATTTTTCTGGTTTCAGAAGTTTTTTCCAGCAATAAATCTCCAGCCCGGAAATACCACGGGCACGAGAAATAACGAACGACACCTCAGCCCGTGATATTGATGGGAGCGAGAATTAAGGGGTTAATCGGGGCATTTTCGCGATTAAATTAGACCAAAATTTTTGTTTTGAAAAATCGGTGGTAAAAAAATAAAAATTCTTAAATACACAATTTTTGAAGCTATTTTTGATAAAACAGTTACGCAGCTAGAGGGTTAATAAAGGATTTTAAGGCCAAACAAGCTGCTGTCAATTTCTGTTTTCATGTTTCATTAAATAAGATTAGTTAAACGTCTGAAAATTAGCTAACATAAAATGAATTAAGTCAACAGTGTCTTTTGCTTCCAGATACTTTTTTAATAACGCTATAAGAAAATGATTTTAAATCACACGTTTTAAATCTGACGTAATTTTTACCAAACTTTTCTTTTTGTAATATTCATCTGGATATATTTTAATTTTTAGAAGGAAAACATTATTATTTGTACTGTCTTCAGCATCAGTAGTTAAAATGATTATCTTGAAATACGAAATAAATCTCACTTGTACGGGCAAATATATGTATTAATTTAATCCGTTTGGCTATTTGAAATAGGACGTAATCACGTTTCACCCGCATTTCCTGTTTTTAACACATATTAAATAATTAATTGTTTTATAGTTTTTTTTTCTTTTTTAAATATTCACGTGTATAAACAATTTTTATGGCGTAATTTTCCTGCTTTTAAGACGTAATAATGTAATTCTAACTACATAGATGGTTTTCTGTTTATAATAGTGACGTGTAAATAAATTTTTAATTTAAAGGAAACATTATTATTTGAGAAGTTTTGACAATTTTGTCAAAAATTAAAAATAATAAGCTTTTCTAAAATACGTAAAAAATATCACTGGAAATGCTGAAAAATTTAATTTAAAATTGAAATAAACCGTCAAAAAATTAGGCAAGTTAAAAAAAAAATAAATGCAGTCTATAGACTGGGAACTTCTAATGTATAAAATGATCTAAAAATGATTAAATTCCTATGTATAGTTTTTGCTCCTATAAAACTTTTTTAATAGAACGATTTTGACCAAATTTAACATTACATATCTCTTAAAATAATTGTTCGACTTAGTTGCGGTGACAGCGTTAGTTACTTAAAAAAAAAAAAAAAAAAAAATAGAGAGAAACTCTTACATTCAATTGCACGCAAGTCAAAGTCTTTCTCTACGAAGTAGAAGAAATGAAGTCCATAAAAATTAACACTAGAAGCTCCGGAAATTTCACTCTTTTTTTTTTTTTTTTTTAAGTCGCACCATAACTTTTATTTAAAGCTTTATAACTCATTTGTTTAAGCTATTTTTGTGTGATACATATATTGAACTCTTTTTTAAAGAAATTTCTGGTTCAATCAAATTATACATATTTGGTAGCAGTCAAACTGACTGCTCTAGACGCTTCTATTTTTAAAGAAATTTAAAAAGAATAAAAAAGTATTCATCATAGAGCTAGAAAATTCATTAAAATATTAAATTTATAATTTCTGTAAATGTTTTTTGTTGCATTGTAACTCATAAAAAACGGATGCACGAAATTGAACTCAGCCGGCAAATTTTATTCGCAGGCATCATGATCGACATCCACCATAGCTGATATTTTTGACTAATTTATGATAATTTTGAATAAATAAAGTTTATTGATTAAAGGGCAAGTTTGTTTTCATTTAACCCCTTGAGGGACGGTGGGATATAATATGTCCAACCTAATTTAAACAAGATTCGTACCAGAAACTTTTAACTAAATTTTATATTTTTTATTTTTATTTTTATTTTATTTTTTTTTTGGGGGGGGGGGGGAGGACAAAGCGATATAAGTAAGCGTGCAAACTTAATACTGGAATCGGGCGTAAATTAACACAGTTGCGCCATCTTGTGGACGGAGTGATAATTCACCTACGCGGGCCTTTAGTGTGGCACGTATTTTCTAAATCTTTAGTCACTCAAAGAATGATTTTCGTTTGCCACATTTATTGCAAAACAACGGCGTAGCGAGAGGGACATACAGATGCACTTGACGCCACGACGCTTTCTCCGCCTTATCAGGGCAACTTCAGTCATTAATCAAGGTGAAAAAAACTTTAGAATTTTAGTGGTGTGGGTAAGAAAACAGTTAGCTATCTAACTGTAGTTCACACTCCATCCGTTACGTGGCGCATGACCTTGATTGATGTGACCTCGCTTTTAATCTTGCGGTTACTTCTCCCATTTAAAATAGGACGCTTACTTATATCGCTTTGGGGGGAGGATGTTGTAAAATTCCTTTTCCTTATTTTGAAATAAAATTTTTAGATTATTCGGGTGAGAATTCAGTATTGCAGAGACATTATTGCTTGTATCTCAAAGGTTTAAAATATAAGTTGGCTCTCGGTGAAAAATGATTTATCATGCCTGTTTCTTGCATTAAATTATAATATGTTGTAGGAATGCAAAGATAAGGGTAATGCAATCAAAACTACGTTTTTTTTTATCATTTTTGATTGAGATTTTAATTTTTAAACGTCAGATATGTGCTTCATCTTTTTATATTTCTCCAAACGTTTTTTTTTTTATGTGTATTCGGCAGCCAGTGCGACATCCTTGCTATTTTAAATCTTGTGGATTAAAAATTTAAATTAAATAACGGCAGTACAAACCAATACAGTTATTTAACGATGTTAACCTTTGAATTAATCAAAAATATTTATAGATCAATGAGTATTCATAAAAAACATAATTTTATACAAAAACATAACCTCTCTTTCAAAATAGCAAAAATTCACACTTTCTACATTTAAATTAGCAAACCTTTAACCCCTTAACAGTGTGGCTCGAACTGGATTCGGGCAAGACCACTTTGCTTGCTTCGTTATTAAAAGCATTTTGATACCACTAATTTGTAACTGTAAATTTTTCTTTATTGATTGTCAGATATTTTTCTATTAAGTAAAGTAAATATTTTAGTATGGGAAAAGTGGTGTCCAGCCCCATTTTTAATTTTTTTTTGTAAGAAAACAAATGTCACTGTTAAGGGGTTAACCCCTTGGGGACGAGCGACACGTATACGTGCCGCAAATAGGCCTAAGGATCCTCGTTTATCCTCACCAGTAAACTTTTACTGTAAAATTTGCCTTATTTAATCCGAGCATTTTCCCGATTTGAATAGGCACAAACTTCTGTTTTTTAAAACCGATAGCAAAGTAATAAACATTTCGTAAAAGGCTCCCGTCGCGAAGGGGTTAATAACTCATTAACGCCGGTTGGAAAGAAAACTTGCCATGCAAGGCGAACAAAATTTTTAAATTTCAACACCAGTATTTTAGTTTGGAAAATTTCACATTATCTAATCTCAGATTTTGAGCTATTAAATAATTAAAAATTACAAAGTCACAAAAACTGGTGTAGAAGAATTAAAAAAAGTGTAAAGGAGGCTCGTTGTTAATGGGTTAAATAACATGATATTAAATGAAATTTACAAAAACCCATTTATCAAAATTAAGGGTGTAATTAGTCCCATGTTTTTCCTTTTAATACATAACCAATGAACTTCTAAAACGAATCAGGGAAGTGCCTTATCAGAATGAACGTATACACAAAATTTGAAGCAAATCGGATATTTCTATCAAGAGTTATCGCGTTACGTACATACATACGTACTTGCATGCGTGTTCCTGCGGGCTCATTAGCTCTCAGACTTTGATATCCTCTGAGCTAAAAATTTATCATTACGTTCATACATTCGTACTTACATATATGTGGGTACATTAGCTCTCTGTCTTTAACACTTTAGTGTGCAGCTTTGCATCCATGCAAAAAACACAGTTACGAATTTAATACATTTTTTATTTCGCATATACCTAATTCACACCAGAAAATTAAAATAGCAATATTTGCTTTAATTAAAAAACAGGCATTCCGCATTTAAATAAAGCGAAATTAATCATTGAAACTTTCTGGTGCAAAGTCAGATTCTCTGAAATACGTAACTTCTAGAAGGTATTTTATCATGGGAATTAAAGGTTAATGATCAAGTTTTATAAAATAAATAATTATATAAAATATGGTATTTGAAGATATACTTATTAAAGTATTCACTAATTTGCATTATTTTAGCGTAAAACAGCCATACGACAGCAGTTTTTACTTGTATTGCAGATGTGCAATAGAAAAAAAAGATTGACGTATTATATGGAAAATATATCTCTGATTTTTTTATTATTTTTCCTGTGTAATAAACCTTTCAGAGAATCATATATATTTTTTTCGAAACAAAATAAAAAATCGCGCATTTAAGGGTTAATAGCCTGTGAGGTAAAAATCTATCTTTTAGCTCCACTAATTCAAGAGTATTTGCTTTGTTTAACCCATAAATGCGCGATTTTTTATTTTGTTTCGAAAAAATTATATATGATTCTCTGAAAGGTTTATTACACAGGAAAAATAACGAAAAAATTCAGAGATACATTTATCATACAATACGTCAATCTTTTCTTCTGTTGCACATCAGCAATATAAGGGAAAACTACTGTCGTGTGACTGTTTTACGCTAAAATAATGCAAATTAGTAAATAGTTTAATAAGTATGTCTCCAAATACCTTATTTTATATCATTATTTATTTTATAAAACTTAACACTTAAACCTTTAATTCCCATGATAGAATACGTTCTAGAAATTACGTAGTTCAGAGAATCTGACCAGCAAGTTTCAGTGGTTAATTCAGCTTTATTTAAACCCCTCGGGACGAGCGTCTTTTACAGAATATTTATCTTTAGTCACAGGATTTTTGAAACAGAAATTTTTGCCTAATTGAATCGGGAAAATGCTCAGATTAACACGTTCACGCCGGCACGGTGGGTCACACCCGACTGTCTCGGAGCTGCCAAGTCTGCGGCTTTTTGGATACCAGTATTTTAATACAAGAAATGTTGTTTCATTTAATTAGAACAACTGGGCGATTTAAAGGAGCAACATTTTCTCTAAAATAATAATGGTGTGCACAAAGCCGGAGACTTGACAACTGAGATAGTCGAGTGTGACCCACCGCGCCGGCGTGAACGTGTTAAATAAGGCAAAATTTAGAATATAAATTTACTGGTGAGGATAACCACCGACTCTGAGCACCTTATGCGGCACGAATGCCGGTCGCTCGTCCCCAAGGGGTTGAAAACGGAATGTCTGTTATTAATTAAAGCACATATTGCTATTTTAATTTTCTGGTGTGAATTAGGCATATATGAATTTTTAAAACCTATTAAATTCCAAACACTGTTGTTTGCATACACAGGGTGTTCCGTTAAAGGGGTCCAATATTAATAGGGGTAATAGAGGAGATCACATGGAGCATAAATCAGTATATAAAGCCTGGTCGGATCTCAATAGTTTTCAAGTTACAGCAAATAGAATGAAAATTCGGAAAATTGTAAAAGAACCCTCATTGCTAAACTGTCGATAATGCTACATAACAACGAAGCACATATTTAGAAAGAGCAGAAAAAAACCTACAAAATGACATCAATTGTATTAAAATAGCAATATTTATTGACGAGTTACAAGCCCTGAAACAGTGAAAAAAGTACGAAATCCTATATACATCAAAATAGTTAATCGTTAATTCCAAAAAGACAACTCTAGCTACAACAAGGAAAATGTAGTAAAATTTGGTCCATTCCGAAAACTTTCGAAAAAGCTTACAATGAACCATATCGGTTTAATTGTGTGAGAGAAATTAATCAGTTTCTTAGTTACAACTCCGCTTTCTTTGACACTAGCAAAGGTTAAACTCCGCCCATCACGATTGGAAACACCGCCTTTTTAATTACTCTCAACTATACATTTTCGATCATGCTTCTTCTGAGATGCAACATTTTTAATTATTCAAGAGTTGAATGAACCAAAATAACTTTACAATAATAGTCTACATTTTAAAGTGGTCTTTTATTGATATAAAGCTTAAGTTAAATTCTTTAAAATTAAACTGGTGGTGAAAATTCGGAAATAATTAAAAATATTGCGATTTGTAACTATGCAGGAAGTTTTAGTACATGTTTTACATGGACAATTATTGTATGTATATGTGCATCATAATTTATGATAGGAAATAATAATAACAAATAGCATAATAATTTTATTAATTATAAATTTAAAAAAGACACTAAATTTTAAATTAATTCATACAAACTTTGTAATTTACAATTTGAGTACACCACAGTCTGTGACTTACAAAATACTGTGCCAAAAAGTGTTGAAAATAAAAGAAAAATGACAAATAAAGAATTACATTCCACGTACTTTATGACATATGTGAAGCATAGTCTTCTGGCCTGCGCTGCACAGTTCAATGTCGGAAGGCAGACGAACGGACATTATTATAATAGGTGTTCGAAGTTGCGCCCATTAACAGAATCGCACAGCCGACAGCGACGTCGTAAAGATTGACGAACACGCCGAAAAACTCCGACGGGGTTGGGAATGTCTCCTGCAGCGACAACGATTCGTGCTAGTAAATCCTCCGGTGTATCCACAGGCGTTTCATACACCAGCGATTTAAGGTGTCCCCAAACAAAAAAGTCTAACGGATTGAGGTCTGGAGAGCGTGCAGGCCATGCAACAGGTCCACTGCGTCCAATCCATTTCCCAAGATATGTTGAATTGATGTGATAGCGAACACCTATGAAAAAATGTGCCGGTGCGCCATCGTGCATAAACCACATATTGTGGCGCAATGTTGCTGGCACATTTTGCAGTAACTGCGGTAAGATATCCCGTAGGAAAACCAAGTACGTACTGCCATTGAGTACATCTGGGAGTAAATATGGTCCTATGAGATAATCGCCGAGGACACCTGCCCATATGTTCACACTGAACTTTTGTTGTGCGTTCGACGGGAAAACAGTGTGCGGATTTGTATATGACCATGTGTGCATATTGTGCGTGTTTACCACGCCCTCTCTCGTAAATGTTGCTTCATCAGTAAATAAAATATTTTCCAGAAATTGTGGATTATTTTCTGTTACATTAAGCAACCAGCGTACGAATTCTGTCCGCTGAGCACAATCTGTTACTGATAACAGTTGTATCCGCTGCACATGAAAGGGGTGCATGTTTTCTGCACGCAGAACACGCCACACACTTTGGTGAGAAACACCGACTTCAGACGCAGCAGCTCGTGTACTCGTGGAGGGGTTATCTTTAAAAATATTCAGTACATCTTCTTCCATTGCAGGTGTTCGTACATGTCGAGGTTTCCCTGCATCAATGCTTGCTGTATTAAACGATCCAGTCTCCCGTAATCGTCTATCGATTTTTATGAAGAGTTTCGAACTTGTGCAAAGTCTCCTTGGAAATTGCTCACGGTACATGCGCTGTGCTAGACATGCATTTCCATGAGCTTGCCCGTACATCAGATGCATGTCCGCATATTCTTCGTTAGAGTATTCCGGCATAATTATTATACATCAACTTACTACAATCCCACTTACAACAGCCTCCCTTTAACATAACGCCCACTGATGACTGCTGTTTTATTACACTTTTCTTCCTATACACATAGAAAATTTGCATAAAAAGTACTTCTTCTTCATCATCCTGAAAGTTCATGGAGGAAACGCAGCAGCCACGGAGTTTGCTTTAAGACAAGGCGAGAGCTGCACAATATGTCATTCACTTGACCAGACTGAATAATGAAAGGGTATTGATAGAGGTTGATCAGAAATGTATAATTAAAAGATATTAAAACGGGGTGTTTACAATCGTCATGGGCGGAGTTTCGCCCTTTCCGAGCGTGCAACAGTACAGAGTTGTAACTAGGGAACTGCTTGATTTCTCCCATACAATTAAACTGATATGGTTTATTGTCAGCTTCTTCGAAAGCTTTCGGAATGGACCAAATTTTATAACATTTTCCTTGATGTAGGTAGAGTTGCATTTTTGGAATTAACGATTAACTATTTTGCTAAATATTTGATTTTGTATTTTTTCACTGTTTCAGAGCTTGTAACTCGCCATTAATTCTCAATATTCTAAAACGACTTATGTCATTTCGTAGGATTTTTTCTGCTCTTTCTAAATATGTGCTTCGTTTTTATGTAGCATTATCGATAGTTTAGCAATGAGGGTTTTTTTACAAATTTCCGATTTTTCATTCTATTTGCTGTAACTTGAAAATTATTGAGATCCGGCCAGGCATTATATACTGATTTATGCTCCGTGTGATCTCCTCTATTACCCCTATTGATATTGGACCCCTTTAACGGAACACCCTGTATATACAAAGCTGTGCACTAACGCGTTACACAGAGAGTGCTTAAATTTCCTACTATTATTCCCACCGACAGCAGCAGATGGGTACCTTGAACTTTTTAGCTGGATGTGATCAACTACGTATTCACATTAGGAATATTTGTATAAATGTAATACAAAATATATTTTACGATGTGAAACATAGAATATTTTCGAAAAATAAGTGATCGTAAATATATTTTTGTTTGACTACTTTTAATAAATTTCGATTGGTCAGTATTTGTTGCGGCAATTAAATTTAAGACGTAAGTATATTGATCAAAACATGATTGATTGTATAATAGTATCTATATTATAAAGCAAAATAATGTCCGTGAGTAAAGCTGACATCTCATCGACAGTGTCAACAAACTAAGAAATCATTTTTTTTTTCTTTTTTCAAATTTATTGTCTTCTAAATATAAATCTGCAAATATGTATGTATTCGAAAACTGAGCAAGAACCTTTAAATTTTTGTGCTACAAAACTTTAAGAGGAGAGATCGAACCATTTCAAGGTTAACCATAAGTATAATTTTGTCGATACTGACAGTCGAGTTCATACTTAAAAAGCTGAAAATCTTTGGGGTAGAGCAAGATAGGATATCATTTAGAATCTTATTTAGCAGAGTTTATGTGAAGAGAGACAGATGAGGATCCATTTGCACTGATTATAAGTAATATTAAAAAAATCATGATCTTCAATAACAAGAGTTACTGTTTCGTACTTTCATTGCGTAATACATCCTTTACAGTTTATGTTATGTTTTATTTATATATTTCTGTTAATATATTTTAGGTATTTTTAAATATGTTTTCTAACCCTTTCAGGGGCAAAGCACTTCTAAGCATAAAATGCTGAAATCATTGAATGACACTGGAATTTAAAAACAAAGTTATTCGAAAATAATTAAAAGCTTTTCTTAGCGTGCATGATAAAAGGAAATTTTTCATTCCAAAATTCTGGTGCCAATGTTGCATTCGAGAATTAAAATTAACTGGTCCAAAAAATGAACCACCGCCCTTGAAAGGGTTAACTCATTAAAGCTGGTTGGCAAAAAAACTTGTAATGTACATAAATCGAACAAAACTTTTTAATTTGAATACCAGCATAAAATGCTGAAATCATTGAATGACACCGGAATTTAAAAACAAAGTTATTCGAAAATAATTAAAAGCTTTTCTTAGCGTGCATGATAAAAGGAAATTTTTTCTTCCAAAATTCTGGTGCCAATGTTGCATTCGAGAATTAAAATTAACTGGTCCAAAAAATGAACCACCGCCCTTGAAAGGGTGGTGGCAATTAAATTTAAGACGTAAGTATATTGATCAAAACATGATTAATTGTGTAATAGTATCTATATTATAAAGGAAAATAATGTCCGTGAGTAAAGCTGACATCTCATCGACAGTGTCAACAAACTAAGAAATCATTTTTTTTAATTTTTTGCAAATTTATTGTCTTCTAAATATAAATCTGCAAATATGTATCTATTCGAAAACTGAGAAAGAAGCTTTAAATTTTTGCGCTACAAAACTTTAAGAGGAGAGATCGAACCATTTCAAGGTTAACCATAAGTATAATTTTGTCGATACTGACAGTCGAGTTCATACTTAAAAAACTGAAAATCTTTGGGGTAGAGCAAGATAGGATATCATTTAGAATCTTATTTAGCAGAGTTTTTGTGAAGAGAGACAGCTGAGGATCCATTTGCACTGATTTTAAGTAATATAAAAAAAATCATGATCTTCAATAACAAGAGTTACTGTTTCGTACTTTCATTGCGTAATACATCCTTTACAGTTTATGTTATGTTTTATTTATATATTTCTGTTAATATATTTTAGGTATTTTTAAATATGTTTTCTAACCCTTTCAGGGGCAAAGCACTTCTAAGCATAAAGTGCTGAAATCATTGAATGACACCGGAATTTAAAAACAAAGTTATTCGAAAATAATTAAAAGCTTTTCTTAGCGTGCATGATAAAAAGAAATTTTTCATTCCAAAATTCTGGTGCCAATGTTGAATTCGGGAATTAAAATTAACTGGTCCAAAAAATGAACCACCGCACTTGAAAGGGTTAACTCATTAAAGCCGGTTGGCAAGAAAACTTGTAATGTACATAAATCGAACAAAACTTTTTAATTTGAATACCGGTCTTTTAGTATGGAAATTTTAACATTATCTAATCTCAAAGATTGAGCAATTAAATTGTTCAAAATTAAAATGTAGAAAAAACTGGTTTCGAAGAATTAAAAGAAGAGTAAAAGAGACTCGTCCTTAATCCTTTGAGGGGCAAGCAATTACGTTTGTGAAATGCTGAATTCTCACCGGAATCTTTGAAAAATTCTATTTCAAAATAAGTAAAAGCAATATTACAGCTTTTTCCCACCAAAGTTAGAAAAGTAAAATTTAATAAAATTTTTCTGGTGTAAAACTTCATTAAACGTAGATAGTATATAATATATACCGGTGCCCCTCAAAGAGTTTTAATAGATAAAGATATTATAATACAGTTTTGAAATATTGGGTACATAAAATTAGGATACCTTTACGTTACCGTGGCGGATATTGGAATGCATTTATTAAATATATTATAGCAATCTTGGTTTTAACAAATTTCATGCATTTTAGAGAATGCTGCACAATTAATTTCGTGTATCGTGTGATTTTTATTATTTTTCTTTCTTTTTGTTTAATGGGGGCGTTGCCCGCATACAACAGTTTGTGACTGAGGTTTTAAGGAATTTCATAAATTTTAGGGACTGCTGCACAAGACATTTTAATCATCCAGTGCCGTTTATTTCAGTTTAATAGGAGCGTAGCCCTCACACATGAGTTGATTATTGGGGTTTAAAGAATTTCATACATTTTTAGAGACTGCTACAATAGGATTTGGCGAGAAAAATTGGTTGACGAGATTTTCGCGATAGGAAGTGCCCGGCTAAGAGAAAAAGTAGCGTGCTTCTGTAGTACTGAAATCTTTGGCAATTTCTTCGGCTATTAACTCCTGGAATGTGGCTAATATAAAAATATAGCTTTTAATAAATTTCAATACTTTATTTGCTGACATAATCGAGATAATCTTTTTTTTTTTTTTAAACGCTTTTTGTTGTTGTTAATGGGTGATGTGAAAAAAAAAAAAAAAAAACTAACAGAATTTTCAATTAAAAGTGATTTTCAACCTATATTCTGCACATTTGGCATTATTTTCTGAAACTAATGAACCCCGGGTTTCATAATAAAGTACAGATAAAAACAAATTGCAAATAAAAATCTAGAACATTTATGGAGCTATCTAATATTTCACATTCACATGCGATGTTAAAAATCTTTTACATAAGCCGCTGCCATCGAAATACTCAAGGTAGAGGACACAAGTTGTGACGTCATCACTAATCGTCCGACTTCTCACTAGTGTTGGAATTCACACCGGAAAATTTTGAATAGCAGTTTTGTTTTATTTGTGACATATCTATCATCTTATAAAACAATAATAATTGTTTAAACTTACTGGTGAGAATTCGTAATCCCTAAATAAAAATTTTGCCAGATGCTGAATGCTACAGTGTTGCCGTATCTGGCTGATTTTTTATTGGGGAATTTCAAATTCTCACCAGTAAGTTTAAATAGTTAATATTGTTTTATAAGATGTGAGATATTCCACAAATAAAATAAAATAAAACTGCTGTTCAAAATTTTCCGATGTGAATTCGAACACTAGTGAGAAGTCGGCCGATTAGTGATGACGTCACAATTCGTGTTCTCTGGCCTTGAGTATTTCGATGGCAGCGTATAAGCTGGTCTTGAAGCGCGTGGGATAATCTTGTTCTTCTTACAAGTACCCTCAATCAATAAACGTTTTCACTTATAGTGTTGAGCTGATTCAGATATCAACCAGATGCTATAATCAATAAGGTTAGCTTGGTGAATTAGATTCACTAGATAGCTTAGAGGTCCGGGATAGCTTAGAGGGTAGAGCATTGGCTGTTTCAGCCAAGAGATCCCTGGCTCGAATCCTGGTCCGGACATTTTTCGTCCAGTTGCAAATTTACACCTCATACAATAATCTTGTGTTTAAATTTCTTTAATATCCATGCAATTGATCACAGAGTATATGGTTTTGAAATACTAGGTAAATAATAGGTAAAAACATTCCATACGCTATATACCTTGCCTTTTTTATCGCAAAATTCTACGATTAATAAAAGCGAAAATTATTACTAAAAATATTTGTTCTACAAAGGTTTCTATATACTTTATTACGCAATAAAATTAACAAAATTCTAGTAAAAATACAATTAAGTTTTATCTAAAAAAAAATTAATGTATGATTGCACAGATTAACATGACCTAAAAAAGTAGTATCAACAACAAAATGTGTTTCAAAAAGAGCATTTTATTAGAAATAGATAAAAGCAACAGCATTGCAACAAAAGCGAAGAAAATTTATGGAGACATTTATTTAGCTACATTGACTTGGTACACGATTTTTACATTCTCATGGGATGCTGGAAAACATTCTTTTATATTCAGGTTTCTAAACATGTAAGAGAAATTTTACTGTTCATATTCTAATTCATATTAAACGATAGCAGATAAAGGGAAAAATTCCGAAAGTTGTAAATAGCGCTCTCTTGCGAATATTTATCTTTTTACATGCTCAGAAAGAAAAAGTTGAAACCAGAAAAATCATCAAATGATATTGTTATTTCATATAACTTAATTTAAAATTTATCGTTAATATCTAACAGACTCATCAAATTAAAACTACAATTGTAGTATCATTGCAATAAATACCCTTTTAAACCACACGTAAATCTGAGTCAATGATTACGAAAGGTAAGTTACATATCTAAAACTTTAATATAAACTAAACATTATCACTCGATTTCATTCTCGTCAGAATAATTATCTGATATCAGTTGCGCCTACGCGCAACATAGAATAAATATATAAAGGCAATAAACCACACTCAAAACTATATTGCTATTTGCCAAATCTCTGGAGCATTTTGGTCACATGGCCAAATCGGGTTCTATAACTCGTTGTTTAGTTTCAGTCAACAAGTCTGAATAATCTGTTCCAATCAGAGCACCTTGATTACTGCTATGTAGCTGAAAAGGAGAAAGATAAAAATCAGTAAGAGCTAATTCTAATGGAAAAACTCGTTGTATGTGTGTGATAACCACACCATGTTCAGTTTATAATTTTACAGTCCTAATTTTGCCATCCTTTCAAGGAATTAGTTCTACAATTTTTACAAATGGCCAATTGAGACTTTTTTTTACATCGTCCTCGATCAGCACAAGTTCACGTAGCTTCAAGTCGGGGAACTGGGGAATATCAGGACGCCTTTGGATAAGTTGACCGAGATATTCTGTTCCACAGCGTATTCTCAATTGTTCCATGAGACAATGTTCCATGCTCCTCAATTGTTCCATGCTTAACTCTGTATCGCAGTCTTTTTCGAAACTTTTTTGCATCATCTTCATCAATGTCCGTGACACTAGAATTAGAGTTTTGCACTAAAAACATGTTAGGTGTTAACCCTTTCAAGGGCGGTGGCTAGAGGGTCTAGGCACATAATTTTAATTCCAAAACTGATTACTGGCACCAAGAATATTTTAATAAAATGTTGCTTTTGTAATTAAAGTGCAAAATAGCGTTTTGTTATTTAGTAAGAAATTCGTTTGAATATTCTGGTGGCAGTCAATTATTTCATCATTTTACGAACAGAATTCTTCTGCCCCTGAAAGGGTTAATGGAAAATAAATCCTCTGGATTTTCGAATTGATATGTGAGTGGACGATAGTTTATAATAGATTCACAATCGCGCAAAATTGTTTGTAATTTCTCGAACGCCACGAAAGCTTTACCGAGTGTTCGTCGGAGAAGCTCTTTGACCACACGGATCAGCCTTTCCCACAACCCAAGCCACCAGGGGCTGAGGGAGGATTGAACTTCCAAACGATTCGTTTCACGTCGGAAAAACGAGTCAATTTTTCCCAATCAGTCTTTGACAGATCATTGTTGGCACCTTTGAAATTGGTACCATTATCAGAATAGATTATTCTAGGTTTTCCCGGTCTTGCGATGAAATGTCGCAAAGACAGCAAAAATGCCTCAGTTGACAGAGAGGATACAAGCTGTAAATCCACAACTCTATGGACTGCACAAGTATAGAGCACACTCCAGTTTTTCTGCATTTTTAACAAATAAATGTCCAGCTAAATCAACGCCAACAATTTCAAAAACGCAAGAAACTTTAATGCGATCAAAGGGTAGTGGCGCTGGATCTGATTCACGTGATTTAACTTTATAGCGCTGGCATGGAATACATTTATTTACAATTTTTCGGACAGATTTTCTACCTCTTTGAATCCAATATTTTTCTCTCAAGATACTTAAAAGAATGCGAGTTCCAGCATTACAATTCGCTATATGGATATGTTCTATCAGTCTAATCTTGAAAATACAGTCATCGGGTAAAAGAATGGGCGATAATAAATATGTTGTATCAATATGCTCTGTAATTCTTGTCTTTATTCTAATTATACCGTCTTCATCTTTAAAACAGATTAAGTTAAGTATAGAATCCACATCTGGAAAAAACTCACTTAGTACAATTGAAATTAAAGTTTTATCAGCATATTCTAATTCCTTAACTGATAATTTACTATTCTTCCTAGCACTGTATCGCGATTTCATATTATGTATAAATCTTAATACCCAAGCAACTAGTCTGACAATAGATTGAAATTTTGAAAATTTCCTAGCGTGTACCAAGGAATATTTTTGACTGTTGTATTTACATAACGCAATTTCACTTTTCTCCTTTCACTAGTGATCTCAGGAGTTTCACTATCAAGAGTCCGGGGCCATTTTCCCCTTTCTTCAATGAACCATTTCATCCCTTCCCACCACCGAGATTCTAGCAATTGCTGGGGAGAACACCCACGAGAAATCAAATCTGCAGAATTCATTTTTCCTGGCACATGGCGCCATTCGTTAATGGTGAAAAGACTTTTTATTTCTTTTACACTGTTCGAAACAAAAACGGACCATTCACCATATTCACTTATCTAATACAGCCCAAACATGGAGTATATCCAAAAAATTGTTTTCATGTTCTGGACACAAAGTGCTTGTTGCACTGAATGTGCCAACCTAGCTCCGATGTTACGCGCGATTAACTCCAATCGGGGAATTGACGCTTACTTTATAGGAGCAACCTAGCTTTTGCACTAATTAATTGGATTTTTACAGCTTCTGGGGTTTTAGTTCGAAAAAATATGCAACTTTGCATGCATCTCGAGACTCATTTATTTCAACATATCGAGGAATTTGAACGTTCTCTAATATATTTATTTCACTGAACCATTTTTAAAAAGGTCTGAATTTCCTCTGGTAATAGAGAATCCCAACCTAAACCAGTTTCCAAGTTTGTTATAGAGGAAAAGGTCCAAATACCGGCTACTACATTTGTTTTCAATCTAGATCATACAATTTTCAAAATTAATAAAATAAAAAGTAACAGCAGGGTACCTTGACATGTTTTGCACATGTTCAGAGAAAAAAAAAATCTGTTTAAAAGGCGTTTTCTGTTTATAAAAAGCAAAATTCCGAAAGTCTTCAAATTTTGAGTTTTTAAAATGGGGTCTAAATACCGGCTACCTAAGTTTTTTTCCAAAAGATCACACAAATAAAGCTAATGACAATTATTAAGCAATAAGAATATTATTTTAATAAATTTTATTGATTAATAACATTTCTTATGCACAGAAAAAATACTCATTTTTTAATCAATAAGTATTTTTGTCAAAATTATAGAATTCTTTACGACTATCTCTCACAGTCTTCTTCCCATTATGTTTCTAGTTTTGTTTTTTAACGTGTAAAACAAAAAAAAAGCTTGCTGATTGAAATGAGAATTATGTTATCCGAAAAAAATCACAAACATAATATCGCTCTCTGCGTCGGTGCAGTCCCCATCAGCCCAGTCCCTATCATCGCATTCTTAACATTGAGCCCAGAATCCCTTCCCCCATTCTTGTCCACAGAGAACGCACCCATGCAGAAGACACAAATTGCATCATCTTCCTCTGTTGGATATTTTCCCTTTTCACTTTTTTAACCCTCTCGCTGCGTAATTGTTTTATCAAAATAGCTTCAAAAATGGCGTATTTAACGCCTTCGCAAAGAGCGTCTTTTAAGAATTTTTATTCTTTTGTCACCTGTTTTTCAAAACAAAACTTTTTGTCTAATTTAATCGGGAAAATGCACCAATTAAATAAGGCAAAAATTACAATAAAAAATAACTGGTGGGAATAATCAAGGAGGGTTAATTAGACGGAAAAAATTGCATCCCCGAGGAAATCTCGGGTTGTGCAAATTTTGCTACTTTTACGTTGCTCGAGGACATCTCGGGTTGCGCAGCGAGAGGGCTAAAATCCAATTTCTGCGTCTTCCGCCTGGTTACTCCGTCATTTTCTTTTCTTTCTCTTCACATTTATTACAGGCAATTTTGGAATATCCAACAGATCTTTTTTGGGATGTGATCCGGTAACCAGTGTCGGTCCTGAAGAATTATGGCCACAGTTGCTTTTTTCATATTGCGAAATGGGACTGGAACTATTTTTGAACCATTTAAATAATTTATTAACTATGGAACTACAGTGGAACCCGGTTAAGACGCTCACGGTTAATACTTGATCCCGCTTAATACGCGATTCTTTCCGACTCTTTGAACATCGCCCATAAGACTAATGAAAAAATATCACGTTTAAGACGCGAATGGTTATTACGCGATCCCACTTAATACGCGATAGATTTTTGGTCCTTTGTGGAAAAAAATCACGTTTAAGACGCGAATTCATCGGTGAAGATAGGAATTCCTTCTCTTTTCTCCAGTGTTTCCAATTTTGCGGATTTTTTTATTCATACAAAAGACACTGTTTCTGTATACTAATATTTACTTTACTTAATAACAGATACTAATAGAAAATAGTGGTAGGTATTTGAATAAAAAAAATCCTTCTAAATTAGCAACACTGCAATTGTTCTTTGATCCCGTGTCCTAACATTCTTTGTCCCTCGCTTCGTGTATTTTTTTATTGTAGTAGAGAGAGAGATTCAGGATGCTGAGATACGTCATAAAATTATTATGATTAAAGATGATGTTAGTGTTGATGTTACCTGTTGTTAGTGAGGGTTTTTTTAAATGTACGTTATATCACTACTATGTTTTATAATGCATGTTATATACAAAAAAAAATAAATAAATAAAACGCGCAAAGATTAAACAAAAACGACTGCGGTTGTATAATTATTTTACGTTTACTATGTTTTCGTTACTTTTTGCTATGCTAACAATATTTTTTACACAAAAATTAACAAGGGTAGTTTTTTTTTCACATTAAAAAGATGGACAGAATATACTGGTACTCATTATCACAAGTACTAAATATGATTTTAACAACTGGATTATGCTTCAAAAATTTAATATTTTATTCTTTCAGTAAAAAAAAAAAAAACTATAGCAGAAAAATTATTTTTGTTGTAACGTATTAACGACGATAAAGCCATGTTTGAATCCATATTTATTTTCAGTTATTATTCCAGTCGGTCCTATAAAAAGTTACATTGAGTAAAATTGAATACAATTAAATTTAAATCTAAATATACGTAAAAAACACAATTTTCGACCATAAATGAAAGCTCTAAAGTTCATTTAGACGATTATACGTGTAAGTAAGTCCACTTCCTGCACTTTATACAAATCACGTTTAATATGCGATCCCGCTTAATACGCGACTTTAGTCCACTCCTTTGAAACGCGTCTTAACCGGGTTCGACTGTATTTAAATTAATTTATTTTCCTCCCCTTCAATCAGAGCAACCGAGAGAGGTCGAAATACCGGCTAGCCGGTATCGGACAACTGCTATGTTTAAGTCAAAACCGGTATTACTCATTCATATAATACCAATAATGTGCGCGTGGCAATTGAGAGTTAAATATGTCTAGAAAATAACTTCATCAACAATTCAAGCCAATATATGATCAGTATATTTAAAAAAATGAGAAACACACATTTGAAAAACTTTTGACGTACCAGATTACGTCGATTCGATAATTTTGTATTTACTATTTGTAAATAAGACAGACTTCAGTGACGCACTTTTCGCAACTTTCTTCTCTCAATTAAAGCTACAAACTCTGCCTATCACGGCTAGGCTGCGCTGCAATCAGATCTCAGAACACCTAGTAGCCGGTATTTGGACCTTTTCCTCTAATATAATTTTGGGTGGTAAAGTTCCTGGGCATAATATTCCAATCGGATCAAAATTTTTCTGCATAAAGTTCCAAATTAATACTTTTGTGAAATTTTCATTGTTACTTAATTTATCAAAAGTTAAAGTACACTTAAGCATATCCCAATCAAGATCCCACATAAACCCAAGCAATTTTGTTACACCATGTTACATCTTTGAAACATTTTGAGATTGAACATTACTTTCCCAATATCTCAAATTAAAACTACCTTAAGATATACTGCATTTAGCCTGTTGGATAAATTCGTCTTGTTCCGCTTCATTCGAAACACCTGTACCACAATTGTCAACATTAAACGAATATTTCAACTTTTCAGCCACATTCCTAATTTTTTTTTATGCATGAAATGAAAGAACAAATATATATCTTTTATTCCAACTGAAATTGGTCCCACCAGTGACCGAGAGGTTCTGCTCTCAAAGCTGGTAGACGGGAGGTGCAGGGTGAGAACCCAATCACGCCCGACGGCCTAATCGTTCGGAGGTTTCCGTTGTTATCTTCGAACCTTCGAATTCCTAGCGTAAATACCGGTTAGTTTCCCTTATAAAAATTCCCACGGAGGGAATACCCCTACCCTTCGGGCCGCTATCCCACGTGTAGATAATTGGCTGTCATAAATAACATCGACACCAACTAAAATTGTGTCTTAAAATCATACACGTTTTAAGATATTAAGCGTTGAAAATCTTCTTTTTTTCATTTTTTCGCAGTTTAAGTGTCCTGAGACCCCTTGAAAGAGAAAAAAATTGAAAGGGAATCTAACGAATTATTCAAGATAAAAAAGAAAAAATACAAATGTGTATATTCATAGCTGACGGGCATCTGTTTTTTCTGATCTCAAGTTCATAGGTTCCTCACTGCTTCTTTTTTAAATACAAATATTTGCAAAGAAAATTTTTTGTAGTAGTTTTCTTCAAATATCGCAGCAGCAATAACCTATAAAAGAGCGTTTTGCTCTAAAATTCGCAATAGATCTCTAAAACGAGTAAGTTTATGTGAAAAAACTGGCATTAAAAAAGAACGAGTTGGCTGGTATGCTTACCTAATTGATTATAATGAAAATAGATTTGCTTTTGCTTTTTAAGCAAATATTTGAATTATTTTTAAAAATATATAGTAATGAAACTGACAAAATGTAGGAATAAAATACTAAAACTTAAAGTTTAACTTAAAAACGTACAACCAGTGCATGAATAGAAAAAAACCCATTAATATCAAAATTTGTTTCAATAATAATATTTTATTAAAAATATATTAAAGACAAACATTTATTTATCTGACTTGCAACAAGCTTTTCACATTTTCTTGAGATATTTGAACCTTTCTTAACTCTGAAAAAGAAATAAATGACCTCAGAATCATATTTTATCAGTAGCATTATTATTATTATTATTTTTTTTTTTTTTTATGCAACGTACATGAGAGAAAATGATTTATATTTCTTTTACATTCTTAAAAGATGTTTATAAAAGATAAATAAATACTCAAAATGATGATGCACGAATTAATAATCAACGCGAAAAAATTAGCATGCGTATTTAATTGCGTAGTAATAAATATTTCCGTTCTTTACTTTTATTAATAATATTAAGCTATTTTTTTAAAACTTTTTATGAATTTACGCCGGAGCGCTTAACTTTAAGTGCCGCTATTTCCGAATACAAAAGAACGCACTGTACTATAATTTTTTAATATAATTTTTCGTTTTATTTAACCCTTTGACATAATTACCACATTTTATAAGCTTTAATAGTACCACTAAAATTTAATAGTGTTTTTTGTGTTATTAAATAACAGGGTTTTTTTTTTCAATTTAATGTGTACATCACACCTGAAAATTTCTTCATACGTTTTTCATTTTTTGTCATGTTATATAAAATATTCATAAAAAATATATATTGCTCTGAAAAGTGCCCTTTTTTTCTTATCTTGTAGCTTTCGCCGTCTCCTTTACTTCGACTGCCCTGCCTTTGCTTTTATTTTTTAAACTGATCTAGTTGAACATATTTTTTCTACTTTAATTATTATCAAGTTTCCTTTCACCTTTTGCCATTAGTATCCATAACTACTGCGATTCTTCCTTAATACTAACGTAATTTAACTATTTTATTATCGAAGCAGATTTTTATTTTTCCTTAAACTTATTTTATATATAATTTTTAAACAAATCTTCACTATCCTTTCTTTTAACCCTTTAAGAGGCACGCAGTTACGTTCCTCTAATGTTAAATTCACACTGTAAAATTCGAAAATTTTTGCTTCAAAATAAGACACGCGATTTTTCAACTTTTTTCCACCAAAGTTATAAAAGTAATATTTAATTGAAAGTTTCTGGTAGAAATCTTAGTTAAAATTAGGTAGGATATAATATATACCACCGCCCATCAAGGGGTTAAAGGTCTTGAATATTATTTTAAGCTTAAATGTAGTTATAACTAAAGCTATACTATTACCCAATGGTTCATGTAACAGTCAGACTGGGCGTAAGGTTGGATGCAACTAGGAAGCCCCTTAACCCTTTCCGGCGCAGACAAATCCTATTCGTAAAATGAGAAAATATTGACTGACACCGGAAATTGCAAACGATTTCTTTTAGAAAATAAAAACTCCTTAAATTAAGCTTTCACTGTAAAATCAAAATTTTGTTAAATATTCTTGGTGCCATTTGCAAGGTTGGAATTAAAATTAGGTGTGTCCAGATTGCGCAGAAAATGGTTAATGATTCTCCACTGTACAGTATTGTGGATAAATAAGTCGAAATATAAAGTTAAATTTTAGTGGTAATAAAAAAGCGTAAAAAGGTGACAGATAACTTTCATAACAGCTGAAGATAGTGACTCTTTTGCTATTCAATCGTATTACAATATAAAAAAAAAATTCTTTTTAATAGATTCCTCTTGTAAATACTCTAGTCTAACAATTAGGTGCATGGCAAACAATATTATTTAAAAATTGGTTGGAATAGAGTACAACAACTGTTCACTAGCAGAGCTCCCACTGGTCCGTTTTTTGAAAACCAGTAATTTTTTAGAAAGAAGTTCGTTGTAGGTTTCTGCAACATTTGCAAGAAAAACTCTATTCCTGGTATCGTTCTACGAAATTTATTAAGAAGATTTTTCTTTGAGTAAAAGTGGTGTTCATAAATCGGAACGAGTGGGAGGCTTGCACTGGAACCAGTGTTGACACATTGGGAACTTTTCTGTCCCCAAATTGTTGATTGTCACCGATTTTTTGAAATAGAAATATTCGCCCACTTTAAAAATAGACTAAAAATTCTGAAAAATAAGCGAATTATACTATTTTAAAAAAGTGGTGGCAGTTAAATAATCTGAATTAAAAAAACTCCCCAATCTGGCAACACTGACTGGGACGTATATGTCCCAACACCTAGTCAAAGAGATTATTATAGAAAATTTTGCAAATCCTGCATTTAAACGAGGAAATTACAAATTCTGCAATTTAAATATTAAATAGAAATTTTTCAATCAGAAATAAAGTCGCCTGACTCTTTGGAAATTAGGAAGAGCATACGCACCTTGGAATAGTAAAAACTATGGTACCGAGACGACTTGTTTAACTACTTAAAGTGTGGCGGTATATTACGTATACCACTAAAGGTGAATTCCAAAATGTTACAGTAGCACGAGAATGTAGGAATAAAACTGTTCTTTTATATTGTATGAGAAGAAAGGCTTTTAATTATTTCTAAATACATTCGTTCCGAAATCCTTTTGTAACTCACTGTTGCCATATTGGGGACTTTTTTAATTCAAATTATTTGACTGTCACCACTTTTTTTAAAATTGTATAATTCGCCTTATTTTTCAAAATTTTTAATCTATTTTTAAATACGCCGAATATTTCCATTTATAAAAAGCGGTGGCAATCAACAATCTGGGGACAAAAAAGTCCCCAATCTGGCAACACTGGTGTAACTCAATAATTTCAAAATTTACAATATAGGTATTTTGTTCATGAAAGGATTAAACCATTTGCATCATTTCGGAAAAAGTGTTGCCAGTGAGCTACATTTTTTTATTGAACATTGTTGATTGTCACCACTTTTTTGAAATGGTAAAATCCCCCTTGTTTTCGCGTTAATTAATATGTCATTAAATAAGGCAAATTTTACCATTTCAGAAAAGTGGTGCAAATCATGAAATCTGAATTTTATAAAAGTAGCCCACTGGCAGACTGCCAAGCAGGGATGCCACAAGCGACTATTTTTATATTCTATTCGCACCACTTTTTTAAGAAAATAAATTTCGTAGTATATTTTCTTTCAAAAGTTGTGAAAGCGTATGTAAAAAAATATTATTTTAAAAAAATCTTACGAGACAGAAATAGAAAATAGTCCCCTGTGGCAGTCCTGAAATAGTGGAAAATTGTCCTGTTCACCAAACATGCTTTTATTGATTCAAAACATTAAAAAAATATTAAAACAAAATGTCTTAAATGGTTTTATCAGCCCCCGGTATGCTATTTCTTTCTCCCACCTATTAACGTGTCGTCTCCAAAAAATATAACGTTACGTTGGTATAAGCCAGCCGTAAAACAAAGCAGATACGGAATAATCTCTACTGCCATTTTTTAAACTTTTAAGCATGGCACATTTTCAATTTCTACATCGTCGTATTAGAAAAAAAAAGTACTTTTAAATGCAATTTGTTTGAAAACTCCATCTCCATTTATTTTGAGATATTAACTTTTTTGTAGTTTTTAGCACCATTTGTTTAATTTTGAAAACTCAAGTACTCCATTTCTGCAGAAAGTAAAGGAAAAATAATTGGAAAATAGCAATTATATCTTTTTGTTGCCCTTTTCTCATAAAAACTAAAAAAAAAAAAAATGTAATTAAAATACGTGCTATTTTGAAAAAATATAAATGAATGATTTCTGATAAAACATGGAGCTATTATAAACTAAATTTAATTTTAAGTATCAATATTAATATTACAAACAAATGAAGGCATATGAAACATGAGATAGCCGATTTTTTGTCCAGTTTCTTGAATGACGAAATACCTTTTTTTGGATTTGTGTGTTATTCAGCGATAGTCACGTCCTATGCATAATTTACCGTAGATGTTGTTTAAGACTGGATCTTCAATGAGGAATTCTTTAGCGGATGCGGATGACGTCATTTTATATAAAATAAAAGCTCGTGTTTGGAGTCTTAAAACTGAACTATCTATATTTATATACATATATATATATATTTTTAATGGAGGGCGACACTATTCTGAAAAAAGCAGAATTCCTGTTTTCTAATATAAGATTTTTCAAAGATTTTTTATATGTGGAAAAAAAAAATCAGTGACTTTCTTAAAATTAGCGACATCTTTTACTTTCTGAAAAATTTTTGTTTAAAAAAAAATAGTACGAGAGAGAATTACAAAATAGTCGCCTGTATCAGTCCTGAAAAAGTGGAAAATTGTCCTGTTCACTAAATATGCTTTTTATTGTTTCTAAACAGAAATAGTTCAAAATGTTTATTAGATTTTTTATACGTGAAAAAAAAAAACTGTCTGACTGTCTTAAAATTAGCAACATCTTTTACTTTCTTAAAAACTAAAAAAAAAAAAAAAAAATGGTACGAAATAGAATTAAAAAATAGTAGCCTGTGGCGGCCCTGGAAAATTGGGAAATTTTCCTGTTCACCAAACATGCTTTTATTGCTTCAAAACAGAAATAGTTCAAAACGTTTTAAAAATTTAAAACAAAATGTCGTAAATGGTCTTATAAAAGATTTTTCAAAGATTTTTTATATGCGAAAAAAATCAGTGACTTTCTTAAAAGGTACCGAAATCTTTTAAAATTTATTTGTAATCAAAAATGACTTTTAAGTACTTGTCTACATAAAAAGTGAATATATAATGTTACATATTAATGACACAAGAAATTAATGAACATATTATATTTTTCATAAAAATTCATTTACATTTTCATGGAAATAGATGGCTTGTTTTGTTTTTTTATAATAACACGTGTGTAAAGAAAAAAAAAAACTTAAAAACCTTATTTTTGTACCATTTATCTTACTTTTGTACCTTACTTCTGTATTTTTGTATTTTCTAATGGTATAAATATTTAGTTTAATTTTTTAAATATCAAGTATACTTAACGTAGAAACATTTACCGTATAGCGCACAGCTTAAACACGAAAATATTTAGACTCGGAAAATTTATTTAATAAATTTTAGTACTGAGAACACCGGAAATTTTTGAATAGCCATTTCCTTTTATTTTATTTGTGGCACATCTAACGTCTCACAAAATAATAATATTTAAATTTACTGGTGAGAACTTGGAATCCCCCAATAAAAAATCAGCCAGATTCGAAAACACTGTGACATACCACATCTGGAAGAATTTTTATTTAGAGATTCCGAATTCTCACCAGTAAGTTTAAATAGTTATTATTTTTTAAAAAGTTGATAGATATTCCACAAATAAAATAAAACAAAATTGCTATTCAAAATTTTCCGGTGTAAATTCCAAAACTAGTGAGAAGTCGGACGATTAGTGATGACGTCACACTCGTGTCTTCTGACCTTGAGTATTTCGATGGCAGCGGTCGTACACTTCAAGGAATTTTTGAGGACAAACATCAGTATTATTATTATTTTTTTTTTTTTTTTTACAGGAAATAAAACCTACGTTTAACACGCGAAATTTCGCCTTATTTAAGAAGAGAATTTCTATAAGAAAATACTGGTACCAGAGAATTTCTTGATCTTGAAATTTCTGGAAAAGTACGACCTCTGTAAAAGGGAGTCATTAAAGAATTTAGTAAAAAATTTTCATAAATGGAAAACAATTACAGAATTTTTAAAAAAAATTAAATTTATAAAAAATAAGATAAAATAATTAAATAAGTGTAAGTAAAAAGAGAAAATTATCAAAAGTGAAAAAAAGAAAAGATTCCACTAGTTCCTGAGATGACGAAAATGCTACCAACGATTAACTCTAACCTCTCACAAAAAGATGCGTTCCAATGGCAATACATTAAAATTGAAGATATATAGATATATAAGTTAAAAAACAACTTGTTTAAGAATATGAATGAGTTTTTGTAATAGAAGAACTTATTAGTAATTGCATTGATTTCAGTTTTTCAAGTGGAAGCTTTTTATTTCAGATCCTTGGATAAAATCATCCAAGAAAAGTACATAGTTTATGATTCTTTTTCAAATGAAAATTCCAGGAGTAGGTCATATGACAAATTTTATTCTATATCTTTCCAAAAAAAGAGATGATTTAAAAACTTCATGGAAACCTTGGAATAGTAAAAACTATGGTACCGAGACGACTTGTTTAACTACTTAAAGGGTGGCGGTATATTACGTATACCACTAAAGGTGAATTCCAAAATGTTACAGTAGCACGAGAATGTAGGAATAAAACTGTTCTTTTATATTGTATGAGAAGAAAGGCTTTTAATTATTTCTAAATACATTCGTTCCGAAATCCTGGTGTAACTCAGTGTTGCCATATTGGGGGCTTTTTTAATTCAAATTATTTGACTGTCACCACTTTTTTTAAAATTGTATAATTCGCCTTATTTTTCAAAATTTTTAATCTATTTTTAAATACGCCGAATAATTCCATTTATAAAAAGCGGTGGCAATCAACAATCTGGGGACAAAAAAGTCCCCAATCTGGCAACACTGGTGTAACTCAATAATTTCAAAATTTACAATATAGGTATTTTGTTCATGAAAGGATTAAACCATTTGCATCATTTCGAAAAAAGTGTTGCCAGTGAGCTACATTTTTTTATTGAACATTGTTGATTGTCACCACTTTTTTGAAATGGTAAAATCCCCCTTGTTTTCGCGTTAATTAATATGTCATTAAATAAGGCGAATTTTACCATTTCAGAAAAGTGGTGCAAATCATGAAATCTGAATTTTATAAAAGTAGCCCACTGGCAGACTGCCAAGCAGGGATGCCACAAGCGACTATTTTTATATTCTATTCGCACCACTTTTTTAAGAAAATAAATTTCGTAGTATATTTTCTTTCAAAAGTTGTGAAAGCGTATGTAAAAAAATATTATTTTAAAAAAATCTTACGAGACAGAAATAAAAAATAGTCCCCTGTGGCAGTCCTGAAATAGTGGAAAATTGTCCTGTTCACCAAACATGCTTTTATTGATTCAAAACATTAAAAAAATATTGAAACAAAATGTCTTAAATGGTTTTATCAGCCCCCGGTATGCTATTTCTTTCTCCCACCTATTAACGTGTCGTCTCCAAAAAATATAACGTTACGTTGGTATAAGCCAGCCGTAAAACAAAGCAGATACGGAATAATGTCTACTGCCATTTTTTAAACTTTTAAGCATGGCACATTTTCAATTTCTACATCGTCGTATTAGAAAAAAAAGTACTTTTAAATGCAATTTGTTTGAAAACTCCATCTCCATTTATTTTGAGATATTAACTTTTTTGTAGTTTTTAGCACCATTTGTTTAATTTTGGAAACTCAAGTACTCCATTTCTGCAGAAAGTAAAGGAAAAATAATTGGAAAATAGCAATTATATCTTTTTGTTGCCCTTTTCTCATAAAAACTAAAAAAAAAAAAAATAATTAAAATACGTGCTATTTTGAAAAAATATAAATGAATGATTTCTGATAAAACATGGAGCTATTATAAACTAAATTTAATTTTAAGTATCAATATTAATATTACAAACAAATGAAGGCATATGAAACACGAGATAGCCGATTTTTTGTCCAGTTTCTTGAATGACGAAATACCTTTTTTTGGATTTGTGTGTTATTCAGCGATAGTCACGTCCTATGCATAATTTACCGTAGATGTTGTTTAAGACTGGATCTTCAATGAGGAATTCTTTAGCGGATGCGGATGACGTCATTTTATATAAAATAAAAGCTCGTGTTTGGAGTCTTAAAACTGAACTATCTATATTTATATACATATATATATATATTTTTAATGGAGGGCGACACTATTCTGAAAAAGCAGAATTCCTGTTTTCTAATATAAGATTTTTCAAAGATTTTTTATATGTGGAAAAAAAAAATCAGTGACTTTCTTAAAATTAGCGACATCTTTTACTTTCTGAAAAATTTTTGTTTAAAAAAAAATAGTACGAGAGAGAATTACAAAATAGTCGCCTGTATCAGTCCTGAAAAAGTGGAAAATTGTCCTGTTCACTAAATATGCTTTTTATTGTTTCTAAACAGAAATAGTTCAAAATGTTTATTAGATTTTTTATACGTGAAAAAAAAAAACTGTCTGACTTTCTTAAAATTAGCAACATCTTTTACTTTCTTAAAAACTAAAAAAAAAAAAAAATGGTACGAAACAGAATTAAAAAATAGTAGCCTGTGGCGGCCCTGGAAAATTGGGAAATTTTCCTGTTCACCAAACATGCTTTTATTGCTTCAAAACAGAAATAGTTCAAAACGTTTTAAAAATTTAAAACAAAATGTCGTAAATGATCTTATAAAAAATTTTTCAAAGATTTTTTTATATGCGAAAAAAATCAGTGACTTTCTTAAAAGGTACCGAAATCTTTTAAAATTTATTTGTAATCAAAAATGACTTTTAAGTACTTGCCTACATAAAAAGTGAATATATAATGTGACATATTAATGACACAAGAAATTAATGAACATATTATATTTTTCATAAAAATTCATTTACATTTTCATGGAAATAAATGGCTTGTTTTGTTTTTTTATAATAACACGTGTGTAAAAAAAAAAAAAAAAAAAAAAAAAAAAAAACTTAAAAACCTTCTTTTTGTACCATTTATCTTACTTTTGTACCTTACTTCTGTATTTTTGTATTTTCTAATGGTATAAATATTTAGTTTAATTTTTTAAATATCAAGTATACTTAACGTAGAAACATTTACCGTATAGCGCACAGCTTAAACACGAAAATATTTAGACTCGGAAAATTTATTTAATAAATTTTAGTACTGAGAACACCGGAAATTTTTGAATAGCCATTTCCTTTTATTTTATTTGTGGCACATCTAACGTCTCACAAAATAATAATATTTAAATTTACTGGTGAGAACTTGGAATCCCCCAATAAAAAATCAGCCAGATTCGAAAACACTGTGACATACCACATCTGGAAGAATTTTTATTTAGAGATTCCGAATTCTCACCAGTAAGTTTAAATAGTTATTATTTTTTAAAAAGTTGATAGATATTCCACAAATAAAATAAAACAAAATTGCTATTCAAAATTTTCCGGTGTAAATTCCAAAACTAGTGAGAAGTCGGTCGATTAGTGATGACGTCACACTCGTGTCTTCTGACCTTGAGTATTTCGATGGCAGCGGTCGTACACTTCAAGGAATTTTTGAGGACAAACATCAGTATTATTATTATTTTTTTTTTTTTACAGGAAATAAAACCTACGTTTAACGCGCGAAATTTCGCCTTATTTAAGAAGATAATTTCTATAAAAAAATACTGGTACCAGAGAATTTCTTGATCTTGAAATTTCTGGAAAAGTACGACCTCTGTAAAAGGGAGTCATTAAAGAATTTAGTAAAAAATTTTCATAAATGGAAAACAATTACAGAATTTTTTTAAAAAATTAAATTTATAAAAAATAAGATAAAATAATTAAATAAGTGTAAGTAAAAAGAGAAAATTATCAAAAGTGAAAAAAAGAAAAGATTCCACTAGTTCCTGAGATGACGAAAATGCTACCAATGATTAACTCTAACCTCTCACAAAAAGATGCCTTCCAATGGCAATACATTAAAATTGAAGATATATAGATATATAAGTTAAAAAACAACTTGTTTAAGAATATGAATGAGTTTTTGTAATAGAAGAACTTATTAGTAATTGCATTGATTTCAGTTTTTCAAGTGGAAGCTTTTTATTTCAGATCCTTGGATAAAATCATCCAAGAAAAGTACATAGTTTATGATTCTTTTTCAAATGAAAATTCCAGGAGTAGGTCATATGACAAATTTTATTCTATATCTTTCCAAAAAAAGAGATGATTTAAAAACTTTTGATTGCAGTAAGATACATTGAACAGACTGTTATATTCTGGGCATTTTTTTATTGAAAATCATAATATTAATTATTAGCATTATTATTGAATTCATATTAAAAGTTATGAATATAACCAGTATAAATCTTTACATAAGCATAAAGGACATTAAAACATAAAAACATTACTATCTACCAGCGTTGCCAGATTGGGGACTTCTTTGTCCCCAGATTGTTGATTGTCACCGCTTTTTTTAAATAGAAATATTCGACCTATTTAAAAATAGATTAAAAATCCTGAAAAATAAGCGAATTATACTATTTTAAAAAGTGGTGACAGCCAAATAATCTGAATTAAAGAAGTCCACAATCTGGCAACACTGTTATCTGCATCAGCAGATGGGTTAATTCAGCATGAAAAAGCTAATAGTTTCCGATGCTTGGCTAGAACAAAGCGATATAAGTAAGCGTACAAACTTAATACTGGAATCTGGCGTAAATTAACACAGTTGCGCCATCTTGTGGACGGGGTGATAATCCACATACGCGGTCTTTTAGTGTGACGTCACATATGACAGGATCGAGGCTAACGAGAAAGACAGGTTACCGCGGTGGGTCTGATTCTTCTTTTTTTACAGACCGCTGGAGTCACGTAATGCTCGAATGCACCAGTGAAGGTGTGCGAAAAGAGCACCACGTGACTCCAGGGGTCTGTAAAAAAAGAAGAATCGGACCCACCGCGGTAGCCTGCCTTTTTCGTTAGCCTCGTGACAGGATATCTACCATCTGCGTATATTTTCTAAATCTTTAGTCACTCACGGAACTGAATTCTGTGTGCCAGATTCAATGCAAAATAATGGCGTAGCGAGAGAGTTGTCCAGATGCACTTGACACCACGAAGCTTTCTTCGCCTTGTCAGACACATTTCAGTTATTAATCAAGATGAAAAAAACTTTACAATTTTAGTGGTGTGAAGTAAGAAAACAGTTAGGCATCTTTCTGTAGTTCAACCCCGTCCGCTACGTGGCGTGCGACCTTGATTGATGTGACCTCACCTTTAATCTTGCGGTTACCTCTCCCACTTAAGATAGTACGCTTACTTATATCGCTTTGGGCTAGAATTTACAAAAACAAATCACAAAGATTATATGAAACATATTTTGAGATGTGAAATATGGAAATAACTCTAAGCAATTCTGAATGTAAATATACATATTGTTCGCAACCTAATAACTTCCAACTAACCAATAACATGTGCAGTAATTAAATTAAAGACACAAGTGCATTATTTAAACTAAGAATATGATCAATTGTGTAAGCCTGTCTATGCCCCACCAGTGGCGGAGAGGTTCAGCTCTCAAAGCTGGCAGACGGGAAGTGTTGGGTTCGAACCCAATCGCGCCAATCGGCCTAATCGTTCAGAGTTTTCCGTGGTTTTCTTTGAACCTTGGATTTCTTTGCGTAAATATTGGGAGGTTCCTTTAGAAATACCACCACGGATGGCAACCCCCTTTCGGGCACATATCCCTGGTGCAGATAATTGGCCGTCATAAAATAGCACAACATAACTAAACCTATATCCCTTTAAGACTTGACGAACTATATCCCTTGTACTTGTAAACAAAGCTATTCATGCCGCCTGAAATAAAGCATGTGTTACAACCGCTATCTGTCGATAAAAATGATTCTTTACCTATTCTGCAAACCAGAACGATCGTTCGATTCCGGTTTTTATTACATACGGCTGTTATATACGACTCAGAAGCAAAATTTAAATGAATATCTAACCCGCACGAAAGTGCGGGTTGAGTCTTAAAGGGATATTTTAAAAAGAAAAAAAAAGTCCGCTAGTATCACTGGCGTCATATCGACGTTGAAAATATCTGAGCAATACATTTTGCTTTTTCGCAAATTTATTATTAACTTCTAAATATCGCATAATTTCAATTTTTAGATCGCCAAAAAGAGAAAAGAATGCACTTTTTAATATCAGATTTCTGTCCTTGTATTACTTTAAATACGACTGAATAGACACAAAATGTACAGTCCTGGGAAAAAAGTAAGCACCCCCTGTCAACTCTGCAACTAATTCTAAAACAAAAAATTTACAGGTACCAAACGATTGGAAATGAAGTTTACTGTTAAATGATGTATGTAAAATTTGATTTATTGGCCATCTGCAAAATCAAAACCAGGCCAAACATAGTTTTTTCAATGGCAATTCCCAATTTTGATAATATATTTTAAATCTTCGATTCAAACTATGCCTAGAAATGAAATTTCAATTCATTTGGATGATAAGTTTTGAATTATAAACATTCAAAATTTACAGTTTCTAATGTTAAATTACATTTTCATATTTTTAATAATATCTCCTGAAATTATAATCCTAATGTGGTAAGATTTTTTGTTTAATTATAATACAAAAAACCCAAACATACATACATTGTATTTGTACTTAAAAAAAATTCTAATAGGAATTAAGAATCATGAAATTAATTTTCGAAAAAAATATGAAATGCAACCTACAATTTTTGACACATTTGCGTTTATTATGTCCTGCTTTATTAAATTCTCAATTTCAAATTTTTCTTCCAAGTGATTTTCGAATTATGAGCAAAAAATGTCAAAATGTGGGTTTGATTCTAGAACGTCCTGAAATTGTGCTCAACCTTAATTAAAAATATTTTACACCAGAATTTTTATTTAAAACTATTTAACATAAGTATTTAACATAGTTTATTGCGGTTTGTATTTAACTTATTTTACGAAGAAATTTCTGGTTCGAGTCGACATTTAATCATTTTGTCGGTGTCAAATTGTCTCCTGTTGGACGTTCTAGTGTTAAAGGGATGTTTATGATTAGCCAAAAATCGCAATTTGAAAAAAGTATATTTGTGCATTTTAATGAAACATTTGTGCTGGCAATAGTCGATACATATGAATCGAGGGAAATGGTCATATTGTCAAGAAATAATATATTAATAGAAGTGACATAGTCATTCTGTAGCATTTCAACAATCCAGTACCGAACTTCAATTTTGATACAACCCCTAAAATAGGGCCATTTAAAAAAAATGAATTTCTCGGAAACTAATCATCAGACATGGGTATTGCTATTGAAAAAAACAAAGTTTGAGTACGATTGAATATGTAGATCCCCCCCCCCCCCTAAGCAAACTTCATATACATCATTTAAAAGTAGACTTTATTTTCAATCGTTTGGTACCAGTAATTTTCTTCTACAGTAATATCTTGCAGAGTTAGTAGGGGGTTTTACTTTTATCACACGAGTTTATTTAGCCCTTCCCGACGCAGTGTGCCTGGGTCGGGATACATAATTTTAATTCCAAACTTACGAACGGCAACAAGAATATTTTAGTAAAATTTTGCTTTTACAATGAACATTTACAGTAACATGTCTTTAATTTCTAAAACAGTCGTTTTAAAATTCAGGTGTCAGGCAATCATTTCATCATTTTACAACAAAAGTTGCCTGTGCAGGAAAGGGTTAACAGAGTTAATCTTTCAACTATTCAAAAATATTTGTAGAACAATATATATTCAAAATTGAAACTTCAATGATTGTATGGACTCATACACATTTCTTGTAATATATCAAAATCGCATATGTTATAATTTAAAGTTTTCAAACATTTATTAAACAACGTAATAGTGAAATTAAGTAATTTTAAGTGAATTCAAAACTAAAAGAAGTTGTAAATTGCACGTCGAACGTGGCAAATGAGGTGCGTTCGTACTATAACTAGTTTATAAATATTATTTGCACTGCATATTGCTCTAAATGTATATTTTAGTGCACTTCATAAGTGCATTTCAATTTCATTTTTTTTCGAAAAGCTGTAACATCATTAAAATGCACTTGAAATATTTTTTCCCATTCGCTGCAATGTAACGGAAAACTTTTGACTGTCCCTGTAATTAAACTATACATCCGATTTTCATAAAATTTGAAATCACTCGAGAAAATTATGCAATAATTAAATATTTTAAATTTCAAACGATTCGGTTGGGTAGTTTTTGCGCTGTTACATGCGGACGGACGGACAGACAGATGGACTGAACGATGACTATAGGTGCTACGTATTTATATAATTACGAACGCACCTAAAAACTTGTCTTGAATTGTCTTAGTTTTATTTGGGTTCTCCCACGTTACACATCCGTCTCTTTAAAAAATATCGTCTTGATCAATATTTTATCCTTAAACTATCCATTATTAAAATGTATGGGGATAAAGCCTTATAAATGAAAAATACCACTTATGTATATACATTAATTTAAAAAAAATAGTATATGCCTTAAATTATATAGTCCTTTAACACCTTGGGGACGAGCAACCGGTATTCGTGCTACGTAAGGTGCTCAGAATCGGGTATTATTTTCAACAGTAAATTTGTATTGTAAATTTTGCCTTATTTAATCCGAGCATTTTCCCGATTCAATTGCGCAAAAATTTCTGTTTTAAAAAACCGGTAATTAAAGATCAGAAATTCTGTAAAAGACTCAAGTCCCGAAAGGGTTACGAGTGTTTCACAAGTAGAACAACGTCCACAAACTGCCGAAGTAATACCAGTTGTCAGCATAACAAAAATTCAAACGCATTTTTAAAAATTCGTTTCTAAGCATCCTTAATTAAAAAGTGAAATGTTTGATTTATTTAGTCACGAAATTTGATTTGATTTGATTTCCACCGTAGTGGAGATTCCTTTGAGGTCTATAGCAGCAACGGCTGTCGCCTCGATTGAACCTTATTTATACACAGAAATTGTAACACAAACCACACATAACAATTCTATTTCTCTAAATTACATATAGTATATATTTTTTTTTAAACACAATCACAGTTACCATGTCTTACCCAGGGATTCGAACCCAGACAGCAGCCTCCGCTTACTGACCACGCCACCGGGCGAATAGTCACGGGAATTCGATAATTTAAATAAGACACACGCTTTTTTCCAGTAGGATACATTTTTTATATTCATATTTCTTGACTGGCACCACTTTTTTAAATAGTAAAAATCTTCTTATTTAATGACATGTAAATTAAGGCGATAACAGGGGGATTTTTACCGTTTCAGATCAAGAAATGTGAATTTAAAAAGAGTAGCGCACTGGCAACAGTGAAGACCAAAGTGATATAAGTAAGCGTCCTGTCTTAAATGGGAAAGGTAACCGCAAGATTAAAGGCGAGGTCACATTAATCAAGGTCGCATGCCACGTAGCGGACGGGGTTAAACTACAGGAAGATGCCTAACTGTTTTCTTACTTCACACCACTAAAATTGTAAAGTTTTTTTCACCTTGATTAATAACTGAAAAGCCTCTTTTAAGGAAAAGGAAACTTCGTTGGTGTCAAGTGCATCGGGACGCCCCTCTCGCTACCCCATTATTTTGCAATAAATGTCGTAAACAAAATCAGTTCCATGAGTGACTGAAGATTTAGACAATATTCGAAGATGGTAGATATCCTGTCATACATGATGTCACACTAAAATCCCGCGTATGTGGATTATCACACCGTCCACAAGATGGCGCAACTGTGTTAATTTACGCCCGATTCCAGTATTAATATTGTACGCTTACTTATATCGCTTGAAGACACACATGTCTACAGCGCCTAGAAGATACAGTAAGGAAAACGGCTATTCCTATAATGCTTTAAAAAGTGCTAAAAACTTGTATCCCATAAATCTACAACAATGCTCAGCGGCAATATGCTGATACGAGCGCCATCTCGTAACTCTTTTCAATATAAACCCTGTGTTTTCAAAAATTATAGAATGCTAAATATCGGAAACTATAAATATAAGATATTTTAGTCTGTTATAATCTAATTTAGTTAAGGAATGACGTGAAATAGGTTAAAGAGTCTCTTTTAGAATGACTATCGTTTTTAAATCACTACGATGGCGCTACGATCGACATCTTGTTATTCAGCATCGTTGTACAGTTATGGGATTCAATTTTTTAGCACTATTTTGTAGCCGTTTTCCACACTGTATCTTCTAGGCGCTGTACACATGTCTGTATTGGGTTTCAGTGGAGTCTATAGGAATTTCACCAGGGATGAGAGCGCTCCAACCCAAATGACCGATTGCTACCAGAAAATTTTAACAGCATTTCCCGCCGTATTTAACCCTTACACGGGTAGAGGGAATATGCTTTCCACTTCATTGTTATTCAAAATTGATAGATTCGCACCAGAATTTTTCATAAAATAGTTTACTTTTATAATGCATGTGACAAAAAACCCAATTTTTATTTTCAAATCAATTTGTGTGTAGATTCTGGTGGCAGGCAATATTTTCAACATTTCAGACACAGAGATGCAAAACGATATAAGTAAGCGTCCTATCTTAAATGGGAGAAGTAACCGCAAGATTAAAAGCGAGGTCACATCAATCAAGGTCATGCGCCACGTAGCGGATGGAGTGTGAACTACAGGTAGATACCTAACTGTTTTCTTACTGACACCACTAAAATTGTAAAGTTTTTTCAGCTTGATTGATAACTGAAATGCTTCTGATAAGGCTAAAAAAACTTCGTGGTGTCAAGTGCGTCTGGGTGCCCCTCTCGCTACGCCAGTATTTTGCAATAAATATCGCAAACAAAACTCATTTCCATGAGTGACTGAAGATTTAGAAAATACGCGCCACACTAAAAGCCCGCGTATGTGAATTGTCACTCCATCCGCAAGATGGCACAACTTTGTTAATTTACGCCTGATTCCAGCATTAAGTTTGTTCGCTTACTTATAACGCTTTGAGAGATGCTTTGCCCAGGTAAGGGTTAATGACATAGTTTCTCAGCTTTAATAAAGCAATGAATCCTATTAAAATTTAGTGGTGAAAATCAACGATTTGGGTCGAAACGCTCGCATCCCTGTTTCATACAACTAAGATCTTTCGATTTTTTTATGATTACTCCCATCAACAACGGTAGATGAGGTACTTGAGTTTGAGAAAGTTCCCCTTGAAGGCGATACTCTCTGCATTTGTAAATTTCTGGTCAAGTGTAATGCAAAATATATTTTCCGGTGTGAAACATAGAAAATTTTCTGTAAAAAAAAAAGTCAAAGTAAATTTGTTTTTTCTTAACCTTTACGCTCCGACGGTCCTTTAATATACCGCAGTTTTCTATCCCAATTAAAACACACTCTTTGCATGCATTTTCAGTTATACTTTTAGGAAACAATAGTAGATGCTTCCCTTGATCATCACTAAATAGCACTAAAAAGCTATTTTCGTGCATGTGCGTATGAATTTTGCTTCTATTTCTTCTCTGACATGGTATCCCTAACTTTTGCTTATAAACATCTTAATTTTTAAAGGTAATGCTATCATACTTCTTTTTTTTGTTTTAAATAGATCTCTTGACAAGATGATATGATGGAAAAAATTTAATTTCTGTTTATTTACTTTATGAAGCACTTTTCAAGGCAATACTTTGAGTACCGTTTGGACTACGTTGAACAGGATTTTTCTTGGATATTTATCTTTTGAATACATATAATGCGTAAAAGCGTATATATTTACTAGGGCTACATGTGTGCTAGAGAGGTGGATTTTGATACAATGTAGGGGAAGTTATGGCAATATTTATGTATGACATTGATAAATAATAAAGCAAAAAATATGTTATTTTTATCTTTTAAAAAATATTCTATTTTTATAAAACAAAATTGAAAAAAAATTACAAATTAAAAAAATCTAAAAAAAAATCTTTTAACATTTTTATGAATCTTTTTGAGTTTTCTACAGCTAAAAATTTGGAAATTTCTTTCAGATATACTTTCCATCAGACAATAGTGTTATAACTGCCGATTATTCGTCTGATGGCAAAATATTCATTGATGATTCACCAAAGGCATCATCATCCAGTCATGTATACATCATTGACATATATACATTAACCCCTTAACGGTCGCATTAAATTACGGATTAAAATTTCAAATTGCTTATTGGCACCACTTTTTTGAAAAAGAAATGCTTGCCTTATTTAATGACAAGTAAAATGATACCACAATAAGCCAATTGCACTATTTTATAAAACTGGTAGAAATTAAACAAATTTCAATAATCTGAAAAAAAGACACAGCCCGTGAATATCACGGGAGCGAGAATTAAGGGGTTAAATATATGTATTTTGTTACATTAAATTAAAAAGAAAAATTCGGGTATTGTTTCCTTTCTAAGTCTCGAATTTTGTCCAATTGTTATGACTGAAAGGTATTTCTAAGTAACACATGAAGAAGTAATTAACCGTAATTAAAAAAAAATAATAAATATTTTATTTTAACTGCATATATCTTCTAATGTATCATAATAATAAAAAAGAAAAAATTTCGAAGAAATAGTTTTTTTAATTCATAATTTGGGGATATAAAGGGTTAAATTAACTATCATGCTACCACTATTTTTGAATTAAAAAATTTTCAAATTTAATAACAGAAATTTTGACCATTAAATAAAGCGAAGATTATCTTTCAAACTTTGTGGTGTCAAACGTTTTTGATCATAAAAGTTGAAGATCCCTACCTTATAGTTTCGGCGGTTCATGAGTTTAAAATTTAAAACTAACTATATGGAAAGAAAGTTTAATATACTAACTTTACTATTAGTATATTCCTATTAATACCCTTTAACGATCTCATTAACACCTTAATTCTCGCTCCCATCAATATCTCGGGCTGAGGTGTCGTTCGTTATTTCTCGTGTGCGTCATATTTCCGGGCTGGAGATTCATTTCTGGAAAAACTTCTGAAAATAGAAAAATGTTACTGGCATTTCCGTGTGAAGTCTTTGAAGCGTTTCTGTTCGATTTTTGGCGCTGTTTGCGATGTTGGACTTTGTATTGCATGTTTCGAAGTATAGCACACAAAAAAAATGTTAATAATCAAAATTTAATGTATATTATATTATTTCAAATATTATTCGTAAAAATTTGTTTGATGATGATAAATAAAGATCTAAGAACAGAAAAATAAAGGTCTTACTCGCATTAATTTGTATGGTGTAAAACAAACATTAAAACACAGAATTCTCGCATGATGGTGTTTCCACAAATGTGAATTTCTTCCATAACATCTTTTTTTTTTCGCCTTAAAAAATATTAATTGCATATTTTGTATAAAACCTTATAATTATTCAATTTCTGTAATAAAAAATAGGTACTTTTTTGATGGCTTTTCCAAATATTAAGCGATCGTTAAGGGGTTAAATTACGGTTTAAAAATTCAAATTGCTTTTTGCATTACTTTTTTCAAAAAGAAATATTCTTCTTATTTAATGACAGGTAAAATGATACCATACTAAAGCCAAATATACTCTTTGATAAAACTGGTGGGAATCAAACAATCTGAATAAAAGACACAGCCCGTAAATATCCCAGGAGCGAGAAGGAACACTTTGTACTCCGTTGTCGCCGCTGCGGCGACATCATCTTTCCTTACAAAATTTGTTTTTGGCACCAGTAAATAAAATCAACCAGTTAATAAAGGAAAATAAAATTCGCCTCATTTAATCAGAGCATTTTTTAAATTGTGTACTTGAAGGAAACTTGTATTAAAAAAGTGGTGCCAACCGAATAAAATATTTGTATAACCATGCGGAGTTGCTGTTAGACCTTACTCAAAATAACACGGAGTTCAAAGGGTTAAGGGGTTAATTCTCACGGCCGTTAGGCTACCATTGACTACTCTACAAGCTGGAACTTGATAGAGAATGTGCTTCAACAAGGAATAAAAGGAATGATGAACACTTTCAGACTCTGTATTCAAAAACAAGTGAAGTTAATAGCAAATTAAAAGTTAAAAGTACCGATATTAGTAGAATTAGATTTCAAGGAAAAAAGAACTTCAAAAAAAAGGTAACGCCTGATGAAAAACCAATAGACGAAGCTCCTGGAGTCGCAACTCCTCAAAACTATAAATTGGTCTTTTTTAGTCTTTCAGATTCTGCCAGTACAAATGTTGACGAAAGATTTAATACAAACAAAGGAAATTTAGAAGGATTTTGGCGAAATAAAATTTAATGAAATCACAATGTTTGAAAGTTTTCCTACGGAAAGCTTTTGAAGCGATTCTAAACTTTGTAAAATTGAAAGAAATCAGTTATTGATAGAGCTGAAATATTTGCAGATCATTATGTATGTTTTAATATTTCTGAAAAAACGAACATTTAAGAAAAACAAGATAATCTGAATTGAGCTGCTGTGAATGTGACGATTTAGAATTTGAATTTGAAGAAGGCGAAAATTTTTATGGATACTGCTCTGACAAGAAACAATTATTTCAGTGTTTATCATGCGCCTTTTCGGTTGATTTTGAATCCTCACAATCTGAAATATTTACCAACCTGTATCTAGCATACAAGTTTGTACTAACCATAGTACGCAAGCCACCAGTGTGAGTTTTTTTTCACAACTTAAAATAGTTCAGAATCGTTTTAAATCTACTTTAACACTAGAACGCCCGCAAGGAGTTGATCCGACTCCAACCATATGATTAAATGTCAACTGGAATCAGAAATTCTTTCGTAAAATAAGTTAAATTTGAACCCCGCAGACTTACGTTAAATAAATCAGTCAAATAATTTTAAATAAAAATTCTGGTGTCAAATATTTTTATAAAACTTGAGTAAATTTTCCGGGCGTTCTAGTGTTAAGACAAGAACCTTATGTCTAATCTTCTTTTTATGAATGTGGAAAGAAATTTATTTTATAACTTGGATGCAGTTGTTATAGATGAAGTAGCCAGGGACAGTGAAGAACTGGCCAATAGCTGGTTAGTAAACAGCCGTTCACAATCGCATAATTTTTTTTTAGTTTTCTGTACCTGTACCAATGTATTGTACAGCCACTTTCTTTTTGTTATATTATATAATTTGTAACATTTAAATCAGAATTAACGAGTATATTGTTTTCTTTTCAATATTGTTGGTTTATTATTACGATTATGTCTCTTTTTAATATTTAATTAGGTGATCATAGATGCCAACCTTTACGCTTTTCTCTTACCACTAAAATTTTATTGTAAATATTGTCTTATTCAATCATCGAAATCTCATGATTAAAGAAGGCGAAAATATCTATTAAATTTTAGTGGTAATCAAAAACGTAAAAGTTGGCATCTATGGGTATCAGACTACTATTTCGCTTATTATAGTTTCATGACTGTGATTTTTTTTTTCTCTAAAACTAAAAATATTTATCACTCTCATTTTTAAGTAATAAACCACTCGTCATTAACTAATATTGTTTATTTTTGCTACCATGGAAGTAATTTAGGTACTGGTATATAAAACAACAGAAATATTTATTGGGAAAGTACCGGGTGTCCTAAAAAGGACTGACTGATTTTAAAATTCAATAACTTGCAAACGGTGACAGATATTTAAAAAATTCTTGCAGGAGGGTTATGCATGAGGTCAAAAGTTTTTTTACTGTGTTTTTCGATTTTAGTTCGAATTACAAACAATGGATGGCGCTGTGATCAATAGACGATAAATTCAGGCTCGGTTTTTGGTACATCTGGACCCACTCAATACATTTTAATCTCCTTTTTTCCGCATGGAAGAAGAGAAAGGCTAAAAAATCGAGCCTGTATTTAGCGTCTATTGTTGACAACGCCATCTATTGTTTGTAATTCGAACTAAAATCGAAAATCACTGTAAAAAAAACGTTTGACCTTATGCATAACCCTCCTGCAAGAATTTTTTAAATATCTGTTACCGTTTGCAAGTTATTGAATTTAAAAATCAGTCAGCCCTTTTCAGTACGCCCGGTAAGTAAACTACATCAGAAAAAGCTTACTTCTTTACCCAACTATTTTCCAAGTGACAAAATAGTTAAATGTGGTTTTTAGGCAAATGTAAGCTTAATTTTCAAATATTAAATATATTACTATTGTATTCCCTCTAAATTATCCAGTAAGGGGCCCTTTTTCAGTCTTTAGCCGAGGGTCCCCAAAGGAGCCAGTCCGTATTCATTGGATTATGCTCAAGATTTATGGCTAACAGTTTGTTTCTGCGACTAAAACTTTTTATTTTAGAGCATTGCAATTTTTCAGAAAGTTTCCATTTTTCAGAAAAATAAAATTCTGAAACTAATTGAAATTTTTAAAAACTGTCTGCCACATATGGTCTTATATTTATGCTCCACCCTCCTCCAAAAAAAAATCAAAATCAGTCGAGTACTTTATGAGACATATGGAATTTTTATCTGAAAAGTACATTTTTCAGGGGAGACAAAAAACTTAGACACTTCTAACTTCTGTGTAGTTCTTGAATAATTTTATCAAACACATGAATTAAAGTATATATCTGATAAAATTAAGTTTCATATAATAAATGAGGTAATGTTTTAAACCTTATGGGTTCTATGTCACTTCCCACGTGGCTTAAGGGGATCGGGAAAGCAAAATTCAACTAAAAAATCGATTTTTACTTTTGCATATCATTAAATAGTTTAAACTTTTATCTTTCATACGATGTGTCACACATGTTTATATATATATAAATAAGTTTTGAAATTAAGCATTCTTTCTAGGAGTACGTCACAGCTTAATGGGCATTTAAATCTTTAATTGACTTTTTCTGTAAACTTGGATTTTTCATGTTTATGTTCCTTTTGTTCAATATCTATTAAACTTAAGAACTCAGATTTTATTTAATACTTATATTATGGTATATTGTATACTTTAACACAGGGATTTAATGATTTATTGAGAATTATTTATTTTAGGCAATGAAATCTTACCAAAAATGGTAGTTTAAAAATGACTTCCAATAAGTAATTGATAATTTATTTCGAGTTTCACTTAGAAAGAAAATGGTCTGTTAAAATACGTAAAGCATGTTATTCAAACTACTCTAAAAAAATCTAGGTCTCTATCTTTCACCATTTCTAAGAGAAAGGTACATAAAGTTGGTGAATTTAACATGGCGGAGATAGGGCTTTAGCGGTCCCTTTAAGAACCTACATCTCTTATTCGAATTTCATTCTGTTTGCACCACTTCTTTTATAAGAAACGCTGTTACTTATACTTTGACAGCATGTGTGTACAACAAAATTTACTTAAAATATATCGTGGTAGGAGTAGAATATGCAAATAAAAATAAGTATAAAATGTTAGTGTAAAATTAATGTGAATGGGCGTGGCGTCCGAGTCGATGCCATCCCTTGAATTTTTACGATATTTCTAATGGAAAAAACTGGGCATACCAATGGATTCAGGGTGATTCAAAGAAATTATTAAGCCAATAAATCAAAAAAAAAAAAATTCAAAAATTTCACTCAGGTCTCATCTTAATTGTTTTTAATTTGGGAATGTATTACTACATTCTCTTTTTAATTCTGTGAAGAGTTAATAAAAATTGCATAAACTATACCATTTTCTGGGTTGTCTTAATCCAAGAAATTCAAATATGGCATCAAACGCGGGTGCAACCGTTTCAAGAAGTAAAGTTCATACATTTTTCAATATGCAGACTTCTCCCATATGAAAAAAATACATTCATAATCCTAAAGAAAACATTATTAAAAATCTAAAGACAGTCTTTTTTTGTGATTTTATAGCAAACGATATACAAATACAAGCATGTGCATTTTTTTAAACACAAACAATATTACGAAAGTATGAAAAAATTAATAATGTAACATTCTTCAATAACAAATTTGCAATTATAAAGATAAATAGAAAACTAGAAAACAGGAATTCTGCTTTTTCAGAATTTAGTGTCACCTCCGATGAAACAAAAAGGTACTTTTCGGTTAGCCGGGCGCCAGTGTTATATTGTCATATATACATATATATGCACATATATGTACACACACATACATAAATATATACATACATATGTATATATATATATGTACATACATGTGCATATATATGTATATATAAATGTAAATATAACACTGGCGCCCGGCTAACCGAAAAGTACCAAAAAAAAATATATGTATATATAAATAGCACAAAACATATTTAAATTTTAAGACTTAAAACATACACTTTTATTTTATGTAAAATGACATCATTCGCATCCGCTTAGAAATTCCACATTTACGATCCACTCTTAAACATCTACAGAAAAGCATGCATGGGATATTACTATCGCAAAATAATACACAAATGCAGCAAAAAGATGCCGTCATTAAAGAAACTCCACAAAAAACGGCTATCTAAAGATTCATACGCCTTCATTTGTTTGTAACATTAATATAAATAACTTAAAATTAAATATAGTTTATAATAGTTCCATGTTTTAACAGATATTATTTGTTTATATTTTTTCAAAATAGCACGTATTTTAAGTACCTTTTCTTTCGGTTGCTATGAGAAAATGGCAACAAAAAGATATAATTGCTATTTTTTAACTATTTTCCCTTTACTTTCTACATAAATAAAGTACTTGAGTTGACAAAATTAAACAAATGGTGATAAAAACTACAAAAAAAAATTAATATTTCAAAAATCAATGGAGATACAGTTTTCAAACAAATTGCATTTAAAAGTACTTTTTTTTTCCCAATTTATAAAAAATAAAAATGTACGATGCTTAGAAATTTTAAAAAATGCTATAGAGTATTTAAATGTCCAATGATATACCTGCTTTGTTTATTGTTGGCTTCAATGAGGTAACGTTATTTTTTGGACACAAAATAAGCTGGGAGAAAGAAATAGCATACCGTACCGGGGGGCTAAAAAATGATTTATTCATCATATGACATTTCCAAGAGATACACTAATAAATAAAAAAGAACGAGCTTCTAAACATTTTTACCAGCAGCACTCACATTTCTTTATGCAACATAAATAAATAAAATATAAGTACATATTCTTTTTGTACTGTTAAAATTTTTTTGCGAAATATAAATACCTTAAAATTCTACTTAACCCTATGAAGGGCGGTAATGCCACTATGACATCACCTAATTTTAATTCCTAATTGCCACATTGGCACCAGAATTTTTCAATGAAAATTTTACTTTTATTAAGTACGCGAAAATACACTTTTACTTGTCTACAAACAAATTTTCGTGTAAATACTGGTGTCATACAATTATTTCAACACTTTACGATTACAAGTACGTTGCCCCTGCAGGGTTAAAAGTTAACATAGAAAGTCACGTATTAACCCTTTCAGGGGCAAAGTACTTCTGTTGATAAAATATTAAAATAATTGAGTGACACCAGTATTTATGAACAAATTTATATGAAAGTAAATGAATGCTTTTCTTCGCGTACAATGTATAAAGTAAAAATTAATTTCTAAATTCTGGTGTCAATGTGGCATTCGGGAAATAAAATTGAGTGGTATATATAATATATCGGTGCCAGTAAGGATTTAATCAACACAAAAAATTAAGTAACATATTTGATTTTTCCATAGAAATTAATTTACTTTTTCACAGTTCTAATAATATTCATATAATATTAATATTAATATTAATAATATTCATATAATATTAATATTAATATTAATAATATTAATATAATATTAATATTACTTTTTTGGCTTGCTTTTAAAGCAAATTAACATGTGTGTAGAAATGGTTTATTTTTCGTACCACTATTTTCTTAAAGTTGAAATATTTAGCTTTTCTAAATACAAAGTATTTAAGCCCATTTAAGAGCGGTGGTTCATTTTTGGACCACGTAATTTTAATTTCTAAATGCCATATTGGCACCAGAATATCGGAAAGAAAATTTCTCTTTGTGAACGCGAACAAAGCTTTCCTTCTTTTTTTTTTTTTATAAATAAATTTGTTTGTAAATTCACTCATTTCAGCATTTTACGAATAGAAGTGGTGGAAGAACCTGGCCCCTGAAAGGGTTAAAGTGGAAACATTTACCATATAACGCGCAGATTAAGGACAAAAATATTTAGACTCGGAAATTTTACATAATAAAATGGCATGTATACTGCTTCACAATTGGGTTTATTTATTAACCCATTCGCATCAATAACGCATATATGCGTGCATTTCCCGATTTTCATATCTATTTAGAAATTCCGAATACATACCGGAAATTCCAGAAGAACTTATTTTATTTTACGAAATTACGAAACATCTGTCATCCAACAAAGCAAAAATTAGAATTGAGAATTTGTGGTATGAATTGAAATTTTCTTAATAATAAGGAAATTTCTAAATGCATGCATATATGCGGGAATGATAAAAATGGGTAAAATAAAATTTCAAGTTAAAAAAAAATGCGTATTTGAGCTGCATGTTATACGCCGGGATATGCGGTTGTTTAATTTTTAATATAAGGAAAACCCGCTTTCCCTGGTCTTGAAGCATAAATGAAAAATTTCTTTTGCTACTACCACTATTTCGAATCAATTATCACAATGATATATTTCTATTGTATGTGTCAAAGACATTTATCCAGAATACTACTGATTAGAAATACTAGTAGGGGCAATAAAATTTCTTCCAGATGCCTTTTTTAATCACAAAATTATATGATTTAAGAAGGTAAAAATTCTTATTCAAAAATACTTTTATTCCAAACTCGCAAACTCCAGATAGTCTGTTTAATAATAAAACCAATAAATAAAAAAGACTTTAATTATGTTTAACTGATGTAAACTAAAAAATATTATGTAAACTAAAAAATAACCTACGAGTGCACTCCTAGTGCGCGGAATAAAAAAGTAGCTTCAACATAATAAAATTTTACAAAAATAAAATTTTATTAAATCTGTATTATAATGAAACGAATACCGTAAGAAGCTCACTATGGTAAATATCAAGATAGCCTGTTGAAAAAGTATGTGACACAACCTAAATGACACAAAAGCTATAACATTTTTAATCTTTGGAGTAATAAACAATATTTGTAGAACAATCAGTATTCAGATGTAAAAGTTAAACGATATGCAGAAACATACACGTCTCTTGTAATATAGCAAAAACTCAAATTTTCCACATTTAAAATTAGCAATTTTTTATTACATAACATAATATTCAATGAAATTTTATAATATAGATTGAATTCGAAACAGAGCAAAAAACTTGTTCTTTATTAACCGAATTGTATTTGTGTTAGTTCAGATTACACATACAGTGGGTGGACAAATTATTAGTTACAGTGCAATTTTTCTTACTTTTTAAAGTTCTACACATAAAAACTGGCTTAAATTTGTAAAAGTTTTCTCCACATGTCTTCGGATTTAACACGTTCACTGCACACGTTCACGGCCTATAAAGAAAGAATTTGCAAATTTCTACTTGAAAGTCGTTTGCCACCACAAATTCAGAAAGGTAAATTTCGTTTTACTAATACAGCGAAATTTCTGCCAATAAAAAAGGCATTTTTTTCAATTTTAAAATAATGGTGGCAAAGTAATTAATAAATTAAAGCCACGAATATCAAGGGGTCTTGTACCTTTTAAACGCGTCGAAAATTAACGAAAAAATTTCAAAGTTTTAATTAGTCTATCTTCAAAACCTTTTTATGCATAAACATGAAATTTTGGATAATGATTACACAGATTGTGTTTTGTAATATACTGCAAAAATTTATTAACCCTTTACAGAATTTGTGTATTGTTGAAATCGAAATAGCTCTTTTTTTTACCCCATAAGTTTTGCGCGCATGATATCTTGAGAAAGTACGTATGGATTGAAATGAAATTTGGTAAATAAACTAAACAAATATGTGTGTTTTAAATGATCTACTTTTAAGTATTTACAATGGTAATATTTTTAGTTATGACTATTTTTATTCATTAAAAATACAAAATATTTATTTTTTCTTACGAAAATATTTTTTTTATATAGTTAATGAAATATTTTTAGCCTAAGAGTAGGTCATTTTAAACACACAAATGTGTATAGTATTTTTACCATATTTCATGCCAATCCATACATACTTTCTCAAGATATCATGCGCGCAATGACTTCTGGAGTAAAAGAAAAGAGCTATTTTGATTGCAACAATACACAAATTCTGTAAAGGGTTAATAATTTTCTAATGACAGCATATTACAAAGCACAATCTGTTTAATCAATATCCAAAATTTCATGTTTATACATAAAAAGGCTTTGGAGATAGACTAATTCAAACTTTGAAGTTTTTCGTTAATTTTCGACGCGTTTTAAAGGTACAAGATCCCTTAAAGCTACAAGTATACACGTAGCTTGGCAGCGAACGTGTTAAATGCTAATAATGTTGTATTCATGCTTTAGTACTACGTAACCGACAGTTGACATTTAACAGGTGTCATTAAGTGGGTAAGTATCTCTTAGTGTAAAACATGCATTAGAGATGTTATGGAAAGACATGGTCTTCGATATATTTATGGCGAATTCTGCTCAAATGTGTGCTAATTAGTGCATTGTGGATTCCAATTATCGTAATTCTCTATTATTTGTAGTGTCAGTCTTTAACGACAGATGTTAAAAATGGGGAAAAGTAAAGATTTGTTTTCGGTGATAATTTCAGAAATCACTTCATTCTCATTATTTGAAAAGACAGATTTCTATTCGTATACATACATCCGCTATGACTGTAAGCAGAATAAAATCTAAACTTGATAATATTACTTTCATAGGGAGCCAAAGGTATAGAAATTGTGGGTGTCGACGCTACACTATGCCTCGAGATGAACGAAAAATCCATTTCATTTGTCTTGAAAACAGACACAAGTCCACAAAAGAAATGACAAGAATCATAAATTAAGCTAGCATTGCTATCGCCGTGTTGCAGAATTAAGGTTAAATGCCGCTGGTTAGTCAATAAACCCAAACTGACTTCAGCTTTGAAATTGAAGTGTTTTTCTTGAACTAAACAGCATCGACACATGACCTCTGAAGACTGCGAAAATGCGAAAAGAGTAGTTTTCTTTTTGTGTTCTGCTTACTATACATATTTTAATTCCTCACACTATCTTTTTGAACATAATTGTGAAAATTTTCAGATTTGTTTCTCCTACGAGTTTTACATCGAAATAATGACAGGCAAGTTTTCGATGCAGAAAAGTAGATAAATGTCAACCGGTATTTCAGAGGTGGACAAGCACTCACAAGGGGTCAGGTACCTTTAAAGTGTCCAAAAATTTAATTTTTTTAAATAGCTTGTAATTAAATATGATTCTTGGGAACATTTAAAAGCAAACCCCGTATAAAATTTCGCATTAGAAGAGAAGTTATCTCTAAAACACTTTGAGCTTTTGCTATATGATCAAGGGGTGATTCAGTCTTTAAAGCCAATTTTCTCAAAACAGCGATTTTGATCATTGCGCGCACGATTTCTGAAAAACCTAGAATTTCACGAAATTTTTGGTAGATGTATTAAACGTACAGAAGCACAAAATGACCTATTATTATATTTCTCAAGTAAGAAGTTTAGAATTCACGTCTACTTTTGTGTAGAGAAAATCTTGATATTTCGAATTTCTTAATTTTTTTTCTCGTGATCTACAAGTTTTATTTTTTTCATTGTAGGTCATTTTGAAAACGCTTTATATCTGTACTCATTTAAAAAATATATTGGCTTGTTTTAGCCATTCAAATGGGAAAAATCATGCGTGCAATGCATGCAAGAATAATTCTTTCGTAAATTGTATTATCTTTAAAAATAAGTAATATATATATATATATATATATATATGCGTATACCTTTTTTAACAACTTTAATTGATAAAATGAGGGATGAGAGCGCTCCGACCCAAATGACCGATTACTACCAATAAATTTTAATAGTATTCTTTGCTTTATTTAAACTCAAAAATTCTGTCAATGAATAATGCAAGAAAAACTATTAAAATTTAGTGGGAGTAATCGGTTGTTTGAGTCGGAGCACTCTCATCCCTGTAAAATAAATCGTTCCTAACACGTGTTTTCAATTTTATAATTAAACGTTAATTAGTTATAGAGTGACTGTAATTTTTACAGAGGTCACTTTTCTATGTACGTTATTGGTTCAAAGGGTACCTGACCCCTTAAGGTCATGGTATGCTCTGTCGTCACTGGAAATGCTACAGGCAGTTTTTACAAGGTGGATAGCGTGAGGAATCAGATTCAGTGTGAAAAAGTGTTGGAAGAAAAGTTGATCCCTCGACTAAAGGAATGGTTTCTGGATACCTCTAAATGTATTTTCATGCATGACTCGATGCCATTTCATAAAGCGAAGACAATAACAGAATTCTTAACTAAGTAGAAAGTAACTATTTGCCATGGCCGGGCAATTCTCCAGATTAAAACCCAATAGAGAACGGCTGGGAGCTTCTAAATCGAAAAGTATCTAAAGAAACACAAGAAGGAAAAGAAACTTACATAGAAGTCAGAGTAAAGGTCTAACACCATGATGAAGAGCGACAGAAAATCCGAAAAAATGTATACAGAGCATGCCAAAATGCGTACAGACCATTATCGACGCTAAGGCAGGTTTGACGAAATATTGATGATATTGTCTTGAAACACTTGCGCTAAGTTTTTTCATAATAAATTTCTATTTTATGAATGAAAGTTTGTTTTTATTTTTAAATCACATGCATTCTATCCAAATATACCTAAAATAGCTTAACAAGCCACCAATAAACAAAAGTATACAGCTTTATGTTCATCAAAATGTAAATTTTAAGCATGTAACTAATAATTTGGCCACCCACGTAAGTCTCTAGAAATTATAGTCGTAATCAATAATTTAAGAGGAAACTCCTCACAAAAAATTATGGAGACGAATTCATATAAGTGAAAAAAAATTACTTAGACGCCCTAAACTTTATAGTCCTTTAAGATCGATTCGCAAAAATAACAACGTTCATAAACTGTCGAGATAATACAGATTTTCAACATAACAAAAATTAAAAACCATTTAAATAAAAAAAAATTTGAGCACCATTAATTCAAATAACAAATGTTATGTTCATTAAATTTACAGGGTGACACTGGTCCGTTGTAACACCAATGTTTCAAAAGACTGGTCCGTTTTTTGAAAACCAACAATTTTTTAGAAAGAAATTCGTGATAAGTTTCTGCAACAATTGCAAGAAAAACGTTCTTCCTGAGATGCTTCCATGAAATTTATAAAGAAGATTTTACTTTAAATAAAAGTGGTATTCAAAGACGGACCGAGTGGGAGTTTTGAAATTACCGACAGATATTGGGCAGGAACAGTTGGGTTACATGATTACGTAACGACTGACTGTAGTTTCACATATTACTGGAATTTACAAAATTTTATAAAGGTTATATAATATATATTTTGCGGTGTGAAATATAGAAATATGTCCAAGCAATCCTGGATGCAAATATGTATCTAGTTTGCAACATAATAACTCCCAACTAATCAATAACTTGTGTAATAATTAAATTAAAGATGCAAGTACATTAATTAATTAAACTAAGAAATGATCAATTTTGTGACCCTGCCTATGCCCCCCCCCCCCCAGTGGCCGAGATGCTCTGCTCATAAAGCTGGTAGACGGGAAGTGCTGGATTCGAACCCAATCGCGCCCTCGTTCTAATCATTTGGAGTCTTCCGTAGTTTTCTTCGAACCTTGGATTTCCTTGCGCCAATAAGGGTAAGGTTCCCTTAGAAAGACCCCCCACGGAGGGACCCTCCTTCGGGCCCATATCTTTGGTGCAGATAATTGGCCTAAATAAATATAAAACAACTAAATAATCATAACACAAGTAAGCCTGTCTATATTATAAAGCAAAAACAAGTTCGCGAGTGTCGATGGCATCATATCGACGTTGAAAATATCTGATCAATACAATTTGCTTTTACGGAAATTGTTCAACTTCTAAATGCTGCACAATTTCAATTTTTGCATAGCCAAAAGGAGAAAAGGATGTACTAATTTACTATTTAATCTAATTTACTTTTTTCTGTCTTTGTATTACTTTAAAGAGGACTGAATAGACATAAAATGTAGTTTATTTAACAATGTTAATCTTTGAACTACTCAAAAATATTTGTAGAAAAATATATCGTTTCCTCAGAGCAACAGCAGGACATCTAGAAATAATAAAAAATGAGATGTCTGACTTACTGCCATGCATAAGTGTGTTTGCATCCAGTGGAACAACTTCTGCAACACAAAGTTATGTTTAACAGTATATCTCAGATGTGTTTTGTAAAAAATCCCTACGGTTCCACTAGATGCAGACACAGTTTTTCACAGCAGTAAGTCAGACATCTCATTTTCGGATATTACTAGATGGTCTACTGTTGCTCTGAGGAGACTATATATTCATAAGTAAAACTTGAATGAGTATACGGACACATATACATCTCTTGTAATATAGCAAAATTGCATACATTTATAAATTTAAAGTTTTCAAACTTTTATTAACTCTCTCGCTGCGTAATTGTTTTATCAAAATAGTTTGAAAAATTGCGTATTTAAGAATTTTTATTCTTTTGTCATCGGTTTTCAAAACAAAATTTTTTATCTAATTTGATCGGGAAAATGCTCCGATTAAATAAGGCAAAAATTACAATAAAAAAATAACTGGTGGGAATAATCAAGGAGGGTTAATTACACGAAAAAATGCATCCCCGAGAAAATCTTGGGTTCCGCAGCGAGAGGGTTAAACAACATAAGAATTAATGAAATTAAATAATCTTGATTGAAATCAAAACTGTTGAGTCATTCGGAAAGTCGTGTCCGTTTCGGAAAATCAATTCGTACTGGAAAATCCTGCCCAGTATTTATTAGACATTAGATATCGGAATCAATGTCTAATAATTAAACGACAGACATTGTGATAGAGATTATGTTTAATTCGTACCGGGAAATTTTCCCGGTACGAATTGATTTTCCCAAACGAACACGACTTTCCGAACGACCCAATAAAAAAAGTTGTCTTCAGTCGTCCCTGTTTTATTTAGGTCTGCTCACATTACACATCCGCCTCTTTAAAAAATATCGTCTTGATCAATATTTTATCCTTAAACTATCCATTATTAAAATGTATGAGGGTTGTAATCCTTATAAATAAAAAAATACTACTTCTGTATACATATTAATAAAAAAAATAGTATATGCCTTAAATTATATAGTCCTTTAAGAATGTTTCGCAAATGGAACAACGTCCACAAACTGTCGAAATAATACTAATTGTCAACTTAACAAAAATTCAAACGCATTTGTAAAGATTCGTTTCTAAGCATCATTAATTCAAAAGTGAATTTTTTGATTTATTTAATCACGGGAACTCGATAATTTAAATAAGACACACATGTCCGTAGTAGTTTTCAGTGGGCTATACAGGCATTTCACACGGTCAGCCTCTTCGAATTCTTTACGAGCACTCCCATCCACTACAGCAGATCAGTTTCTTGAACTTACAAACGGTTTCCACGTTGTGCTGACGCTTTGATTAGTAAATTTATATACAAGTATAATGCAAATCATATTTTCCGGTGTGAAACATAGAAAATTTTCTATATTAAAAAAAAAGGTGAAGGCAAATATGTTTTTTCTTAACCCTTAAATGCGCGAAATTTTATTTTGTTTCGAAAAAATTATATATGATTCTCTGAAAGGTTTATTACACAGGAAAAACTATGAAAAAAATCAGAGATACATTTTTCATATAATGCGCCAATCTTTTCTTCTATTGCACATCTGCAATACAAGTAAAAGCTACTGTATTCTGGCTGTTTTACACTAAAATATTGCAAAGTAGTAAATATTTTAAAAAGTATATTATTTATTTTATAAAACTTAACCTTTAACACTTTAATTCCCACGATGGAATACGTTCGAGAAATTACGTAGTTCAGAGAATCTGACTTTACACCAGAAAGTTTCAATGGTTAATTTCGCTTTATTTATATACACAATGTCTGTTATTAATTAAAGCAAATATTGCCTCTGGTGTGAATTAGTTATATACGAATAAAAAAATCTATTAAATTCAAAACACTGTTGTTTGCATATATGCAAAGCTGCGCACTAAAGGGTTAACCCTTTAAGCCTCGTCGGTGCTTAATACCACAGTTTTCCATCCCAATTAAAACACACTCATTGCAGTTTTCCATCCCAATTAAAACACACTCATTGCATGCATTTTCAGTGGTACTTTTAGGAACAATAGTAAATGCTTCCCTTGGCCATCACTAAACAGTAATAGCAGTTTCAGTAAGTTGAAAATAGTTCACGAAGCTATTTTGGCGCGTGTGCATGTGAATTTTGCTTCCATTTTCTTCCCTGACATCGTATCCCTAACTTTTGCTTGTAAACATCTTAATTTTTAACGGAAAGGCTATCATACTTCTTTTCTTGTTGCCTGTGCAAAGCGAAGGCTAATACTCAGCGATACATACAGCTACGATGGATATTAATGCCATGTCCTACTAAATAAAAAGCCTAATAAAAATCTTTCGTCAAACATAACTCAAAACATATTTGTCGGATTTCGTTTCTGATTGCACCAGAAGGTACCTATGAGGGTCACCTACTGAATGCACCTACTATGAAAAATAATTTCCAAACCGTTTAAAAATTATATAGAAAAAAAAAATTATAAAAAAGCACAATTTATCTGCATACGTCACAGAAATTTGGTGTGCGTCACTTTCACCGGTTGATGTTTTCGTAGACAGCTGGTTTGAACACATGGAGCAAATAAAAAATATACGCACGGAGTAATATTGAAGTGCCATAAAACATTTTAAATTTAATCAAACAGGAAAATAAATCTGTTTGTTTTTCTATTTAAAAGAAAAAAAGGCGTAAAAACTTTGATTTGAGATTTTGCGATAATCTCTCAATAGCATTTTTTAATCGCCAAAAGCATATTTTATATTTCGCGTGTGAAAATTAGAAACAATTATATGATGTGTAATAAAATATTTTGCTTTGTAGCATCATTTCTTCTTATTGTCTTTCTTTTTTTTTACATGCTTTCTTTTAACTTCTAATTATATTTGTCTGTTTCACTCAAATCTTGTGATTCATTTTTCACCCACTTCCTGTTGACATAGAGTTTTGAAATTTGGAATATATATGTATTCCTGAGAGCAATATATGAATTGGACATTGATTTTTTTTAATTCGATCCCTAAGGGGGCAACGATAGGGGAGGGGGGGGGGGGTGAATTACTTAATGGTTACGTTTGATTTTCTATAGAGAAATCAGCATTAGCTTCAACAATGAGTATCTGTTGAAAAGTACTAATGACAGTGTTTCCACGATATCTTTAAACTTTGGCCAACTTTGCGAAGTATCAAAAAATTTGGCGACAAAACAGTTTCTATAAATGAATCCAACTTGGTGATAGCTGGCTAACTTGGCAAAATTACCATTTAAATCCATTTATCTTCCATAATTGAACTCACCGAATTAAATTTAAACTCCGTACATTTAAGGTTTTTTTCAAGATTTTTCTAATATTTAGTGCATTTAAAAAACATATATATTTTCTAAATTTTTGTGAATTTTAATGAAAGCATGATTTTCAAAAAAACAATTTCCATTTATATTAATTTCTTTTTAGTCTTTAAAAATGAAATTGGTACTTTTCCTGTATAAGGGCCTTGGCGAGGTAGAGAAAATAGGTTTGGCGAGACAAGTAAGCTTATTATGCGTATTTTCCTGCAACTTATTCATTGTTTCATATACTCAAGCAATTTTTTAAAGATTTATGCAATTTATTTTGTGTTAACATGTCACTTACCAAATTTTATATACAAACAAAAGTAAATTGTATATAAAAAGTAACGATATTATATATATAAATAAAATGTTTATATTTATGGCACAGATGCCATAAACGCACCGGGTTTGGCTTGATTTTTTTTATGGCAATTTGGCGAAAACGTCGTTTTCGAATACCAGTTAAATATAGCGTGCTATAATAGTACGTTATTTTTTATTTCAATATGAAAACAAAATAAAGTGATAAACAAAACATTTTCTATTATTTTTAAAAGGATATAACAATCAATAAATGATATAATTATAGAACAAAACAATTTATAATAGCGTTATATACGGTTACATCAGTGGTGGCTCGTGACTGGCATTTTGGGGGGCACTAAATCCATAGCTGCAAAATTTATTCTTCTCTTACCACTATTGCTTTAAAAGAAATCTTTGCCATATTTGTTGGCAGAATATTCGACCATTAAACAAGGTAATCTTTTTCTTTCAAACAATAATGGTAAGAAATGAATAAAAATGTCCGCCATGCATTTCGTGCCCAAAAATATGACAGTCACGAGCCGCCAGTGGTTACCATGTCAGGCAAAGTAACGCCACTTTGGCGCCAATTAGGTATCTCGGTGCGTATATGACATCTGTGCCATATTTACTTGTAAAAATAAGCGTAAACATTCATCGGGTTTGTTTTCATAGTTATTTATATCTTTTTGCAACAAATCTCAGTTTTTGAGGTGAAACTGCACAAAGATTGAAAAAAAAGTAGAAAACGAGGTCTGATTTTTCAGAATTTAGTGTCACCCTCGATGAAAATAAAATATATAAATATGGATAGTACAAAACATATTTCAGTTTTAAGACTTAAAACACATGCTTTTATTTTGTACAGAATGACGTCATCCGCATCCGCTGAAGAATTCTTCATTTACGATAAAGTCTTAAACAACTTCTACAGTAAAGTACGCATAGGACGTCACTATCGCTGAATAATACACAAATACAAAAAAAGAGATGTTGTCATTCAAGAAACTCTACAAAAAAAAAAGAAAAACGGCTATCACATGATTCATATGCCCACATTTGTTTGTAATATTAATATAGATACTTAAAATTAAATTTTGTTTATAATAATGTGTCATACTTTATGTTGCAATCATTGCCGATTTCTTTTATTAATACATGCTAAATACAGCTCAACTTGTGCTGAATATGTTTGAAAACAAAATAATACAGCGTATGTAGTGGCCAGCATACACTCGTCATTTAAATCCGATCGAGCATATCTAAAACACACTCCAACGACGCTTTGCTATTCTCTGTTGATGTGTTCGGTACTTTGATACTATATCAGATTTTGAAGAGAGAATTCCTTATATCTTATCGACAACCTCATTGCATCCGTGGAAAACAGATATTGTACAATATTAACTATTCCGGGGGAGCACACACCATATAAAGTATAGTCCATTCTTTTTAAACATCATATATTTGTCATTTAAAGTTACTAAAATTGGTGCGGAGCGTCTTATTATGTTCTTGACATCATTTTATGCAGTTAAAATTTCGATATAAGCTAATTTAGTGTTTCATTTTCTATTTCACTTTTAATATATTGCGTACTTTCAATTTTATATCCATGCATGGCTATCTTGCATGGTTTGCTTTCCCATTTTTTAAACAGTGTATACGAATTTATATTTAAGATTTTGTAATTCTCGGATTTGTTTAATTTCATCATTTCAATTTATCGCAGTATATGAACAATTAAAGATAATATCTCATTTTCTTTGCTTCCACATGTTATTATTAAATCTATGTTCGCAGCAACATCGCTCAGACTAATCCCTCTAAGGGAAGTCCTAGTTTAAATAGATCACTTGACAAGATGCTATGCTAAAAAAATTTTAATTGCCGTTTATTTACTTTACGAAGCACTTTTCAAAGCGGTACTTTGAGTACCGTTTTGGACTACGTTGAACAGAATTTTTACTTGGATATTTATCTTTTGAATACATATGATGCGTAAAAGCGTACATATTTACTTGGGATACGTGAGTGCTAGACCGGTAGATTTTGATACATTGTAGGGGAAGTTATGGCATGATTTTACTTTATGACTAGTATTTACTATTTTTATCATGACTACTATTTTTTATGACATTGATAAATAATAAAGCAAAAAATATGATATTTTTATCCTAAAAAAAAATATTGTATTTTTATAAAACAAAATGGAAAAGAATTACAAATTTAAAAAAATCTAAAAGTATCTTTTAGCATTTTTATGAATCTTTTTGAGCTTTCTACAACTAAAAGTTTGGAAATATCTTTCAGATATGCTTTCCGTCAGACTATAGAGTTATAACTGTAGATTATTCTTCTGATGGCGAAATACTCATTCATCATTCACCCAACGGCATCATCATCTATTTATATATACATCATAGACATATGAACATTAGATATATGCATAAAAGTCACATTAAATTAAATAGAAAAAATTGGATATTTTTTTTTCTAAGTCTCGATTTTTGTCCATGCGTTATTACGCCATAGGTACCTATAAGTAACACATGAAGTAATTAGCCGTAATTAACAAAAAAATAAATCTTCTATTTTTAGTGCATATATCTTCTAATGTATCATAGTAATACAAGGGAAAAAAGTTTCGCGGAGATAGGTTTTTAAATTCATAATTTCGGATATAAAAAGTTAAATTAACTATCATGGTACCACTATTTTTAAATTAAAAAATTGGCAAATTTAGTAACAGATATTTTGACCATTACTTAAAGAGAAGATTATCTTTCAAACTTTGTGGCATCAAACGTTTTTACACATAAAAGTTGAAGATCTCTACATTATAGTTTCGGCGGTTAATGCGTTTGAAAATAACTATACGGAAAGAAAATACTTAACTCTACTTAATCCTTTAAATTCTCGCGCCCGTTACATTCACGGGCAGGTGTAGGCTAGTTTTTAGGTGCGTTCATAATTATATAAATACGTAGCACCTATGGTCATCGTTCAGTCCGTCCGTCCGCCTGTCTGTCTGTCTGTCCGTCCGCATATGACACAGCAAAAACTGCCCAACGGAATGGTCTGAAATTTAAATACATAATTGTTGAAAAATTTTGTCAAGTGATTTCCAATTTCATGAAAATCGGATGTATACTTTAATAACAGGGACAGTCAAAAGTTTTCTGTTACATTACGGTCAATGGGAAAAAATTATTGCAAGTGCATTTTAATGATGTTACAGCCCTCCGAATGGTCTGAAATTTTATATATATAATTGTTGCGACATTTTGTCGACTCATTTCAAATTTTATGAAAATCGGATGTATAGTTTAATTACAGGGACAGTAAAAGAAAAATATTTTTATTGCGGCCAATTGGAAAAAATTATTGCAAGTGCATTTTAAGCATGTTATAGACTTCCGAATGATCTGAAATTTTAAATGTATAATTGTTGCTAAATTTTGTCGAGTCATTTCAAATTTTACGAAAATCGGATTTATAGTTTAATTACAGGGACAGGCAAAACTTTTCTTTTACATTACGTCCAATTGGAAAAAATTATTGCAAGTACATTTTAATGAAGTTACATCCTTCGAAATGGTCTGAAATTTTAAATATATAATTGTTCGTAAATTTTGTCGAGTCATTTCAAATTTTATGTTAATCGGATGTATAGTTTAATTACAGGGACAGTCAAAATTTTTTCGTTACATTAAGGCCAATGGGAAAAAATTATTTCAAGTGCATTTTAATGATGTTACAGCCTTTCGAATAGAATGAAATTGATATGCACTTATGAACTGCTGTAAAATATACGTCCAGTGCAATATGCGGTGCAAAAAAATATTTATAAAACTAGTTATAGCACGAACGCACCTCATTTGCCACGTTTGACGAGCAATTTCCAACTTGTTTGGTATTATTATTATTCAGATTGTTTGATCCTACCAGTTTTTTAAAACAGTGTAATTGGGTTTATTCTTGCATCACTTTATGTGTCATTAAATATGGTGACTAATTCTAGTTCAAAAAAGTGGTGGCAAACAAACAATCTGAATTAAAAAAAAATAACTTACACTAATCGGGCGCGACACTTAAGGGCGTTAAAAGCTTTATACGGATTTGTTAATAAATCTTAATTTGGGATATACAGGGTTTAAAAACCACGTTTAAAAACTTTCTACTGATCAATAATTTGTGCAATAATTATATTATTGACATAAGTATATTGATCAGAACATGCTTAATAGTACAACAGTATCTATATTACAAATTAAAAACATTTCTGCGAGTAAGGCACACCTCATATCGACGTTGGCAACAATCTGAAAAATCAATTTCGTTTCTTTTCCAAATTTATTAACTTCGAAATTTCAATTTTTCACACCACGAAAAGGAAAAAGTGTATTTTCATATGATTTTATTTTTGAAAACTGTATCATAATTTACTTCTTTTTCCTACATGTTCAGAAAATAACAAAATTAAAAGTTTGAGAAATGCAATAATTAATAAAATACAAATTTAACAGACAAACTGTGACTTAATTAATGAAATAAAAAACATAAAAAATACTGCTGGAAATAATGAGATCTCTAGTGATTTATTTGGCTGATAACGTTCAGCATGTGGCTGATACGAAATTGCCGATTTTAGTAATTTTCAAATTTTGATTCAATAATCTGAGCATCATGAAAGTTCGAAATTTTTAAGGTCCTGTGTTGTGGTTTTGCCGGAATTAGAACTACTAAAAATCGGGACATTTGAAGTATTTATGGGAAGGATTTTTTTCGTCGAGACAACGTGTTACTGCAGCCATGAATAATTCTAAAGTCATATTGACCAATAAATTTCGAGTTTATTGCAATTTTTTTTCTAAACATCTCACAATTTCTATTTTTACAACGTCGAATAAAGAAATGAACTTTCAAATGCATTTTTTTAAATTGTATCTCAATTTATTGATTTTTATTGCCTTAAAAATAATATTCAAGCATAATATGTTCTAAAAAATATCCCTATCTCTTGAAGGCTGATTACGATGTATCCATTTGCACTAAAAACAATATAAATAGTTCATCATTTATTTGCTGCTAATATTCTATAACGGAATTAAAGCTCCAGCAATAAATGAACAGACATTTAAATGAAATACAAACTTATCAGACGTGTTTTCGAAATACACACTTAAGAGTCTACACTAGTCACTCAAAAACACCCGGATGATAATGTGAATCCTATGGGGAAGTTGTTTTCAAATATCTCGCTTGAATTGTGATATTTTCGAATGATTTTTTTTTACATAGGATAGCTGAGGACGAACTACAACCGGACTAGTTTTTACTTTTTTGATTTTGGTTATAGTTTTTTACATTAGAATAGTTTCAATTTCAGAACCGGTTCAAACCGGTTCCGAAAGTAAAGGTAATTAAATATATATATATATATATGAAACCAAAATCAAAAACTCAAAACTAGCCCGGTTGTAGATCGTCCTCAGCTATCCTATGCAAAGAAAAAATCATTCGAAAATATCGAAATTTAAGCGAGATATTTGAAAATAACTTCCCCATAGGATTAACATTATCATCCGGGTCTTTTTGAGTGACTAGTGTAGGCTCATAACCCTCTCGCTGCGCAACCCAAGATATACTACTCGGGCATTCATTTTTCCGTCTAATTAATACTATTTGGTTATCTCCCACCAGTTATTTTTTAGCGAAAACTTTATCTGACTTTATCAAGACATTTTCCCCGATTACGATAGTCAAAAATTTCTGCTTTAAAGAACCGGTGACAAAGGATTACAAATTCTGTAAAAGACGCTCATCGCGAAGAATTACTTACGCAGCGAGAGCGTTAAACACTCAAATCATGCTTGCCAGTTTGGCCTCCACTTTTAGTCAGAAAATTCCAATTCACACCAGAAAGTACAAAGGTATTTTTATTTAGTTTTCTTGATTGCTCAAAGAAAAAAAAATCTCGGAAAGTTCCGGTCTGAGGTCATAATTTCGGTACAAAAATGGGGGCCAAACTGGCAACCTTGACTCAAATGATCAAAAAAGAGCTGTTACATTCCATCGCCTATTAACTCCTGGCGCGGCCAGAGTTCGTACGGGTCAAAGAATTCAGGGCATTTTAGGTGTTTTAGTACCAGAATTATCGTAAAGTACTGGTCACTATATCTGAAGATAGAATTTTTTTTTTATTCATTAAATAAGGAAAATATTTCTTTACGAAAATTCTGGTAACAGTTGCTTCAGCTTGAAAGTCCTTGAAGGCTACGAACCCTGACGGCAAATAGTAGCCGGATAACAAAAAAGCCGGATAGGCCGGAGTTCAATAAATATTTACTCACTGCCTACCCTGCCCCCGCGATGATATTATAAACACATGTTACTCATTTTAAGATCAATTTTACGTATACAATCCTTACAGTTTCAAAATAAGCAAAATATTAACGTAAAACATGAGTATAATTCGTAAAAAAAATGAGTAAATCTTATTTTACCGTTTATTAATAAACGATTTCACAAATATGAAAAGTTCTGCATAAGATAAAAGAGTCGAAGCTTACAATTTTTATTTTCTGAAAAGTCTTTTATAGATGACTGCTTCACCCTGTTAGATTTCTTCCACGACGCAGTGCCCCTCCATTTACGCAAGCTGGTGATATCAGTTGGCGTTGCTTTCGTCTGCTTACCAATGTATTGCAGTGGTGCCTCAATCATCTTGAAGCCTTCCAAATGTGTGATGAGATTTTTCGTGCCATCCTCCTCCTCTTTTTTTTCTATTAATTCTTCCTGTGTCACCATTTCTACAAAATCGTTGTCAGTAAATTCATTAACTTCGTCGTTTGCCATTAAATCTATGATGGCTTCTGCATCGACATTGTCAGAGGCCGGTATATTTTTCAGCTCCGAAAGAAGCTTATCGTTCTCATCGTCTACTTCAGGGATGGCCAACCTGCGGCATGCGTGCCACAGAGATACCAGTATTTATGTAGAGAAAAAAATACATTGTTTAATTTCACAAGGTCTGCAATTTAAAAAGGACAAAATTACAATTCTTAGGAAGCGGTGTCAAGGGATTTTGAGACAAAAAGTTTGGCCACCCCTGGTCTACTTCAATTTCCCGCACGGATTTATGCTCACCTTTATGATACAAAAGAATGTCCCAAGACCTTGCAATTACAACGTTTGGAATTTTTGCCCATGCTCCTGCCACCCAACTTATGACATCTAGCATGTCAACTTTATTCAGAGTGGTTATGTAGTATACATTATTATAAATCGCTGATATCATCGAACGGAAAAGATGCCGGCGATACTTTTTCTTTTTAATTTGAAGAACGTCATGGCCCATCGGGTGACAAATAGCCATTACACTGAGTGGCAAAAATTCAACTTTGATGTCTTCATCTGCGAGTTCATCAATGGACGGATGCGAAGCAGCGTTGCCAAATTGGGGAATTTTTTTTGTCACCGCTGTCATTGTTGATTGTCACCGCTTTTTTTGAAATAGAAATATTCGGCCTATTTAAAATTAGATTAAAAATTCCTAAAATAAGGCGAATTTTACTATTTTAAAAAAAGTGGTGACAGTCAAATAATCGGAATTAAAAAAGCCCCCAATCTGGCAACATTGATGCGAAGTTGCAGAGCTTTTCTTGGCAAATTTTTGTCTTTCAAATGTTTTTCTACAGTCGGTACGAACTCATTTTGGAACCAGCTTTTAAAGATCTGTGAATTCATCCAAGCTTTCTTTTGATGCGCGTAATATAGGGGTAGTAATTCCTGAATTTTCAGTTTTTTTTTAAAGCTCTAGTTTTGTTTGCCTTTCTTATTAAATTCAACCTAAGCTTATGGTTGCCGGTTGCATTACTGTAAGTCGATATGATGACTCATTCCTTGCTTTTCTTGTATCCTGCAGCAGCGGCTTCTTTCTTTGGTGCAAGTGTTTTTGTAGTGAGCATCTTTTAGTTTAAACTTGTCTTATCGAAATTGTACAACTGCTCCCGAGAAATTACCTCCTGTTGAATAAGCTTAGCCAGATAGTCTTTGAACAAAGATACAGCCTGTTTATCATCAGATAAAGCCTCCCTACTTATGGTAATCTGACGATTACCGAATCTTTTTTAAGCGATCTAACCATCCATTACTGGCAGTAAATTCTGAAACTTCTCCTACTAATAAACGGGAAAATCGCAATGCTTTTTCCTGCAGTATCGGCCCAGTAACAGGCAAGCCATTTTTTCTTAAGCGTCGATGACACAAAAATAAAATTTCCTCGAATTATTTATTCTTACCTTTTTGCATGGTTTTTCTTTTTATCATTCCACTTCCACTGTCTTGTGCAGCAGACTGCTTTTCTATTTCTGCTTGATTTTTTTCCAGTCACCTACACTACTTTTATTAACTTCAAAATCCGAAGCAATGGTTTTTGAATTACCCCAGACTGCAGTCGATTTATAGCGCGTAGTTTCTCCTCCATAGTCAATGCAACCTTTTTTCGTTTATCATCCATTTTGTTAATCTTCAATAAATAAACACAAAGCACACTAAAAGACTATGCGAACGTGACTAGGAATAGCGACAAATAACGTCTGCACTTGTTAACATCCCAAGCACAGCTGGTGAAACAGGTTATAAAGCCTTAACCACCTCCTCCCTTCCTGCCTGTCATTGCTCTGTTATTGCATTCCGCAATCCCTTCTAGCTCTTTACTCCATCAATCAGCACTTTCCGACGGACGGGAACCTGCCTGTCTCGGCCGCTTAAAGCATTCCTTATTTCTTTTACTAGGCCGGATAGTCACGAGCCGGATATCGCAGGCCTCAAAACACCTTACCTATGAATAAAGTTCATATCAAAATATCAAAGTTCTTAGCGAAACAGCACCGAAAACTGGCGATGTGAAGCAATTAAAATAATAAAACTTTGTAAAAAATCACCATAAAATATCCTGATGTAACAACGCTATTTTGGAAAAAAAAGTTTTCTTCTCTTCTGACTTCTAATTCTTCTGCTCCTAGTATTTCTCCTCTTGAGCAAAATTATGTTGTCAATTTATCTTCTCATACTCTTACTGATTCTCAGCGTGATGTTCTCTCACTTGGCTTGAATTTTTCGTGCATTTCTAAGCCTTCTATTCCGAACTTAATTGCTCCCATTGAACATTCTTTCAAAAACAGTAAAATTTCTTCTGATCAACTTGATTCTCATCGCTGTCTTTTGGCTAATGTCATTTCTTCCAATAAATCTTTTAAAAAGTCTAATATTTCTTCTTCTCAGAAATCTGCTGTCAGTAAACTTAATTCCGTTCCTAACCTTCTTATTACTAAGGCTGATAAAGGCGGTCAAACAGTTCTTCTCAATAAATCTGATTATATTTCCCACGTTGAATCTATGTTAAACCCTGGTCCATATTCCAAATTAAAAAATGATCCTTCTACTAAGCATTTATCTGATATCAAGCATGTCATTAAAACTTCTGTCTTTCTTAATGATAACACCAAACGTTTGGTAACCCCTTCTATCGCTAATTGTGCTCGTTTCTATGTTCTTCCTAAGGTCCATAAACGTACTCTTTCCTTTCGCCCTATCGTTTCCAATTTTGGTACTGCTTCTTATAAATTTACTAAGTTCCTTTCTAAGTTACTCGCTCCTTTATCTTCCACTAACTTTCACACCGTGAAAAACTCTTCTGACTTTGTTGATAAAATTAAACGCCTTTCTTCTTGCAATTATATAATGGTTTCCTTAGAAGTTAAATCCCTTTTCACTAACGTACCTGTTCAAGGGGAATTGATTGTTTGAAAAGAAGGCTGCGCGAATTTCATTACTCTTCCATTGAGATTGATGAAATCCTGCATTTATTTAGTATTTGTGTCAGGCAAACTGTTTTCCAGTTTAATAATTCTTTCTTTTCTCAAACTGAGAGTTTGGCCATGGGTAATCCACTGTCTCCTCTTTTATGTGATATTTATATGCATTTTGTTGAAGAAAAACTCTTCAGTTTATATAAGTTTCCTTTCTGGCTTAGGTATGTTGGTGATACTTTTTAATTCCTTCTGACCTGGGCTTTCTAATCTCATTTCTCTTGTTAATTCTGTTGATCCTTGTATTCAATCAATTATCTTCCTTTCCTTGACGTCTTGGTTTCGAAACACCCAGATCGGTTCTCTACCTCCGTTTATAGAAAACCTTTCGCTGTCTCTCTTCCTCCTCATGCTCTTTCAAATCATCCTCCTCAACAAAAAGTGGCGTCCTTTTATACTTTTGTTTTTAGGGCGTTACGCATTTGTTCTGACACTGCTCTGAATAATAAAATTAATTATCTCAAATCTTTTGCCCTTGCTCGTGGTTATGATGTCTCTTTGATTGATAAAGCTTTGTATAAATTTAATAAGCCTAAGCGTCCTTTTTCGGATTCAAATAATCCTCCTAATTTTAACTCTATAATAGTTCTGCACTTTTATTCTCTTCTCTGTTTTAAAATTGCTAAAATCCTTTCTCGTTTTAATTTTAACGTTATCTTTGAACCTATTAATAAAATTAAATTCTCTTCTCTAAAAGATCCTATACCTACTGAGAACTGGTGGGGTGTTTATTTTATTCCTTGCTCTTGCAATTTAGGCTATATTGGTCAAACAAAGAGAGCTTTAAAATTCAGATTAGGCGAGCATCAGAGGTATATTGCAAATCAAGAAATCTCCAAATCTTCGATTGCTTTTCACTTTTGTTCTTCCAGTCATTGTTTCAATTTCTCCATGGCCAAAATTATTTCTTCCCCTGCCTCTCCCTCTCACTTGGATTTTCATGAAGCATATTTTATTTCTAAAAATTCTGCTAATTTTGTCAATGATCTCCCATCATCTCCTTTCCTATCTCCAGCGTGGAAATTACTTTTGTAATTCTTTTTCCTCTTCTCTTGTTCCTTCTTTTTATTTTGTTAATAATAATAAAAAAGGATCGTTTGGTTTTTTCTTGTTTTATTCTTTTATATTACTTTCTTTATTATTATTATTATTTATATTTTTTAATTTACTTCTTTTATTTTATTTTAATTTTGTTTATTTCTTTTATCTCCATTCTTCCCTATCAATTTCTCTTCTATCTTTTTGGCAACACATTTCTCTTCAGCATGTGTTCCTTTCAGCTAGCGCCATCTGTCGCATTCTTCGCAACATTCTCTACCTTTCAGTTCATTTTCGATCTTGTCCGCTTACGGAGATGTGTTTCATGTAGCTGACGACGAGCTGTTATATTTTTAGCTCGAAACGCGTCCTATGTATTGTTTTTATTTTATGGTGATTTTTACATAGTTTTATTATTTTAATTATCAAAGTTCTTACCTATCAATAATCTTAAGGGTAAATTTCGCTAATATAAGGGTAAATTACGCTTTAGAGATACATGATTTCGAAATATTAGTAGGGACAGTAAAATTTATCCTGTACACTTCGAGCCTTACCTTTTTCAATCGCAAAAATCATACGATTAAGGAAAACAAAAATCCCCATTCGAAAAAAATTGTACCCAAAACTCTCTACGTACTCTTTTATATAATAGAATTTTAAAAAGTATGGTAAAAATACAATTAACCCTTTCCACGCGAGAGGTGATTCTCGCTGACCACTAGTGTCCCGCGTTAGTTGGGGCTTCAAACGCTCCGGACACCAGTATTTCAAGCTAATATATTCCGCCTTATCTAATGGCCGAATAATCTGTGATAAAAGATGGCGAAATAAACTGTAAGATATAAGTGATGTCCAAAGCATTTGGCGTCCCGATTTACGAGGGATATCTGACAACACTAGTGACGATTGAGTGTCACCTCTCGAGTGCAAAGGGTTAAGTTTTATTGAAATATTTTAAGGGGTCTTTTACCTTTTAAACGCTACGAAATTTAACGAAAAAATTCAAGGTTTGAATTAGTTTATCTTCAAAACCTTTTTATATATAAACATGAAATTTTGGATATTGATGAAACAGATTGTGCTTTGTAATGTGCTGCCATTAGGCATTTATTAGCCTTTCACAGAATTTGTGCATTGTTGAAATCAAAATAGCTCTTTTTTTTACTCCATAAGTAATTGCGCGCATGATATCTTGAGAAAGTATGCATGGATTGTCATGAAATTTGGTAAGATACTGTGTGTGTTTAAAATGAACTACTCTTAAACCAAAATTATTTCATTAACTATAGAAAAAAATATCTTTGTAAAAAAAATAAAAATTTTGTATTTTTAATGAATAAAAAAATTCATAACTGAAAATATTACCATTGTAAATATACTTAAAAGTAGTTCATTTTAGACACACATATCTGTTTAGTATCTTTACCAAATTTCATGACAATCTATACATACTTTCTCAAGACATCATGCGAGCAATGACTTCTGGTGTAAAAAAAGAGCTATTTTGATTTGAACAATACAGAAATTCTGTAAAAGGCTAATAAATTTCTAATGGTAGCATATTACAAAGTACAATCTGTTTAACCCTTTGAGCTCCGGGTTATTAAAATTTTAAAAATATGCTAGAAAAACACTTAAAATGTGATTAGGGGACTGTCTGAAATTGAACCATGTGATTAAAAAATTTTTTTAAATACCCCCTTTAGGCTGGGGGACGTGGGAAGTTTTTCCACCATCAGAGCTCTAGAGCATTCATTTCAACACGCAAATACAAGAAATGACACCGCAAAGTTATTCTAAAATTACTATAATTGCTGAAATTTCAACATATTTTAACCAGTTACATTGTTTAAACAAATTCTAAGGCTATTAAAATATTTTAAAAATTTATTAAATGAGAAAATTCAAAATTTAAAATTTTTCAAATCATAATATAAAAATACAAACTAATCAAATTTATAGATGAAACAGATTTTAAAAATATTTAATTTTTATTTAGAAATATTTAAAACATAATAAACTCGTCAATCTGCTGAATTAAACACAAATTTAAATTCCTTGGAATTAAATTATAAGCATCTAAATTTTGGTTCTGAAACACTGTCTGGTATGTAATTTTAGTGCTGCCATCTAGTGACAAAGCACATTTTTGTAAGCCTTAGAGCTCTGCTGGTAGAAAATTCTACCATTACTTATTTCTATCCCCTGTAATTATTTAAATTTTCAGTTTAGTGATTTGCATGTAATTATTATTAAATGTTTGATGTGTCCAAGAGAAAAAAATGTTATCTCCTTTGAAAAATATTTCTTTATAATGCTTGAAAAAAACAAAATTTCTAAACCTTCAAAATTGGAGTGTTTTTAAGGTCGCATTAAAAACCTACTAGATATTTGCAGAGAATAGTGCTGCCATCTAGATTTTAAGAAGAGAAGTAAAATCTACAAAACCCAGTTTTTGCAATTAAAATGGAGACCTTTTGAAGGAAATTAAAAGATTTTGATTTTATGTGGGTGAAAATTCACCCGGCAGAGCTCAAAGGGTTAATCGATATCCAAAATTTCATGTTTATACATAAAAAAAAAGTTTTGAAGATAGACTAATTCAAACTTTGAAGTTTTTCCTGAATTTTCGACGCTTTTAAAAGTTACAAGACCCCTTAACCTACGAATGCACAGTGCATGAATTAAAAAAGTAGTATGGACTATGAAAAATGTTTATAAAATAATATATCTTTAGAAATAGGAAAAATCTATATCATTTTAATAAAAAACAAGGCAATTTATAGATACAGTTTTAGATTTTCAAAATCCCATGTAATGCTAGAAAACGTTCTTTTACGCAGTGCTCGAAACATACAGGGTGATTCTGAATTCATTGTACAAACTTTAAGGGTTGGTACAGGACACTTTAACAATCATTCATTATATAGGAATGTATGGGTGCAAGTGACGCGTTTCGGTACAAACACCAGGGGGTCAATTTGGCCATTTTTTTTAATTTAAAAATTTCTCATTCATACCAGAAAATTCCTATACTATTCTTTTCTTTATTTAAAACGGACATTTGATGATAATATAAGAAAAAAATTCTTCTTTGAAAATTTCCGGTACGAAATCGAAATGTCTGAATTTAAAAAAACGCAAAACTGGCAAATCTGTCAAACACAAGAAATACATGACAACAAATAAAAATTGGGATTTTTTTTTTTCAAAAATTTCGATTTTATACCGAAAATTTTCAAAGAAGAATTTTTTCTTTGTGTAATCATGAAATGTCTGTCTTAAATAAAGAAAATAATAGTATAGAAATTTTATGATGTGAATGAGAAGTTTTGAAATAAAAATAGGGGCCAAACCGGTTTGTATCGCAACCCGAGACTTGCGCCTATACGATAAATGGTTGTTACAGTGTCCTGTACCAATCCTTAAAGTCTGTATCCTGAATTTAGAATTTACCACGAATCACCTTGTATAGAAAAAAATTTATTTTTCCTACCAGGGTTGCCAGATAGGCCTCCATTTTTATTCTGAGAATCCGAACTCGTGCCAGAAATTAAAAATAGTATTTTTTACTTTATTTATTAACAGACATTTCGTGATTATATACATGAAAGATTCTTCTTTCAAAATATCATGTTATGAACATTTTCTTTGCGATAGATTTCGCTTTAAAATATTATAGTATAAGTTCATAGAAGATAATATTTTTCAAAAAGTTGTATGAATAGAATAAAATAATAGTTCACTGTGACGTATACCATATCACAGTGCTGCCACAGGCGACTATTTTTATATCCTGTTCGTACTACTATTTTTTTAATACATTTTGTAATATATTTCTCTTGAAAATGTTGTCAAAGCGTATGTAAAAAAATTTTGTTTTGAGAAATCGGTGCGAAATAAAATTTTAAAAAAGTCGCCTGTGGCAGCCCTGCATATCACTCTGCCGTATCACTCTGACTATGTCCCATAGTGAAATAGTTAATTGGATAAAATATGCATATCCTGCAATGCAATGAAGTGACAACAAATTGTGCTATTTAAATATTAAATAGATTTTTTTTTAATCAGAAATAACGATACCTAACTCTTCAGAAATTCTGATAAGCATACACACTTTGGAATATTAGAAACTACTGTACCGTGGTAGTTTAACACATTGAAGATGGATAACGGGAATTCACGTTTTTTATTTGTCAACTGTTGGAGATGGGTCACGTCAATTAACGTTTTTGTGCATTGGAGGAAGAAAATATTACTGGTACAGGATGTTTTGTAAGGATAAAAGATGAAGGTGTAATCCAAGCATGCTTACTTCTGATTGGCTGTGAGCTCTTTTTTAATATAATTTACAGCGTATTAAAAAATACTAGAGGTAGCATTCTGTATACTCAAAATATGCGGAAATTCAGGCTATATGCTTTTCATCACATACCGTCTTCAATGTGTTAAGTTTCAAAATAAAAGATGCAAATATTTTGTTAAATTACAAAAAAGGGAAACTTTGCCTTTTTTAATTGAAAAATATCTCGTTTAAAAGGGGTTAAAGATTTCTATTTGAAAATAGAGGCATCCTAAAGCCATCTCCTTACGCGCTCTATTTAACTACTTGAAAAATGGCGGTATAATACTTATACCACTTAATTTTAATTCCAAAATGTGACAATGACACCAAAAATTTGCTTTTATACTGTATGAGAAGAGAAGTTTTCATTATTTTTAAATAACTTTGTTCCCAAATCCCGGTGCAATTCAACCATTTCAAACTTTACAACATAAGTAATGTGTCGTAAAGGGTTAACCCATTTACATTATTGCGAAAACTCGAAAAGTTGTCCTGATCACCAAAAATGTTTTTGTTGTATCAAAACAGAAGTAGTTCAAAACGTTTAAAAAATGAAAAACAAAATGGCGTAAAGAAAAATTTCATAATTTTGTTTAGCTGAATAAAGTCCGTACATGCAAAATCCAGTCAAGAGATGCTTCATTACATTCTTTGATGTCAAATAAAATTAATGATCTTTTAGTCTTCTTTAGCAATAGCGCTTTCATGCATTATTTTTCATGCAATAAAATGGATGAAAACGAATTTATTTTTATATTCATAAAACGTATTTGCAAAAGATATAAATTGAAAGCAAAATGCACCAATTCAAACAACGTAAGGATGTAAATATGCACATTTCAGATGTCGGCACGGTCACCTCTTTTTCTGTAAGTGTTTTTTTCTCTCTTGTAATATGAAGGTTCGCACACTCCTTGGAATTTCCAAGGACTCTGGCACCACTATTAATGATAAGAAAATTTACATTTAATTTTTAAACCAAATAATTCGCAACTACCGCCTTTATTTACAGATTTTGCAATAATTTTCTGCAGTGAAATTTTGAAAATACTGTTAAAATTTCGTCGTAAAACTGTGCGAACCCTGAATATATATCTTTTGAGCAATATCCATATTTTAATTTAGAAATAGTGTCAGCCAAAATAGTGACCACACCTACTCTTCATATTTACTTTTGTTGACACATTGCCGACGGGCAATTTTTATCAAATCTGAATTTCAGTAGTGGAAAATTGGCGCAGAGGCGGAGTCTATCGACACCACTAAATTTTAGTAGTATTTTGCGGCTTATCTAATGACTTAATTTCCGAATTTTTATTAAGGTGAATTATACAATAAAAAATTAGCGGGTTCAATAGGCTCCTCCTCTGCGCCAATTTTCCACCACTGGAATTTGAAAACAGTAGAAGCTCCTCTCTGTTCTCAAAGTCTTTCGTAAATTGGTATTCTAGATAGGTTTCTCTTTATGCATTAGTAAATATCTTTCAATGTACGAATTATTATAAAATGTCTTACAATATATAAAAATATGGATAACATGATATAAATGCATTTTCTGTAAATAGTGACCCCGCCCTTGATATTTAATTTTGTTACACACTGGCGACGGGCAGTTTTTATCAAATCTCAATTTTAACCCTTTCAAGGGCGGTGGCTAGAGGGTCTAGCCACCTAATTTTAATTCTAAAACTGGCAAATGACACCCAGAATATTTTAATAAAATTTTTCTTTTGTAATGAATGAGCAAAGTGGCTGATTTTTATTTTTTAAGAAATCCGTTTGGATATTCTGGTGTCAGTCAATTATTTCATCTTTTTACGAACAGAATTCTTCTGCCCCTGAAAGGGTTAAAACAGTAGAAGCGTCTTTCGTAAATTGGTATTCGAGATAGGTTTCCCTTTATGCATCAGAAAATATCTTTCAATGTACGAATTTAATATAAAATGTCTTACAAAATATAAATAAATGGATAAAATGACATAAATGCATTTTCTGTAAGGTAGAAGCCACGCCGTCAATCAATGATATTTTTTGAATGAAAACGAGAATTCTCGTTTCCCGTCGTAAATGTGTCAAAAGATATTCATAAAATATTGAGGAAGCGCATATTGAGCGTCCTCAAAATTCAGCTATGTGAGTTAAATTGAGCTTTGCCCATTCGTTGTTTATATTAATGTTTCTAATATATTGACTGGTAAAGAGATCGAACTTCAACGATTTACGATTTTACGCCATTCCCTGTCAGTTGGTCTAAATTTGGATATGGCCTTTGCGCTATAACCTTCAATTTTGATGCAATCGAGAATGTCCGGTCTAAGATGGACACTCAAACAGACAGAGTTAGTAGTAGTATAGTTTTGGTCACCAGAGGTCCTCATGTAAAGTTCACTATTTCCCAATAGTGAGAAAACGATTAAATCACGAAGTTTGTCCTTTTATTGCTTTTGATACAAGAAACCTTACTCATTGCAAATATGTGATCTAGTACAACTTTTTATGCTAAGAAATATATAGCTGTATTAACCCTTTCAGGGGCAAGGTAATTGTATGTGTAACTGTTGAAATAATTGACCAACACCAGCATTTAAAAGAAGATTCATTTGTAAAGAAGTAAAGGTATATTTTCGCTTATTTAATAAAAGGGAGGTTTTCATTCAAAAAATCTGGTGCCAATGTGGCAATTAGCGATTAAAATTATGTGATGCCGTGACGGCATCACCTTTCAAGGGGTTAAAGACCATACAATAATATATGCATCATTATATGGCTCAAAGTAGGTCATGCGGCTTGTCGCGATGAGTTTGATCTTTACTTTTACAAAATTTAACTGAAGAAGAAAGTACCATCAAAGTTTGTCACTTTAACTATTTATAACTCCTGAATCCGCCATATAGTTGCTGAAGTTGTTTGTTTGATTCCTAATTATTCATTCAACTATGAAATCAATCGAAAAAAAATCATAAATTCAACACCATTTTCAGAAGTCCATATCTCTAAAAGGAACACTTCTGATTTGATTACAGTTCATGCCACACGAAATTATACACCGTAATTGAAAAGAAAATTTTTGTTTCACATTGAACCTCTTCAGTGTAAGGTAAATAAAGTAAGGTTTAAAACACCTAATTTGTGTGATATTTGCAACTATATCAGCCGTAGAAATTGAATAAAATATGTCTCTGGAAGTTTAAAAATTTGAGAGCTAAGCGGAAGAGAAAGAATAACACCAAAGTATATGAAATAACAAATCAAAATAAAATGATATAAATGCAATAAAACGTATTTAAAAAACTATATTTTATTAACCCTTTACACACGAGAGGCTCCAAATGCGCAAATCGGGGCTCCAAACTCATCACTAGTGTCGCAAGGTGCCAGGCCTGCGTAAATCAAAGTTCCAAATGCTCTGACCAACAGTATTTAAAAATAATCTCGTAACATAATTCTCGTAATTACGTAATTTTAATTACTTACGTAACGTTTACGTAAGCAACCTCGTAACCTAACCCTTTGCATTCTAGAGGTGACTCTCACCTCTCGCTTCCACGTGTCTTTCGTAAATTCGAACTCCAGATGCTCTGGACACCAATATTTTAAAGAAATTTTCTTCGCCTTATCAAATGTCAGAATTATTTGCGATGAAAGATGACGAAATAAACTATAAGAAATAAGTGGTGGCCAGATAATTTGGAGGCCTGATTTACGCGTGACACCTGGCAACACTAGTGGTGAGTGAGGGTCACCTCTCGAGTGCAAAGGGTTAATTCTCGTAAATTTAAAGTAATGTCGTCTGTAAAGTAAGCACTCGAGGGCTCCACACTCACCACAAGTGTTGACAGGCCTGCGTAAATCGGGTCTCCAAATGCCTGAACACCAGTATTTTAAAGTAATTTTCTTTGCCATGTCAAGTGGCCGAATTATCTGCGATTAAACAAAGCGAAATAAACTTTAAGAGATTAGAGATTAGTGGTGTCAAGAGCATTTGGAACCCAGATTTATGCAGGGTCACTGCCCTCGAACTACTCAAGGACAGAGGACCCGAGTGTGACGTCATCAGTAATCGACCGTCTTCTCAGTAGTGTTGGAATTCACACCGGAAAATTTTGAATAGCAATTTTCATGTATTTTATTTGGGGAATATATATCACCTTTTAAAACAATAATAACTATTTAAACTTACTGGTGAGAATTTGGAATCCCCCAATAAAAAATCTGTCACGGCAATACTGTAGCATTCCGCATCTGGCTGAATTTTTATTTAGGGAACCGAATTCTCGCCAGTAAGTTTAAATAGTTGTTATTGTTTTATGAGATGATAGTTATTACAGAAATAAAATAAAATAAAATTGCTGTTAAAAATTTTCCGGTGTAAATTCCAACTTTTGTGAGAAATCGATCGATTAGTGATGGCGTCACACTCGTGTACTCTGGCCTTGAGCATTTCGATGGCAGCGGCTGGGCCCCTGACACACTAGGTGAGTTAGAGCCACCTTTCGAATGCAAAGGTTTAAACATATGCAGTTATGATATTACGAATAAAACCAGTAAAAGTTGTGGCAAAAGTTATTTATTTATTTTAACATACTATAAGATTTTCACGTTCTCGTGAAATACTTTTAAACCATATGAAATAAAATTATTGAACTTTCAAACTTTTTTATTGCTAGCATTCATATTTCTCTATGCAACGTAATGAATGAAAATGAAGAAAATATTTTTATAGTCTTAAAAGATGTTTATAAAATACTGAGGAAGCGCATGTTGAGCATGCTTTCAATTCAGCTGAGTGAGTCAAATTGAGCTTTGCCCATTTGTATCCTAATGTTTCTAATATATTGACAGGTAACGAGATCGAACTTCAAAAGTTTACGATTTTACACCCTTCCCTGTCAAGTGGTCTAAATTTGGCCTCTGCTCGATAACCTTCAATTTTGATGCAGCTGATAAACTTCGGAACATTCCAAGACAACTGACCTAGGAAGCTCTAAGCAAGGTTGATTCCTAAAAGACGGGTGTAAAATAACGTCCCAGTACACTGAAATATCTCTTGAACCGCTGCCATCGAAATACTCAAGACCAGAGGACACTAGTTGTGACGACATCACTAATCGACCGACTTGCCACTAGTGTTGGAATTCACACCGGGAAATTTTGAATAACAATTTCATTTTATTTTCTTTGTGGAATATCTATCATATTATAAAACAATAATAACTATTTAAACTTAATGGTGAGAATTTGGAATCCCTAAATGAAAATTAAGCAACATGCGGAATGCCACAGTGTTGCCGCATCTGGCTGTTATTTACGAAAAGAATTATCACCAAAAAGGGTACAGAAATCATTTTGCTGGACGTTGGGCTCGAACCTGCGTCATCTACAAAAGTTCACAGCTTTAAACTGGTGCTTTAGACCACTCGGCTAACCAGAAATGCTCTACCTTTCCTCAAAATGAAAGATCTTGTAAATTTAACTTCACATATGCGTAAATTGCTTGAATTTTTTAGTCTTATCTTACAGAATCAGGTTTACGCTTTAATATATATGATCAGCCTTCGATTTCATGATACTTCGTTATCCAGAAAATTGTCCACAATTTAAATAGAATAATTTTCGACACATTACATAGACAAAGCAAACTAAATTATAATTAAAGATTATCATAATTTTGACAGTAATGATTTATTTTATTTACAATATTTTTTGACATAAATTACTGTTCATTGCTTATAATATAATAAGACACATAAATTATAATATGAATTGAATTAGATAATTCTGGTTTTGAGTACATGATGATTCACCGTCTAAACCAAAATTTTCTAAAAAACTATTACAGCCAGATAGGAGAACATAACTGTAGTCCCACAGCTCGTGAATGTCACCATTATACAGCAGACTCTGCTGTTGAAAAACTGGGTCTGAAGTTTAACCTGAAAATAAGCAAAATAGACAAAAAATAAATAAATAATTCCAGAAGATACATATGAACATTTCATATTTGCAAATTCAGAAGAACAGAACTACTTACCAACAAAGCAGAGGGATAAAATTCTCTTTTATTTACTTGTAAACACAAAGTATCATTTCAAACGTACTTCGCATATGGTTTCTCGAATAGCGGATTCTATATGCATACACATATGACAGAAGAAAAGGAATGCCAAACGTTGGGGTATTACATATTTTGGAATTAAATAATTTTATAATCATTTAAAGATTTTAATAATAACTTTGTATTCCCATGAAAAGAGATAACAGACTAAAAAGATAACATGCAATTTTGATATAAAGACCAAGTTACAAATAAAAAAAGAAAATTTTGGTTGCGTGAAAAATGATATCGATATACCAAAAGACAAATCCCCCCTCCCCCTATCGATATCATGTGCCAGCTTCCCCCCTAAAATGATAACGTTATATATCCACAGCCCCAAAAGCAGAAGAGTTCCACCCCTAATTGAGAAATAATACAAGAATAAAATTAAGCATTTTTAAGGACTTTTTGCAGATTTTGCATGAAAATAATTATTTTTAAGCATCAAAAATTCTACTTGAAAAATGTAAGCAATTCAAAGGACTTTCAAGGACCATACGAACCCTGTTTTTGTTTTCCAAAACTAGGAAAAGAAATGAATTGAAAGGGCATGTCAAAAATGGCAGAAAGAGACTATGGGTGAATAAAGTAATTAAAAAAGATCCGGCACATAAATTAGTTTAAAAAGGTTGTCTGGTACCACACCTTGCCAAATTGGCCTATAATCCGTTCACCGTAACTTGGCAGTGCTGATTACCCTAGAAGAGCCGAATTGTAGCTGTTGACGTAGAAACCAGGGTTTGCTCGAAGAGCAAAGGATTACTAATAAACAAGGAAAAGTGCCATTTTCGCAGGAAAACCTGTATGTTTTGAACTTCCTGGGAAATTAATTTTATTATAATAATCATTTATTAAAAATAACAAATGGCATTATTATTCTTTTCCTATTTTTACATTTTTTAGATTGATTTCAGCACTATTTTATATTATATTAGCTGACCTGCCCAACATTGTCTGGCTCACAAAATGCAAAAAATATCTAAAAATCGCATGAAAAAATCGTAAAAATCACTGTACGAATTCCGAATGAATTTTGCTGAAAACAGGATAGCATTATCTATATTGGGTTATAAGATTAAAACCAAATTATCCGGAAATCTATTTTAACAGGCAATTTGTTATTTATACGAAACCATTGCAGTGGTGGAAAATTAGCGCAGAGGAGGAGCCTATTGACACCACTAAATTTTAGTAGTATTTTTCGGCTTATCTAATGACAGAATTTCTTAGTTTTTATTAAAGTGAAGAATACCATAAAATATTAGTGGTGTCAATAGGCTCCTCCTCTGCGCCAATTTTCCAGCACTGCCATTGGCATAAATTTGGAAAAGGCAAAGTCTCATGCCCGTCTCATCTTTAATGTACACAATACATATTAAGGTGTAATAAAGTTACGATTTTTTAAAAATCAAAATAATCTGACTTTTTTTTTATTAATATAAGATTTTTTAAAAATTTAAATAATTTTTTTATGTCCCTGTGCTTTAAAAACCAGAATTGCTACCAAGAAATTTATGTTTCGAAAACAATCACATTTCTAATTGCTAATATAGTCTATGTTTTTAAGCTTTAAATAATAAGATTATAATTATTAGTTAGAAATTACAAAAATTATATAAACTGCAAATCAGTAATTTCATTAGTTAGTAGCATATAATAACATTATGTACATAAAATTTTTATAAATATGGAAAACTATGTTAAATACTACAGATATTTAAATTTATTAAAATAATTAAAAACTGCTTTTAATATTAAATTGTTAACATTATGTACATTATATAATATAATAACATTATATAATAACATTATGTACATAAAATTTTTATAAATATGGAAAACTATGTTAAATACTACAGATATTTAAATTTATTAAAATATTTAAAAACTACATTTAATATTAAATTGTTAACACTGCTGATAAATAAAGGACTACTTTACTCACACGAAAACGCCTGCTTGCTAATGTTAATCCTATGAAAGAATTTTTTTTTTAGCATCTCATTTGCATTTCAGTACAATTTTTTTTTTTTTTTTCTTTTTTTTTTTTTTGTATTGGATAGCTGACGTCTATCTCTACAAAGAACCTTTTTACTGTTTCGATTTTGTTTGCAGGGTTTTTTATCTTATTTTATTCTATTTTTTTGCGGGGGGGGGGGGGTTACAAAACCGGTTTTGAAAGTGAAATTATCCTAGTAAAAAAAAGCCTCTAAGCAAAATCGAAAAAGTAAAAAAAAGATCTTTGCGGAAACCGACCTCAGCTATCAAATGCAGGAAAAAAAAAAAAAAAAAACTAGAGAACAGGAATTCTGCTTTTTCAGAATTTAGTGTCGCCCCCGACATTTTCATTACTTCATTTTCTTTTGATGTACTGGTGGTTTCTATCATTGCAAAACAGCCATTATAAATGAAGCGTTTAGGTGAAGATAAAAGAGCAGTCGTAAAAAGTTAGAACTCTGATTTTTCACCCCCCATTCTGACCAGAAAATCAGATTTCTAACTTTTTACGACTGCCCTTTCATCTTCACCTAACGCTTCATTTACAATGGCTGTTTCATAATAATAGAAGCCACCAGTCCATCAGAAGAAAATAACTCGGTTAAAGCGGAAACTCTGTTAAACGGGACTCAGATAATCGGGACTCTACTGTAGCTCAGTTTTAAGACTAAAACACGCAATTTTATTTATATAAAACGACATCATCCGAATCCGCTGAAGAATTCCTCATTTACGATCCAATCATAAACATCTACAAAAAAGCATGGGTAGGACGTCACTATCTCAGAATAATAGACAAATGCAGCAAAAAGAAATCAATTTATTTATATTTTTTCATAACAGCACATATTTTAATTACTTTTTTTCAGTTTTTATGAGAAAGTGGCAACAAAAAGATATAATTGCTATTTTTCAACTATTTTCCCTTTACTTTCTACAGAAATGGAGTACTTGAGTTGCCAAAATTAAACAAATGTCGCTAAAAACTAGAAAAAAATTAATATCTCAAAAACAAATGGCGATGCCCTTTTCAAACAAATTGCATTTAAAAGTACTTTTTTCCCCAATAGGACGGTATAAAAATTGAAAATGTGCGATGCTTAGAAGTTTAAAAAATTGCTATAGAGTATTTAATCGTACTGATTTGATTTACGGCTGTCTTCTGTAAGGTAACGTTATTTTTTGGATACGACACAAAATAAGCTGGGAGAAAGAAATAGCATACCGTACCAGGGGCTAATGAAAATATTGAAATAGGAATGAGATTTAAAAAAAATTCTTCCATAGGATTAAGATTAGCAGGCAGTGAGAGAAGTAGCCCCATAAATAATTATAAAACAATTGACTCTTTAAATAGGAACATAAGTTTTATGCTTTAATTACTAAAACGATAATTAATAATTTAGTACTCATTACTGACAGAAAAAAATGGCAGGATGCTAGTTCCAATATGATACAAGGAAAAACTAATGTGCTGTCCTCTAAAAAAATCCCACTTTTTGAATTTTCCTCTATATAAAACTTAATAAAAAATACAAAACAATTTGAAGTAGCTACATTTTCACAGCTTGTTCTGACTAAGACTTTAATGTATAGTATTTTTGATTCTGTCAATATATTACAAAATGGCAGTCAATTAAAGAAAAATTTGAAAAAACCCCACTTTTTCCTAAAAATAACCCAAGTTACATAAAAAAAAACCCACATGTAAAAATACTTCTAGAAACCGAAATATTAGACAGCAAAGTATTTTTTTCATTATAAATTATTTTTTAACACAATTCTGCAAAATAATTTTTTTTTTCAGTTTTTTTGCAATCAAATCCAAAAGGGCAACTTAATCACACAAGTTTTAATTAATCTTTGTTCTGAAACGCCTGAAATTGGTACTACGTTATTCAGAAACCACAAAAATGTTCCAATTTTTGGTAAACATAAAAGGCCTTTCAGAAAATAATGGCAAAGTTGCCGTTTTGAACCAAATTTTCAGACAAAAGGAGAAAAAACACCCAAAGAGAGGCGAAAAACCAGTTGTCATGGGACCCAAAATCGCTTGTAACTCGATAAGTAATTTATCAAAAACGTAAAACTCATTTCGATTCCAAATCGCTGTCAATTTTGTACCTTTATGTTAAAAAATGAGTAAATGTGTCAGAAAGTTTCGTCCTTGTTGAACAATGAACTTGAGAATCGCCTAATAAAATTTGCATAAAAAAGCAAATTAATGATTAAAATAAAATAAGCTTGTAAGCATTAAAACAATGTATGATATAAAAATAAAAGGATATCTTTGTGCATATAAAAAAAAGTGGATGAGTTTTATTTTTGCAAAAACAAAGGGGGGAAGGGGAGGTATGACATAACTTGTACAAATTCTTAGAAATGCAAAATATGCATTAAATTTGCATAATTTATTATTTTTTCCCCTTTAATTAATAATTTAAAGGAAAAAATGTACGCTCCACCATTTATTTATATATAATAAAGTGGGTTTTTTTTTTAATTCCCGCATGTTTTTTTTGTAATCTCTGTTTTCAAAATGTCACAAACTGAGCCAAACATAATATAATCAGCTGATAATGGTGCATTTTATTCACATATTAATAGTTTTACATAAAAACATCAAATATCAAATTAAAACGTATAAAGTAAATAAATAGTAATTATGCTAAAAATAATTTTAAATATTGTTTAAAACTTACATTCATCAAGTTTAGCTTTTCAGCTGAACACGCTTGTCAGTGAGTTGCGGTACTAACTGTAGAAATCTCTTGTGATCCTCAATTACTGTTATACAACAACAACACCACAGTCAAATCCATTACTGGCATCTAAGGAAAGCAAGGAAACATAAAATACTTAAAACTTGAATTAAAATATAACTTGTCGACATAAAATTTATAGATATTTACAAACTGAGTAAAGGATATTTTCATGTACGTAAGGCTCATTTTAAGCAACAACAAATAGTGACAAATTGCTAAATGGATGGGCATTTAAGATTATACATTATTTGATGTGGGCTTTGCATTATGAAAAATTAACTGCTTTTTTACATTTGGTAGAAAGCACAAGCAAGTGAATTTATCAAAAAATATATAATTTTTGTTCTATTTTGTATAAGAAGCAATCAGGGGGATGCAATCAGGGGGGGGGGACATTATTTAAATCTGTTTTTAGGATTTCTGAGTTAATTTCTCAACAAATAATCATCGAAAATTTGAAGATTTTTTTTTTTTTTGTGCCAAGCCAACAGGAAATTGTCTTAAAATGAATGGATTAATTTATAATTAAATTCTAAAAATATTAAAATTTTGTATCACCATTGGAATAACACTGGTGGGCAGAACTTAAAGAGTAAAATATGTTCAAATATTTATTTATAGGGCTGTAATAAACACTGATTTAGCCAAATTGCAATATATTAAGTAATCAGGTAAATGCTAACCCAATAACAAATTAACAATAAATAATGCATTGAATGCAGTTTATTTTTCAAATTTTAAAACAGAAAATTGAATAAGAATTAAATTGCACATTTTATATTTATATTTTCAACATTTTTATATCTTGATATTTGTGATATTTCCAATATATTGATGTCAATAAATTTTTTATTTGTAATGATGAATAGTTAAATAAAACTCTTCTATTTTCCCTGCCCTATTTGTACTTTTATAGTACTAACAGTAAATAAATAATGAATCATCAAATCAATCGCCTCTTCCCCGCTAAAAAACTGCCACCTTCTGATGTTTTTATGACTTATTTCTAACAATCTATCTATATATATAAAAGCCGTTCTATCTATGTATGTCCTTTATACAAATCTTCAATTTTAGACCAAATTACACGAAACTTGCTGTATATACGTTTTAGAACGTGGAAAAGATCACTGTCTACTTTAAAAAATCATCAGACCAATATTTATCCCTTTTTTCTACGACCTTTCATAATTTAACATTATAGAAATATCTCTTTTTAAATATTCAAATTCAAGTTTCTTTCCTGTTGCCACACACCTAAAAAACTGCTCAATAATTAAAAAAAAATTCGATAATTCGAGTACTTTGTTTTATGTCAATAAAAATTCGGAATGTCTCACTATATTTTTGATGTTTTTGAAATTGACGTCATTCAAAGAAGAAAATGCACATTTTTCATACATTTATGTAAAAACTTTAACTAAGCATGTTTTAAAATGACCTTAGTAGTACTTTAGTTGAATGTTAAAAAATCTATTTTAACATAGTTGCCAACCTCCCGATTTTTTGGATACCAGTAAAATCTTACAAAAACGTTCCCTTTATTTAATTGCATAAATTGCGCGATTGTATAAAGCAAGTATTTTAGAATAAAAATATTGGTATGAAAGAAATCGGGAGGTTGGCAACTATGATTTTAATGAAGAATTCAATATCAAGAAATCAATTAAGGAAAAAGATAATAATAACATAGCTGCCAACATCTTACGCTTTTTCAGACCACAAAAATTTTATAGTAAACTTTATCTTTTTAAATCGCCGTTATCTGCCGATTAAATAAGGCAAAAATTTCTATTAAATTTTTGTGGTCTGAAAAAGCGGAAGAGTTGGCAGCTATGATAATAAAAAATCGTTTGCTAGATATGACGTCAATTTCATCAATATAATTTCAAACTGGTTCTAAAAACTGGATGCTACAATTTATTTCCTATTTCTTTGTAATGCTGTATCTTTAATTATATCATTTAGATAAAGGTTTTAATACCTAAAATGCAGTGATAACATTCTACGATTTATATCAAATACGGTTATATAAAATACGATTTTTCTTGATTTATATTAAATAGAAATTATAGCTACTATTTTTTAGGGTAAGCTTTTTTCTTTTTTAAACAAAATTTCATGACTGACAGACTTTTCTGTTAGACATTGAAGTAATGGGATGCATGATGTTTAGAGATCAAATTGCAGTTAAAGCGTAATTTATGGTACGGTTCGGTTGTCGCCACCAACAATATGGTGCTAGGCGTTACTCATAGATATGTCTTTTCTTCATAATATTGCATTAATAGCGAACGGATATATCCTTTTTAATTGGGTTACAGATATATTTAAAAATATCTCTGTGATTGAAAATTAATTTAAAATGGATAAACAATCCGTAAATTGAGATAAGCTTTTCAAATAAATATTACTGAAAGTACTTTTTGTATTCTATTAGATGTTGGAATAATCAAATGTGTGATGTTTAAAGGTCAAATTGCAGTAAAAGTTAAATTTATGGTTGGGTTAGGTTGTTGCCACCAACAATATGATGCTAGAGTTACTCATAGTTCATCAATGTCTTTACTTTATAATATTGCATTAAGAGTAAACAGGTATATCTTTCGTAATTGAGCTGCTTCGCGAGAGTGTTCCGATTAAATTAAATATCATTTTCTCTAACAAAATACTGGTGTGAAAAAACGCGGAAATCTTACTCCTGTGTGCATGCAAATTAAAAAATATCCATGATTGAAAATTACTTTAAAATCCATTCACATGAAAAAATTGAGATACAATTTTCAAATAAATTTTAATTAAAAGAACTTTTTTCTATTCGACAGTGTGAAAAACGAAATTGTATGATGTTCATAAGTTAAGAAGAATATCAGTAAAGGCAAAATTTATGGGTTAGGTCATTGCCATCATCAGTATAATGTCACAATTGGCATTGTGTTTGTAGTTTTTTTCTTTTTTTGTATATTCTAAAGATGACTTAATGAAAGAGTCAAAACATGTAAATTTTTAATATTTTTAATGTTTTTCTTTTATTGAAATGACGCTTTTTAAGCAAATAATTGTACTTGTCTACTCCCTTTGAACTTTCAGTTTTTCCTTTTGAACCTCCCCCCCCCCCCCTCACAGAACACAAAGTGCAAAATTTTTAAATCGTGATTATAAAAACTCCCTATTCTTTACTTTTTAGCAACATTAAATGAATTAAACCATCTAAATCATCACCCCACACCCCCAAAATGAATAAATAAATAAGGTAGACTTTTTAGACATGGGTTTGAAAGCAAAATTGTTTCCCTATTTTTCAAAAATTAGGCTTTTCAAACTCGTGGAAATATCTGGTACAAAATAAATATTGGATTCAAAGAACCGCTTTGTTGTGTACAAGCTAAAATAGATCTCGATCAAGAAAATTTTGTTGTGAGGAGTTTTTGTGTTAAGTCCCCTGGTAAAAAAATTCATTTCTATTGCATTTTATTAAAATTAAATGCACAAAAATACAAAAAACTCAGTTACACTATTTGGTGCTACTTAAACGCAAATACCTACAGTTCATTAAATATTGTTTACTCTTTAATTCTTGTGGCAATGACATATAATGTGGCAATGACAATAAATAATAATAAGCGAAATTAATCTCATAAATATTTTACAGACTACAGACTCTTCATTAATTAAATGCTTTACTTTAGTTTTGGTTCTAAATACAGTCGTGAAAATTATAGAAACAATAATAAAATGTTATCAAAAAATGAACAATTTTATAAAAAATTGAGTCACCAGAGGAAAAGAAATTACATAACTAAGAACAATAAGTAAAACTATTTGCATTACACATTTGAAACAATGATTTTATGCCTAGTCTAATATAAATAGCTATATTAAAAATAAAATAAAACAATAAGTTTAAAATGAAATGCCTAATTACATCTTTGGAACATCATGCTATTACAGCATATTTTTGACTTCAGTACTAGTTAATTTAATCATATAGCCGGATTTAAAATAATTAAATATAAATCACAGAATGTCATGCATTATTCCTCCATTAAAGCGTCTCTCATCAGCAAAGCCAAATATGTAAACAACGAGAAGTTTAATCTCACCACCCGCCAGAGGGCGCTACCTTCAACTCGCTAAATTTCTCCCATTGAACTGACGAGGCTTATATATTCAAGGGCTTTGCTTGCCCCTCAAGAGGTTAATCGATGTTTAAAACTTTTTTGCATTATAGTTACATTGTTCCACGAAAGAACAACGCTAACATGAACAATTGCCAACTAAACCAAGATATACGTATGCAATTGCTTTAAAAATATATTAAATATCTTCTCCGTATAATATTTCTGAGTCGAAAGTATATGTTAAACATTAAAATGAACGTTAAATTCCCTTCCTTGTGTTTCTTCGACTCCTGCATATTTTTGAAGGGATAATATACAAAAAGAAGTAACGCACAGAAATGATGTGTGTTAGAGTATTTATATTTAAAATTTGTAACTTTTTATGAATAACAGAGCAAAAAATTAAATGTATAATTTTAGAAAATTGGTAAAAATATTATTAAAAGCATATTCACTTTCTAAAAGCATACTCATAGAAAAATTTTATATTTTCACATTAATTTTCTGAGCTACGGGTTTTGCGAGTGCAGTCCACCTTCGCTAAGTATTTTCCAGAAACCATTTTTTATTGACAATCATGTTGCCTTTACAAAGTTTATATGAAACTACAAAATTTATGTGAAAGATTCTTTTTAAACCTTAAGTAGTTCTATTGCAAAAATGTTGAAATTATTGAATAACACCACACATTATGAGTGAATTTATTTAAATAAAATAAAAGCATTTCTGCACATATATTATAAATGTAATGTTTTCTTATAATGTTCTTCGTGAGAATGTGGAACCTGGGGATTTAAACTAAAGTGGTGCCATGTGTATGGGTATGGGCGCGATTGAGATTTTTACATACCGTCAACCAGGGCCACTTTTTCCTGGTTCCACTCACATTTCCATTATTAAAAAAATATTATATATAATTTTTCAACGTCGAAATGGTGTTGTAAACAATTAACATGAAACAGTGAAGCAAACTGTGTGGTTTTAAAAAGGAATTTTTTTACTTTTTTATTTTTTAAGTATTTTTAAATTTTGGAACAAAGTATCTCCTGCTGGGGGCTTCTTTAATCCATTCACTTAATTTTATCTAAAATGAATACATTTCATATGTAAATGAATACATTTTTATTGAAACCCCCTTGCAACAGCATTTGCTAATAAATTAACACTGCAAACTCGATAAACAAATGTGTTTTTTTTTACATTTAAACACAATAAATCAACTGTTAATATTAAAGAAACGAGAAACAGTTTTCGTCATGTTATCCTCAGCAACCGGAACAAAAACAATTAATGTAACATTTAGATATAGTAACATTTGAAAAAAATGTTACTTAACCCCTTCGAGACGGGAGCCTTTTACGAAATTGTTAATCCTTGTTCACGGTTTTTTAAAAACAGAAATTTGTGTCTTCTTGAATCAAGTAAATGCGCTGATTAAATAAAACAAATTTTACAGTAAAATTTTACTGGTGAGAAAAAACAAAGAAATTTGTTCGCTTCATGCGGCACGTATACGTGTCGCTCGTCCCCAAGGGGTTAAAACATGTTTTAAGAGATTTGGTTGTATAAAAGGCATTTCTAAGTTTTTGTGGCTATTTTCGAACGAAAAAAGGCCTGGCACAAAGTAGCCCCGAAATATTAGTTTTCATGTTAGCTTTGTGAAAACGTAACCATTTCCTGTCAAAATAAAAAGTTAAAGGAAAAACTATGTTCACACATGGGTTACAGGTTACTAAAGGTAATATTTTGACACTTGCCTTATTTTTAGCTCTTATCAAGATCGTTTCACTACAGAAAGTTTGGAGAGTTAAAATTTACACACGAAAACAGTTGTTTACAAACACATCCAGTGTTGCCACTAAAAAAAATTTAATTACCCCCAAACTATTCATATACCCTGTAGTAGGGTATAAAATATTTTTTCTAGGGCAAAAACTCCAAATTATCTTGTATTGTTTGTTCAATGTAAAGAATAAAACTTTTTTTTTATGGGATGGACCAAAGTAACCCCGCAAGGACCAAAGTAGCCCCGTTGACGGTATAAATTAGTTTTAGGCTTAAAGTTATGTTGCCTAAACTTTAAAAACCAATATTTTTATCTTTACTGAACATTCATAAAATTTTATACAACAAAAATGGTTGTCTAAATCGTCATTTCACACTTTAAAAAATATTTTGCTTTAAATTCTGCGTTTAACATCCGTGTCATATTCTATGCGCATGACCATTTTCTTTTTTAGACATGAAATTGATGTTTGACAAAATCGATGCTGCTTTATTATGATATATAAATGTAAAATATATACGAATGTTTAAACTATATACCTTTCTAGTACATAGCTATTTTATGTGGTGTGATGTGGTCGGTAACACATCAAAAGAGTTCGCAATAAATATACAGGGTGGTTTAAAAGGTCATGTCCAAACGACACGTGTGGGTATGTCAGGTTATAAGGAGCAAGTATCAAATAAAAAAATGGGACTGAAAAACTCGATCTTGACGACATAATTGCATGGTGACTGTGACGCAAAGAAAAGATAACAAACGGTGTAAATAAATCTTTATTTTACAAAAAAAAACTTAATCGAAGTACAAAATACAAATACAAAAATGTTACAACTCATAAAAAGTGCTCAAAATGTGTCCCATTAGCGTGATACTTGATTTACTATAGTAAATATCAGGACACGGTTGTTGAAAAAAGTAAGGGGCAGAACATAATTGACTCAAAATTTAGTTTATTTAACAGTGTTAATCATTGGATAAAACAGCATTATTCCTAGAACAATCAGTATTCATAAGTAAAACCTAAAGAATTATTCAGAAACATTCTAGTATGTTGTAATATAGCCAAAAGTCAAACTTTCTACTCTTAAAGTTAGAATTTTTTTATTAAATAACGCAATATTTACTGATTTTTTTTTAAATCCTTAGTGAATTCAAAACCTAACAAAACTAGCTTTGGGCAGAATGAATGATTTTACTATCGAATGAGCCATTCAAACATGCGGAAAAACATATTTTCCAACATTTGTATATATTTTTAAACAATTACCACCAGAAAGTTTTGAAAAAGAAAAGAATCAAAAGCAATGTTTCCAGCCTTCGTAGCATTTAATTTCCCGGAGCAGCGAATGAAGTACAAAAACTGATTGTACAGCAATTCCTGCAAGATTGTGATAACTACATAATGATACTTTTAAGTAAAGATGACTACCTAACGAATCCTCAACACAAGACTAGCGTGAGTAATCTTCTCAATAATCTTATGTTTTTGTTCAATGAGCCATTTGACCCCCTAAAATTAAGTCAACTAAGAGAGTTTAAAACTTTTATCTATGATCATGACTATGATCTAATTGACATCTTAACAAAACTCAAGGCAATTGCGGTGAACTCAGATGACGGCTTCACCCCTGCTAATACACTAAAACGTAGGAGAAATGATCTCAAATCTAATGTTCCCTTAAAGAATAAATATGCCAATATATCTGAAAAATACCTAGACGAAAATAACATGGACTCTTCTGAGCCCTCTCAAGGTGAGTCAGACGGTAGCTCCACTACTGAAGTAGTCCCTAAAAAACCAAAAATCCACCCCTTCTATATTGAGTTCCAAGGCAAGTGGACGGAACTTGCAAGTGAGATTAAAAAACTCAACGACAGCAATCCCTTGATTAAATTAGACGGTGAATTACTCAAAATCCACTGTAAAACTGATGCAGATTTCCGAAAAATAGAAGACTATCTTGATTCTAAAACAATTCCTTATACAAGCCTGAGCCCCGCGGAACAGCGCCCCAGGAAAGTCGTCATTAGGGGAATTCCCCCATATACCGACCCCCAGGTCATAATTGAAGCTCTTAAAGAACATAATTTCGTGGCCAATAGAGCTTCAATGATGAAAAGTAGAAAGACCGGTCGACCAATGCCCCTCTACGTCGTCAATGTTCTCCCACGCGAGAAATTCGAAGAAATCTACCAAATTCACGAAATTTGCTACATTAAAGTAGATATCGAGCGATTTAAAGGCACTGACATCGTAAAGCAATGCTACCGTTGCCAGAAATTTGGACATTCCAGCGATATTTGCCGCCTGCCGCCAAAATGTGCCAAATGCTCGGAAGAGCATTTAACTCCCCAGTGCAATATAATTGGAAAGATCATCCCCAAATGTTCAAATTGTTATGGTGAGCACGTGGCCACTTACCGTGGTTGCCCCCAAACCCACCAGTTTCATAAAAAACAGCAGGACCCCAAAACCGTCCGTAAAGAAAATCCTAAAATCATTCCGAATGCAATGGCGGAACTTTTATCTACATATAATTATGTTTGTAAGCCAGAGGCCAAAAAACCAGAAGATAAACCTACTGAAGCCCCGGCTCCGCTCCCTTCTCCCTCCCAAGATTCTAACTCCGAAAGCACTACACCAAATAAGCCAACTGACAGTCAAAATGCAACACCAGAACAACCCAATAATTCTAATTATGCTAATGACTTAAAAGAAATATTCAAGACCTTCAAGGAGATGAAAGAACTCCTAAAATTTAACAAATTCATCCAATGTTTCAAAAATATTGCTAACCAAACTAAAAATATACAAGATCCAATAGAAAAAATACTCATCCTTATGAGTGCTATAGAAACTTTAGCCACGGAATTTAACACATTTAATGATGAGTAATTCCTCTTCTACCTTTTCCTCACTAATTTTTCTTTCCTGGAACTGTAACTCCTTGCAGAATAAATTTAACGAACTTAAACTCTTTATGCACGAACATCCCCAAATTGATGTTATTTTCTTACAAGAGACTTTCAACCCCACTTTCAACATTAACATCCCTGGGTACAGGCTATTCCATACACCTCGTGCGGATGGTACACACAGAGGTGGTACCGCTATTTACATCAAGAACCATCTTCCACACTACCAATCGCACAACCACACCTTTAATGATCTTGAGTATACCAGTATTAATCTTCAACTTCCTCATATCAATATCAAATTAGCTTCTATTTATGCTCCACCCACTGGTAACTTACCTGTTAATAGTCTTACACAGCTTTTTTCACAACATCACCACTGCTTTTTCGTAGGCGATTACAATGCCAAAAGCAGGCGTTGGAATTGCCATGGCAATTCTCGGCGGGGTACCTCTCTTCACAACTTAGTCCAAAACTTAAAATTAAATCTTCATGCACCACCCAGACCAACACACATTTCCAAATTGCCTGGTGCCCGGGACTCTATCATTGATCTTGCTCTTTCCAAAAATCCTCTTTCTCCACCCCCCCCCTTCCGTGGCTATTGACTGGAATAAATTTACTAATTACCTTAATTCTCAGGACATCACCTTCCCTGATATTAACAATACCGATGACATTGATGCGGCCGTTGAACATCTCAACTCTCATATCACAAATGCTCAAAATTTTTCTACATTTAACACCTTCAAAAATAATTTTGCCTTCGTCCCACCCCGTTATATTTACAACCTTATCAAACAGCGTAATCGGCTCCGGCGACAATTTCAAAGTTCAAGAGACCCCTCCATTAAACCTCTTCTCAATAGGTTAAACAATAAAATCAAAAGCAGTCTTTATAAAGAAAAACAGAAAAGTTGGAACAACTTTCTCAAAACTTTATCATACGAGGACAACTCTCTTTGGATTCTTAAACGCAAACTGAATAAACATTACACTTCCTTTCCCCCCCTCACAACTAATAATGTTGCTGCTTATACTGACCAAGAAAAATCTAACATGCTTGCTAATTCTTATGCCACCCAATTTTCTCCTAATCCTACCCTTGCAAACCAAGCTCACCTTGATCATGTTCACGAGACAGTTCGGAACTTTTTGGCTACCCCCCCCCTCAAGATCCCCCCTAAAATTCAACCTATTGTTATCCACAATATTATCAAAAAACTCAAAAAGCGTAAAACCCCAGGATACGATAAAATTACTAAATCTGCTCTTAGAAACCTTCCTCCTAATTGCATTATCTATATCACTGACCTCACTAATGCTATCTTAAAACATAACTACTTCCCTAAACCTTGGAAACTTTCTATAATCTCTCCTATTCCAAAACCTGGTACTAACCTGTCAGACCCCACTAATTACAGACCTATCTCCTTGCTACCTTCCATCAGTAAAGTTGTGGAACGTGTCATTCGTACCCAGATGCAGGATTTCATACAACAGCACAACATTCTCATGCCGGAGCAGTTTGGCTTTCGCCCAAAACACTCAACACAACACCAGCTTCTTAGGGTTGTTGAGATTCTCAGCGAGAAACTCAATGCAAAAATTCCCGCAGCTGCCATCTTTCTTGATGTCGCAAAGGCATTTGACAAGGTCTGGCATATGGGCCTCATTTACAAATTAATTCAGCTCGGTTTTCATCCCAGGCTTATACACTTAATATATTCGTACCTTTGCGACCCCTCTTTTCAAGTCCGCATAAACAACATTCTTTCTATTATTCTCCTTATCCTATCGGGCATTCTCCAGGGGAGCGTGTTGGGCCCATTTTTATTTAACATTTTCTTTAACGATATCCCACGCTCCTTGCACACTCACCTCGCTCTTTATGCGGACGACACCTGTATTTACGCTTCGGCACACCACCCGTATACTCTATACAGGTACCTACAGACTCATGTTGATGACTTCATGAACTGGTGTATGCTTTGGCGTGTTGTCATAAATGAAACTAAAACTACTGCAGTATATTTCTCTCGCAAAATAGTTTTCCCTAACAGAATCATTATTAACAACACTGTTATCCCTTGGTCGGACCAAGCTAAGTATCTTGGGGTCATTCTGGACCGCCGCTTAACCTGGAAAAAGCACACTTTCTCCATCAGAGGTAAAGTCGCTGGAGCCTTTAACACTATAAAACCTCTCCTTAACAGTAAAACCTTGTCTGTCCACAATAAATTAATTCTCTATAACTCATGCATCCTTCCCATCATAACCTATGCCAGTCCGGTCTGGGGCTTCACTTGTAAAACCACTATGGACAACCTTAGTCGCTTGCACAATTCCAACCTGCGTACTGTCCGTAACGCATCTCGTTATCTTCGCAACTCCACGGTCCGAAGAGACCTAAAAACTACTACCTTACGTAAGCGCATAAACGACTTAGCCAAAAAATTTTATGACAAAATTTTTGACCTCCCTAATGAAATCGTAGCGGAACTACCGGATTATGACGCTTTTGAACCCCACCATCGGAAACGGCCCAGGTTTTCCATAATTATGGACACTCGGTAACATCTGAGTTCACCATGCTATATTATGCCTCCTCTGTATTTTTCTTACCTTTTTATATACTTTTCTTTAAAAAAAAAAAAAAAAAAAAAAAAAAAAAAAAAAACTTTATAAACTATAGAGACCATAAAAATTGAAAAGTTTAAAAAATAAAATGTATGGCCCTGATTAGTCCCTTTTTTTTTTTTGGTTGGATGTTGTGGTCTTGCCACCCTAGCTTTTCTTGCCCTTGTTTGGTGAGTGTTTCTCTGAACAGTACTAACTTTAACTTTCTAAATTCCTTATAGTAGTTTTATAAATACAGTTTGACTTTACTTATTTTAAGATTCATGTATTTTTTAAGATTTATTGTTAACTTTCTTTCATCTTAAGATTTTACTTAAATTTAATTTTATTCCTATTTTTCTTAATTTTTTTATTTTTCTCTTGTTAACTTCATTTTCTCTTCTAGTAGCATTGCTACAGTTTAACTTTATCACAATGGCTCATTAAAACATAAGACATTCCAATTTCCTAGTCTGGGTGTTCAGCTGATAACAGCTAGGAAACCCCTCAATGCTGATTACCTGTTCAGTACCTGTTCAGTTCGTAGCATTTATAGCTGTTTATAGCTGTTAATAGCCGTAGCTATTTATAGCTTTAAAAAAATTGATTTTCTGCTATATTGTTAGCATTCTACTATTTTTCTAACGTATGGTCTCTGAAAAGAGTCTTTTTTGTGGGGCACCCCCCTGTAGCTTTTTCGCCTTTTCCTTCTTTTTTGGAACTAATGGAATTTTTTTCTTTATTATTCTAAATTTTTCTTTTTCTTTTTTGTTTTTCTCTTTTTTAAAACATGTTATACTCGTACTTATGCACTTTTTTATTTTTTGTTATTCTTTTCTTTTTTTAAAGTAATTTTAATTTGTGGCATTTGTGGCATCACGTCTAAACATTATTTTTTTAAGGCTCCCTAATGCCCTTGCAACACAATCACCTTTCCACTGGATGTAAAGTTGCAACGCAACTAGGTAATCCATTCAGCTGATTCCATTGTTCGTAGCATTGTTCTCTTAGTATAAAAATTACCATCTTATGATCATTATAGGGTTATTTTGTAACAAGGAAAAAAAATGTATGACCCTGAAAAACGCTTTGTTTTGTTTTACTGTGACATAACATCTGTCACACTCTTTGCCGACCTACCCATACCAGCTTTGTGCGACATTGTTTCTCTTAACTCTCTTAACTGTGCTTATATGAGGACCCCAGAAGCCAAGGGGGGGGGGGGTATAAGCAAGGTTCGCACACTCCTTGGAATTTCCAAGGACTCTGACACCACTATTAATGATAAGAAAATTTACATTTAAATTTTAAAACACAGAAGTCGCAATCCCCGCTTTTATTCACAGATTTTGCAATATTTTCCTGCAGTAAAATACTTTCAAAATACTGTTAAAATTTAGTGGTAAAACTGTGCGAACCCTGGGTATAAGTGACAAAATTAAAAAAATTGAACTAAGTGCACAGACGACCTGGAAATATGCTTTTTTCTTTTCAGGTAAAGAAATATAAGTGATTTTCTAATTATGTGTTGTGTTTTAGAGATCAACCACTTTTGCTGAATAATGATCAATATTGATTAATTATAAATTTAAAGAAAATTGCACTCTACTTTTTTCATATTTATTGAAATAAGAGTTCAAAGACCACTGTGAAACAAGCAGCAGATTCCTATTTCAATCCAGTCAATTATTATTGATGTTTAACTTTAACGTCAATTATCTTTGAACTCAATTTACTTCAAATCGAAATTTTGTCACTTGTACCCCTTGGCTTCTGATGTCCTCATATATTCTTAAACTTAACTTATTTACTTTTATTTCTCGAATTAAAGTCTCTGTTAATTCTAAACCAGTAAGGTTTCTTACTATTTTACATTTATAATACTACTTCTTTTTAAACTAATTTTACATTTTTTTTTATTTTTTTTTTAAATAAAATTATTACGTAGTATTTATACTACAGTTAGACTTTCTATCACAATGGCTCATTCGTTTCAGACTTTCATCAATAGACTGGGCGTAAAGTTGAAGACGACTCGGAAGCCCCTCAAAGTGATAACACTGTTAACCCTTCGGGACTAGCGTCTATTACAGAACTTTTAATCTTTTATCACCGGTTTTTTAAAACAGAAATTTTTACATAATTGAATCGGGAACATGCTCGGATTAAATAAGGCAAAATTTACAGTAAAAATTTACTGGTGAGAATAATCACCGATTCTGAGCACCTTACGCTGAACAAATACCGGTCGCTCGTCCCCAAGGGGTTAAGCGACTGTTAAGTCGTAGCATTTTTAAACAATTATCTTCATAAACTTCGAAGACTAAAACAATTTTCATATTTTTATGGATTTTTAATAATTAATTCTAATTAAAATAGAAAATTCTTTTTCGATACAAAATTTCTGGTAGAAATTGAATTTTGAAAAAAGTTACAGATGTGGTTTTCCGCATGCCCAAATGATTCATTGGGAATCATTCACTCTGCACGAAAAAAAACTTCACCTGCATTATCCTAGTTATATTTACGTTTGCCCAAATTACACATACGTCTCTTTAGAAATTAATTAATAATTTATCACAAAAACGCCTCAGTAAAATGTGTAGAGATCAAGTGTTATAAGTGAAATATGTTACTTATACTCCTTTACACATTTATGTACTGAATTATGAATTAGTGAAAATTTCACTTCTAAAGCATTTTTCGAGAATTGTTTAAACTAAATTAGAAAATTTACATAATCATTTAATAAATTTTAGAAGGATTGAAGGATTAAGAAGTATTAATTAAATTTGGATTTATAGGGATTTTGTGCAATATTTATAACCCCCACTCAAATCTTTTATCTCTATAATAATAGCCTAAGTCATGTAAATGTCATCAATAGTTCCGGGTTGACCGCTTCATTTTTTATATGCCAAACAGATAATTTGGTAATTAAATGTTAGCCGGGCGCAGGTGATAAATCGCCAAATATTGTTCCATCGCCATCATATCATCAGTATTATAATAGCCCATCTCATGCGACAGTCATAAACAATTTTTCGCGAGGTAAATTAAAACAAAGCTTTGATGTTGAAATTAAAGTTTAGAGTATTATTTATTACCTTTTTTTTTTTTTTTTTTTTTTTTTTTTTTTTACAGAAATAAGAGAAAATTGAGAGTCATAAATTTTAAATAATTCAGTTTTCAATTAAAGTTATGTATTTTAAATAAAATGCGTGAAAGTATTATATTTTTAATGAAATTAATGAAATAAGAAAAAATACGACGGGTGCAATGTTTCGCGATTTATCACCTACACTCGCCTAACATAAAAATACAGAGTTCATGATTTCTGTATCAGAATCTTCCGATTTGGCGAAGGATTGAGCAAGTAAATTAAATTATGAATAAAAGTAACATGATACAATACTTAGCATAGATTTAAAGGAGACCAAACTGGTCGCCAAGGGCCACTAGTTTTAAATATTTTTCTTAGATTTTGTAGAATTAAGAAATGTACAAGTATAATGTTCCTACAATAGAAATATAGAAATATTTTCGAATTGAAAAATTCCCCCCCCCCCCCTCAAGCCAAGAAAGCTAACAGGATGCAAAGGCAAAAGAAATCATCCTTTAAAAAAATTTTTCTTTTGTGTAAATAATAATGCTTTTGGAACAAGATAAAGTATTAATATTTGGAAATTTTTCCAGAGAGAAACATTCGCCTTGCATACAATATTTCAAATGAAAATCAAATTTTCAAATTATTTTTGCTTAAAAGGCGCAAAGGTCAACCTAGTGAAAAAGATTCCATGCCGGGAATCGAACCCGGGCCATCAGTATAGCGCACTGACGTTCTACCGACTAAACCACATGGAACGATACACAGCCTGGAATTTCTCACTATTACAGGTTGGCAAGGCTACAAACGCAGCACAAGATGGAATATTCTCCGTGAGCCACCGACATGGGGCAAACACAGACCCTTAATTAAATCCAGCATCGATTGAATCTATATTAATATTTGGAAATTTTTCCAGAGAGAAACATTCGCCGTGCATACAATATTTCAAATGAAAATCAAGTTTTCAAATTATTTTTGCTTAAAAGGCGCAAAGGCCAACCTAGTGAAAAAGATTCCATGCCGGGAATCGAACCCGGGCCATCAGTATAGCGCACTTAACTATTTAGTTTAGCTACTTATACTAATTTATAATTTATGTGCGTAATAATTAATTTAAAAACATTAGTAAATTAAAAAACTAAGGAAATGATCAATTGTGTAAGACTATCTATATTATAAAGAAAAAACATGTCCGCGAGTAACGACAATTTCATAGCGACTGTTGCAACTGGGCATCTGAACAAACAATGTTGCTTTTTTGCAACTTATTGGTTTCTAAAAATCGCACGATTTCAACTGTTACACAATCGGAAAGGTAAAAATGTATTTTTAAATGTCACATTTGTATCATTGTATTACCTTTAAGAAAATTAAATAATTCCTAAGTGGCACAAAAAAGTAGTTAATTTAAAGACTTTAATCTTCGAATTAATCAACAATATTTGTATAACAACAGATATTCATTAGTAAAATTTGAACACTTATACAGAAACACACAACACTCTTGCAATATAGCAAAAACTCATACTTTCTACATTTAAATTTAGCAAATATTATCAGAAAACACAATATTTAATTACATTAAATAATTATAAGTGAATTTGAAACTAAGCTAGTATGATGTGGCCATCACAAAACTTTCTTCTATATAAATCACGTCAATTAAATTATTTAAATAGTACAAGAAATTACATCCATTTTAGTACCCATCCATATCAAAGTATATCTGAGTTTGAAGTTTGATGAAAATTCGTGCATTAGTGCTTGAGATAGAGCTACAGCGGAAATTCTGAAAAATATAGCATAGCAGTGCTACCTGCTGGGCGATTTACGCCAAAACATAAACAGCACTAATTGATATCAAAATATACCTGAATCTGAAGTTCGTTAAAAATCCACGCAATAGTTCTTGAGATACAGCTAGTGCGGAAATTGCAAAAAAAAAACAGCATAGCAGCGCCACCTGGAGAGAGATTTACACCAAATGCATAAAATGTCAATTCATGTCAAGGACTAACTAATTCTGAAGTTTGATGAAAATTCGTGCTATAGTTCTTGAGATACAGCTATAGTAGAAATTCTGAAAAATGCAGCATAGAAGCGCCACCTGTTGTGAGATTTACACGGAAATCTATAAAATGTCAATTCATGTCAAGGACTAACTGATTCTGAAGTTTCATGAAAATTCCTGCATTAGTTCTTGAGATACAGCTATAGTGAAAATTCTGAAAAATGTAGCATAGCACGCCACCCGTTGAGCGATTTGCACCAAAACAGAAACAGCACTAATTCATATCAAAGTATACCTGAATCTGAAGTTTGTTGAAAATCCAAGCATTAGTTCTTGAGATAGAGCTATTGCGAAAATCGTAGATAATGCAGTATAGCAGCGCCACCTATTGAACGATTTACACCAAAATGTATAAAACTTCAATTGATGTCAAGGAATAACTGAATCTGAAGTTTGATGAAAATCCGTGCATTAGTTCGGGAGATTGAGCTATTGCAGAAATAATAAAAAAATGTTGCATAGCAGCGACACCTGTTGAACGTTTTACACCAAAAAAAAATCAGGTCCAGTTTATATCAAGATCTAACTGAATCTGAAGTTATGTGAAATTCCGTGCATTAGCTCTTGAGGTAGAGCGCCCACAAAATTTTTGTCACATACAGACTCACAGAGTGACGGAGTGACAGAGTGACAGACTCACAGACAGACATTTTGTAAAAACTATCAAATCGTGTTCAGGACATTCTAAAACGTATAAATCCGTCGAAAACCGGAAGTCGAAAATTTTCACGAATCCAATACTTTCTTCTTGTAAAGATAGAAGAAAGTAAAAACTTGTCCTGAAATGCGACTGATTTATTTTTTTCGCCCAAATACCGCATCCGCCTCTCAAGAAAATATAGTCTTGATCATCATTTTATCAGAAAATTACCCATTAAAATGTATGGAGATCAAGTCCTATAAATAAAAAATAATACTTATACACTTGAAATTCTATAGTCCTTTAAGAACGTTTCTCCAAAACTGTCGACATATTACCAATTCGCAACATAACAAAAATTCAAACCCATTTGTTAAAAATTCTTTTTTCTAAGCACTATTAATTCAAAAGAGAAATATATGCTTTATGAAATCACAGCCATTCAGCAAAAAATAATAAAAAACACACTATAACAGATTCCAGTGAGCTAGATGGGGATGTCGCCTAAACAGCCTAGGGATGCTAGTTTGGCCTCCATTTTTTTGAGAAATTTCAAATTCATACCGGAAATTTTGAAAGAAGAATCTGCATGTAATCACAAAATTTCTGCCATATAATAAAGCAAAAAATACTATTTTTTTAATTTATGGAACGAATTTGTATTTTATGAATAAAATTGGGGGCCAAACTGGTTACCCTGAAACGGCCGATTTAATTTTCCTATCGTTATTCCCATCTGCGGTTACAGATGTGTTCTTGAACTGTTGAATCTTTATTATTATATTAATTGCACTCTTGCAAATTGTAAAAATAGTATATGTGTATACTACAAATTATATTTTCCGGTGAAAAAAAAAAATAGATTTTTTTTTGTTGTAAGGGTTTGTTTGTAAGGGAACGAAGATATATTTTTGCAAAATACACAATATGGACTTTAAAAACGTAACCTCTTTACTTAACCCCTTGGGGACGAGCGACACGTATACGTGCCGCATGAAGCGCTCAGAATCCTTGCTGTTCCTCACCAGAAAACTTTTACTGTAAAATTTGCCTTATTTAATCAGCGCATTTTCCCCATTCAAGAAGACAGAAATTTCTGTTTTTAAAAAACGGTGACAAAAGAAAAAGAAGGGGCCGAAGGGGTTAAAAGGCGATAAAACTTATCAAATAGATGTTACATGTTAAAAATATATTTTATTTAAAATTTCTTAGTGCTTTCGACCTGTAATTCCCACGGCAGACGTCAGAGAGTATTTTATTATCAATTATTGTTCCATTCATACAAATGTGTCAATTCGTTTGAAATGAGAGGGTATACAATTATTAAGGTAGCTGAAAATAGAAGTAGCAGTGCATTGGACTGAACTTATGTACAGAAAAGTATTGAATTGTCACTTTCATTTTTACATGCGTAACTGGACAGTAGTAGAAGATGTGTTCATGAATTGTTGAAAGCTTAATTATTAATTACACTCTTAGTAGGAGAGCTGTCGAAAATTTTAGGGTAGGTATTTGAGGCACCAAAAAAAATGTATAACACTTCTTTTTCAATGTCTGAATCCAAAATTGAATGTCTGGCTGAAGGATCGTGGAACTTAGCCCACCCGTGAATTTTTAAATTTCCAAAATTTTCGTTGTAAAAAAATATCCTTGAGGCATTTTGAAATTTTGATATCTTCAAATTTAGTATTTAATGAAATAAAAAATATAAAACCAGACACTTTAGGCGGCCCAAAAGCTGTGCCAGACACGTGTCAAGTGCCATTTTTTGACTACCCAAAAAAGGTATTTGAGGCACGCTGATATTGAGACAGAATGATATTTATGCTTAAAAAAAAAATATTTTGAAAATGACAGACACTTTAGTCGGCCCAAGAACTGTGCCAGACACGTGTCAAGTGCCATTTTTTGGCTTAAAAAAAAGGTATTTGAGGCACGCTGAGATTGAGACAGAATAATATTTATCCTTAGATAAAAATATTTTGAAAATGACAGACACTTTAGTCGGCCAAAAACTGTGCCAGACACGTGTCAAGTGCCATTTTTTGACTACCTCAAAAAGGTATTTGAGGCACGCTGAGATTGAGACAGAATAATATTTATGCTTAGAAAAAAATATTTTGAAAATGACAGACACTTTTGTTGGCACTTTCTACTTGCCAGACAACATAGAATGTTAAACGGGAGTCTCACTAAAGCTGGACTTGCGGTGCCTCGCTGAAGATTCATTTACTGGCTTACGATAAAAACAAATCGTAAACCGCGTTGCATCTTAAGATGAATTTTAACTATATGCGTGCGAAATCACTACAAATCTAACTGCGATAGGCTCTCCCAAGACCACGTGACTCATAGCAAGCATGCAGTTGTTCGAAAAATTTTGGAGTAGTAAAAAGATTCCCAATCGTAGTATACATATGGTTTTTTTTTTAGAATTTTCATATATTAAACATTAAATGATAAAGATGTGATGTATATCTATTGATACGCAACATAACAGCAAATAAAATATTTTTTTTTAACCTCTGTTTACTTTAGATTTTTTTTAAATTTATTATAATAAAATGTAGAAGGTTAAATAAAATTAATGATTACAAAAATGAAATATCCTGATAAGATTTTTTATAATTAACTATGTATATGGGTATAAAAGCATGCATATATAGTTCGTACAAAGAGTGTTTTCATCTATCAGATAGACAAGATTTATTTTAGTCAAGGACTGTGAACGTCTTACGCTATTTGTGAATATATTATTATAAGGAACCTGCAAACCCCGCGGCTTTGCTCGCGTAATATTTGAAATATGCCAAGTGATATTTATATGTCTAATTTTTATTAAAAGGTACTAACTAAATTTTTATTTTATTAAAAGGTAATATTTTATTTTATTAAAAGTTTTTTTTTTATTAAAAGGTACTTATTACTTTTAGGAATAAATCAAAAATTACTATTTAAAACACAGTTTGATTAAACATCATTATTACACTGCATTAGGCAGAAATGAGACTTAAATTAATAAAATGAAGTGAAACTAAATAAATGATAATTTAAAAAATATTTTGAAACTTTTATGCTCAATTAATACGCTCATTTCAGTATTCATTTGAAGTTTTGAATTTTTTAGAAACCATCTTCTTACATCTTAAAATTAACCATCATGTCAAATTCCAAGTCCTACCACCTCTCTCAACAAAAAGGGCTATGCTGAAACAGGAACTGTCACCATTAATTTGCCAACATTAATTTTTAAATCGGTTTGTTATTTCCTAATATTCCACAGAAACGTAATTTAAAAAGCTTTTAAAGCCCTTTTTTAGAACGTTTGTTGTTCCTGTGAACCCCAGGTGGTAGAATCACCGGCATAAAATATAGCCTGTGTAGGATCAGAGACTGTCACCATTGATTCGCAACTATTACTTTTATAATCGGTTTACATTCCCTGAAATTGCATAGAATCGTAATTTAGAACTTTTTTAGAATGCTTTTCGCACCTCCCCTTCGCTTCACCCCTTTTTAATTCGAATTTATTTTCGAAGTTCTTTCGAGGGCATTTATATTTTATAAGTAACTACCATGTCATATTTAAATTTTCTAGCCTTTTCAGTATCACAGAAATCGCAATTTAGAAAGTTTTTAGCTACTGCAACCCTCTGGTGGTAGTGGAACAGACATAAAATATAGCTTATGTTTGAGCAGATTCTGTCACAAAAATTTGTCATCATTATTTTTTTAATCGGTTTGGTAATTTATAAGTTTGCTTAAAAATTGTAATTTATAACGCTTTTCACTCACTTCATTTTTTTAAATTTGGAATTTTCTTTCGACTGTTCTTAGAAAGCAGTTACATCTTGTAAGTAAATACCATGCCATACTTCAAAGTGTTTTAGACCCCTCAGTTGTGCAAAAAACGCAAATTAGAACATGTTTTGCTTTTGCAAACCTCAGCCTCAGATGGTAGTGACCGCAACATAAAAATATAATCTATGTTATAGCAGGGACTGTCACCATTTATTTGCAACCATAACTTTTGAAATAGCTTTGGTATTTCCTTAGATTGAGTAGAAATCGCAATTTAGAACGTTTTTAGGACGCTTTTCGCGCATTTTCACCCCTTTTTAAATTTCCAATTTTTTCGAAACTGTTCTTACAGATCATTTATATCTAATAAATATGTACCTTGCCTAATTTTAAGTTGCTAGCCCCTACCGATCACAAAAATCGAAATTTAGAACGCTTTTTTGCTCCGGCAACGTCTTGGTGATAGTGATAACGACATAAAATAGTGTCTATGTTAGAGAAGAGGCTGTCAGCATCAATTTCCTACTATTACGTTTAAAATCAGATTCATTCTTCCTGAGATATTGCCGACAAATCGGCATACAAACGTTTTTAGAACGCTTTTCGCGCATTTTGCTCCTGCATCTCCTCTTGGGTAGTGGAAACAGAAATAAAATATAGCCTATCTTGGAGCAAGATCTGTCGCCATCATTTTTACACCATTATATTTGAAATCGGTTCAGTACTTCCTGAGATTGCATAGAAATCGAGATTTAGAAAGTTTTTTACAACGCTTTTTGCGCATTTTGACCCCCTTTTAAATTTCGATTTTTTTAGGAAATGTCCTTAGAGATCATTGATATCTTATAACTAACTACCATTCCAAATTTCACGATTCTAGGCCCTTCCGTAACGCAAAAGCCGCAATTTAGAACGTTTTTCTCCTGCACCCCCTTTGGGGTAGTGGCACCGACATAAAACATCGCCTATGTTGGAGCAAAGGTTGTCACCATCATTTTGCGCCATTATTTTTAGATCGGTTTGGTATTTCCTGAGATTGTGTAGAAACCACCATTAGAACGTTTTTTAGAACGTTTTTCGCGCATTTTCACCCCTTTTTAATTTCGAATTGTTTAAGAACTGTTCTTAGAAACCCTTTATATCTAATAAGTAGCTAATATTTCAAATCTCATATTTCTAAGCCCTTCAGTAACACATAAATCGCATTTTTAGAACGTTTTTTGCTCCTGCACCCCCTTTCGGGTAGTGACACCGACATAAAACATAGCCTATCTTGGAGCAAGCGTTTTCACCATCATTAAGACACCAATATTTTTTAAATCGGTTTGGTATTCCCTGAGATTGTGTAGAAACTACCATTTAGAACGTTTTTTAGAACGCTTTTTGTGCATTTTCACGCCTTTTAAATTTCGAATTGTTTAAGAACTGTTCTTAGACATCATTTATATCTTATAAGTAACTAATATTTCAAATTTCATATTTCTAGGCCCTTCAGTAACACATAAATCGCATTTTTAGAACGTTTTTTGCTCCTGCACCCCCTTTGGGGTAGTGACACCGACATAAATCATAGCCTATCTTGGAGCAAGCGTTGTCACCATCATTTTGACACCAATATTTTTTAAATCGGTTTGGTATTTCCTGAGATTGTGTGGAAACTACCATTTAGAACGTTTTTTAGAACGCTTTTTGTGCATTTTCACCCCTTTTAAATTTCGAATTGTTTAAGAACTGTTCTTAGACATCATTTATATCTTACAAGTAACTAATACTCAAAATTTCATATTTCTAGGCCCTTCAGTAACGCTAAAATCGCATTTTTAGAAAGTTTTTTGCTCCTACACCCCCTTTGGGGTAGTGGCGCCGACATAAGATATAGCCTATGTTCTAAGTTGGACTCACACCATCATTTTGATACCATTACTTTTGCAATCGGTTCGGAAGTTCCAGAGCTTACCTCCGACAAATAAACAATTTTTTCCTCTTTATAATAGGAGTATAGATAAATTTAATTTATACTATACCTAATGAAGAAGAAGGCACATTGGATATTCCTGAAGTATTGTCGACCTCGTATTTCTTCATTAAAGCGATGAAAGTTTTGTAGCAATATATGATAACCCTCTTTCAGATTAGCATTGGATGGTAAAATAATATCTTTATATTTTAACATATGTTTTTGCCGAATTTTCAGTACTTCACAACATTTTTGTAGCGTTTTTTCAGTAAAAACAGTGATTTTTTCGTCGCATTTTGCGCAAATAACACTTTATTTTTTTTCTTTCCATGATTACTACTCCAAAATTTTCACAACTGCATGCTTGATATGAGTCACGTGGTCTTCAGAGAGCATATCACAGTTAGATTTGTTGTGACTCTGCACGCATCCAGTTGAAATTCATCTTAAGATAGAAAGCGGTTTACGCTGTTGTTGTATCGTAAGTCTGTAAATGGATCTTCAGCGAGGCACTGCAAGTCCAGCTTTACTGACACTCGCGTTTAACATTCTATGTTGTCTGGCAAGTAGAAAGTGCCAACAAAAGTGTCTGTCATTTTCAAAATATTTTTTTCTAAGCATAAATGTTATCCTGTCTCAATCTCAGTGTGCCTCAAATACCTTTTTTGGGTAGTCAAAAAATGGCACTTGACACGTGTCTGGCACAGTTTTTGGGCCGACTAAAGTGTCTGATATTTTTCAAATTATTTTTTTCTAAGCATAAATATTATTCTGTCTCAATCTCAGCGTGCCTCAAATACCTTTTTGGATAGGATAGTCAAAAATGACACTTGACACGTGTCTGGCACAGATTTTGGGCCGATTAAAGTGTCTGTCATTTTCAAAATATTTTTTTCTAAGCATAAATATTATTCTGTATCAATCTCAGCGTGCCTCAAATACCTTTTTGGGTAGTCAAAAATGGCACTTGACACGTGTCTGGCACAGTTTTGGGGCCTACTAAAGTGTCTGTCATTTTCAAAATATTTTTTTCTAAGCATAAATATTATTCTGTCTCAATCTCAGCGTGCCTCACATACCTTTTTTGGGTAGTCAAAAAATGGCACTTGACACGTGTCTGGCACAGAGTTTTGGGGCCGACTAAAGTGTCTGTCATTTTCAAAATATTTTTTTCTAAGCATAAAAATTATTCTGTCTCAATCTCAGCGTGCCTCAAATACCTTTTTTGGGTAGTCAAAAAATGGCACTTGACACGTGTCTGGCACAGTTTTTGGGCCGACTAAAGTGTCTGCCTTTTATATTTTTTATTTCATTAAATACTAAATTTGAAGGCATTGAAAATTCAAAATGCCTCAAGAATATTTTTTTTGCAACGAAAATTTTGGAAAGTTAAAAATTCACGGGTGGGCTAAGTGCCACGATCCTTCAGCCAAACTTTCGATTTTGTATTCAGGCATTACAAAAGAAGTGTTGCACAGATTTTCAGGGTGCCTCAAATACCTTCTTTAAAATGTTTAATAGCTCTCGGACTATCGTGCAAATTATAAAAATATTATATAAGTATGCTACAAATTATATTTTCCGGTGTAAAAAATATTATTATTATTATTATTATTATTATTATTTTTTTTAAGGGAACGAAGATCTATTTTTGCAAAATACACAATATGGACTTTAAAAACGTAACCTCTTTACTTAAAAGACGATAAAACTTATCAAATAGATGTCACATGTTAAAAATATATTTTATTTAAAATTTCTTAGAGCTTTCGACCTGCAATTCCTACGGCAATCGTCAGAGAATATTTTGTTATTAGTTACTGTTCCATTCATACAAATGTGTCACTTCGTTTGAAATGAGAGGGTATACAATTATTAAGTACCTGAAAATAGAAGTAGCAGTGCATTGGACTGAACAGAAAAGTATTTAACTGTATCTCCATTTATTTTATTATGTCACTTTCATATTTACATACGTAACTGGACAGTAGTATAAGTAGCACTGTTTCGGATTAAATTTCCGTAGAGGAAAATATTTAACTGCCGTACTATTAATTTTAATCAGAATATCAAAAAAGATTTTGATCACGCAAAAATTATATATCCAACATATAATCACTACGCATCCACTATAAGATAATCTATAGAACTTCCTGTGTAAATGCAATAAAGTATGTAACAACGCCCTATTATACAATATATGGTTAAATATCATGAAAACTTGCGCAATGCGGCGTATTAAAACTTAAGCGTGACGGAGCTGTGGACTGACGATAATATTTTATATCTGTTGTATGCTCTTTGATTCTTTCATTGAATCTTTTTCTTGTCATTTCTATGTATTTCATTGTTCTATTACGCGTTTTTACAGGTAGATGTTTATCCGGCTGTATCATAAATTTTTTACTGACATTGTGAAGTTCTTTTTTTTGTTCTATCTTTTGTTTTTTACTTTATCTGGATTTTCTAATAAGCAGACATGAAAACACTGAATAACAGAGCTGCCAAGCCTCCGGCTTTTGGATACCAGTATTTTAACACATAAAATGTTTTCTCGATGTTTGGAACATTTGGACGATTTAAAACAACAACATTTTCCCTAAGATAATAGGGGTGTGAAAAAAGCCGGAGACATGGCAACTCTGCTGAATAATCACTTTTTTAAACATCTGTATCACACACCAATGGAGTTATGAATACAGAGGGGGAGACATATAGTATACAGTCTACATGTTGCGAGTGAAGTAACTGAGGAGGATAATACAAGATGGAGGCTGCATTTTTTTTTTTATCGGATCTGCAGTTTCTTATTACCGCCGGGGAAAACTTTCCACCAGTAAAATTGAATAGAATATTTCGTCTTATTTAAGCGTCTTATTCATGAAACATTTTCTCACAAATATGGTAAAATTTTCTATTTGCTTTTACTGGTGTCAGTTTGCCTCGCAAAACAGTCAGTTTGTTTCAAAGATTGTCACAATATTTTCAAAACGCATGGCCTGACACCCGCCAAAGTAAACTTCCACCAGGAAAATTGAAAATCTGCTTCTGCCATTATTTATGACTGAAATTTTGCATTAATAAGGCGTTTAAATAAGGAGAAAAATTCTATATAAATTTGCTGGTGGAAGTTTCAACCGGCGGTAATCAACTCCTGCGAAGGCGGTTACAGTTGAAGCTTCCCCATTTTAACCCTTAAATGTCAGGTGTTGCTTTTCGGTAACATATCCAATTTAGGCTCTAAAATACTATTAGAATAATATTGAAGCTATAATTCCTAATTTTGCCAATAAAATACATTCTGAAAATATTATTAAATCGATTTTCAACATGTAGATGGCAACACTTGTGCTGTTTAAGAATAAAGATAGATTTATTTTTTCAATTGTTGCTACTTGTTCATTTTGTTTTGTTTAGGAGCTTGCGAAATGCCCTATTTTATTCTGCAGTGAGCAAGAAAAATTTATTTCTTATTATAGTTCCTAAAATTCTTGAGTGTTTAATATTATAGAATTTTATCAAGAAAAATTTTTTTTTTTTAAATTAAAGACCAGTATTGCCGATTACTAACAAACTGTTTTTTAGCCGTAAACCATACTTAAAACAAAATATGATTTTTTAAGTATTTTTCCCATGATTTATTTAAAAAATGAAAGCCGAAAAACATTATTACAATGATTTTTGAAACAAATCAGGCATTTAAGGGTTAAGGATATGTCGGTTTATTTTTATTAATAGTTTCATGGATATATTTTCCAAAAAGTTTCGAAATAAACCCTCACTAATCTTGATATAAAATTTTCTCTTCGTTTCTATTGGATAACTAGATCTTCCCTATATAATTTTCCTTCTCCGATGCGCAACCAGAGCCCTGTTTAGCTAACCCTTTTAGAGGCAAACTCACTGGTGGAAAATTGGTGCAGAAGTGAAGCCTATTGACACCACTAAATTTTAATAGTATTTTTCGGCTTATCTAATGACAGAATTTCACAGTTTTTATTGTTGAAGAATACTATAAAAAGTTAGTGGTGTCAATAGGCACCACCTCTTCGCTGATTTTCCACCACTGGGCAAACTACTTCTTTTACTAAAATGCTGAAATTATTGATTGACATCAGGATTAACAAACAAATTTATTTGCAAATGCGTAAAAGCGTTTCTTCACGTATATTATTAAAGCAAAATTTTATTTCAAAATTTCAATTATTTCAAATATTTCAAATTTTTGGTGTGAATGTGGTATTTTTGAATAAATATTAAGTGGGAATATATAATATCTACCGACCTTCAATGAGGCATCGTAACCCTTTGTATCACCGTGTTGCAGATCTGCAACATACCCAAAAAGTTAATGTTATTTCGACAGTAAACTTCAAAAGGCGATTTTGCTGATTGTTGTTATTCTATTACACTGCCATTAATATACTTATTTCATTAGATCCGCAACAAGCGGCGATACTTTTTTTTTTGTTTTCGCGCCAAAGTTTGATTTATCGCTTGATCAGCTACACGTGATTTTTGCTTTGAAATAGTGGAGTTAAAAAAAGTCTGCAGACGTCTGCAAGTATATTGTTTACAAAGGTAAGTTTAAATTCTTTATTTAAAGACCATTTTCGAGCCAGTAAATTTGTAATATGTATAAGATAAACGTAAACTTTTGTTTGTTGCAGATCAGCAACAAAGCGCCATGTCTTCACTTGTAATGGATTTTTTTTTTTTAAATATCAAAAGAGCACGATATAAAATTTCCTCTAATCGTTATCTAAGTTACATTTCTTTCGAAAGAGCAAAATTATTGAAAAGGGGAAACATACGTCTATTTTTATATTGTTTAATTGCTATAGGGCAAGCTAGGGATCTCCCACCACCACCACCTCTGAAAAATTAATACCAAGTCCAAAGTTAGCAAAAAAGGGAAAGGCCGCGTAGAAAAAATAAATTCAATAGAGAAAGCATAGAACCCCTACTCAACATATTCCATTAAACAAGTGCGCCTAGGCGAAATTGGGCAGTGGCCATATTGGGCAGAAAAAATAATACGTTGTGAATACCCGGATTGTAAAGGCTTTACTCAAACTGTTTGTGAGAAATGTGGTGTAGGACTTTTCTACAACAAAACTAACAATTGTTTAAAAATTTTTCATGTAAATTAAAATTTTAAATATGTTCAGATTTTGTGCCACTTGGCAAGATGTTGCAGATATGCAACAAACCCATTTTTCCAAATAAAATTTCATTTTTCTGTTCTGAATTTTTTGTATTATTTTTTCCATGCTTAAAATGATGCATTTTAATACATGTGTAAAAAATTTTCAAATCGGTGTTGTTGAGTTACAAAGGGTTAAGGGTGTAGGATACCTTTGAACATGTCGTAAAAGTAAAAAATATCACTATGTTCCAAGCTTCAAAACTTGTGTAATAAGTCAAAAATAAAAATCAAACTTCATTTAAATATAAAGCTCGTATTTATATTTATATTTAAATCTATGTATATATACTTGTAAATTCATAAATAAATATTGAAATGATAAGTTAAAAAATATATGATGATAAGAGAAAAAAAATCTTGCGCGCATGATAAAATCGGAAAATATGTATATAAAGAGGAAATTTTGGCGAAACGAAATACAAAATAGTTTTACCTTTATACTAAAACCAGAATATTTGAAAACAATATTGACTAAATTAAAAATTAACAGAAAATTAAAAAATTTCACTTAAAAAAAATATTTTCAATGTAAAAAAACAGAAAAAAAATAAAATATTACCTTTTTCTGGTTTTAAGTTTTAGATAATGCAGAAATGAATATTTTTTGAAAATTTCTTTTGATTGCCATGCATACTTTTTTAATAAGACTGCGCGCAGCATCAAAATTGATCATTTTGAATAAACGAAACGTAGAGTTTAATTATCCTATGTTGTCTTAATATGTAGTCTTAATAAAATTGCCATAATTAGTAAATTAAAGGAAATTTTTTTAATGCGGTTTTTTGTATATTGTTCAGAAAAGATTACGGAATCAAATTGTGTATTAAAAAAATTCGAGAATTTTGTAGGTTTAAAGCTATCCTATCCCCTTAATGTTTTTTTTCACGCCATGCTTGACAGGCGGACGTTTTTCGAGATGACAGTAATTCCAACCCCGTGTTTTCCAGCATTATTTCTCTTGGGACTACGGTAATCCCCACGTAAATAAAAACTTAAACAATTTCAAAAAGTTAGTAGAGCAGTTTGATATTAATCATCACTATTTCCGAATACTGGAATCATTAATCTTGATTTTTAAAATGTAACATGTTTTAAGAGAAAACATTTAGTTTCTTTTTTAGTATGGAGAAACTTCGCCTTCTTTAACACTAGAACGGCGGCGAGGGGTCATTTTGACCCTTGCCAAATGAATACATGTCGATTCGAACCAGAAATTTTCTTTGAATATACGATTAATATATGCTGTTCAAAAATATTTTAAATAAATAAGTCAAATAGTTTTAAGTAAAATTTCTGATGTGAAATGTTTTTTATAAAACTTCAGTTAAATTTTCCGCCGTTCTAGTGTTAATCAGAAAAAATTTTGTATATCTTGATTGCTACAACTATTTTGAAATTGAAATATTTACCTTTTTTTATTTGGTATGAAACTGTCATTAAATCTAGTAAATATTTCTATTTTAAAAATGTGGTAGCAATCAAGCGCTCATACTTTAAAATATACCCCCAGCTGGCGACCCATTTTGATGTTTAATAACTCATAAAATAATAAAGATAGATTAAAATTAATAACATAAATGGTTAGATAGACTCAAAAAGTTTCATGACCCTTGTCAATGAACTTCCACGTGTGCCCCCTTCGTCGCACGGAGAATATCAAGTCGATAGTCAATTTCACGCCAGGTAGCGGCAAGCATGTCGTCATCCACAGAGGCTATTGCGATTGTAATTCTGGCTTTTAAGTCATCAATGTTCGACACTCTCCTACTGTAAACATTGTCCTTTACAAATCCCCAAAGGAAAAAGTCCAGCGGCGTTATATCAGGTGATCTGGGTGGCCAAGGAATTGGACCTCCTCGCCCAATCCATCTTCCTGGAAAATGGTCATTCAAAGAAGTACGAACGATGGTACCCCAATGAGGTGGTGCACCATCTTGTTGCAAAAATGACATGTGGCTGAAGCTCTTCTAGTTGTGGAAATACGAAGTTTTCCAACATGTCTAAGTATATGACTGATGAGACCGTCTCTTCTGTAAAAAAGAAAGACCCAGTGACTCGGTCGTACACCACACATTAATCGTCCACACCACACATTAATCTTTGGGGAATCCCTTACTGCCTCACGGTATCCATGGGGGTTTTCAGATCCCCATATGCGCACATTATGGCGATTAACAATGCCAGAAACATGAAAGGATGCTTCGTCGGAGAACATTATGCGCTTCAGAAAATCAGCATCATCTTCTATTCTCCTTAGCATATCTGTTGCAAAGGCCATCCTCCAAGGCCTATCGTCCGGTTCCAAAACTTGAACAATTTGAACTTTGTATGCATGCAGTCTTAATTTTTTCTTAATAACCTTGTACACCGTCAAAATTGACATATCCAATTCTCTTGCCGCTGATCTCACAGATCTTCTAGGATTGTGTAAAAATTGTCTCTGTGACGCCCTCAACATCAAAATCACTTGTGCAGGGACGTCCGGAACGTTTCTTATCTGCGATACTTCCAGTTTCTAGAAAATTCTTTTTCCACCGCAAGATGCTGCTTTTGGATGGAAGATCTTTTTGGTAAATTCTTCTGCAATTTCTCTGCGCTTGCACTATCGATTTTGTTTCTATGAATCACTATAAAATCTGTGCTTTCTCTTGTGGTGTATGCATTCTCCTTAATATCCGCTCGAATAAAACATCACGTACAAAAGTAACATAGAACAAGCACATCAAAAGTAAACATAACATCATAGCTGCCAACATTCCACTAATCTTCCGTAATGTCTGGATTAATTTGACTCAGGTTAACCACTTTCGAACCAGATAGTTTATTTCATGAATCTTTCTTTATTAAATTCAAGGTTTCTACGTAGAACATACTTAAATTCATTTCTTAAAAAAAATTTCTGGTTCGAAACGTATTAAACCAGAGTCAAATTAACCCATGTACTACGGAAGATTAGTTTGAGGTTGACACCTATGTAACATTGCAATAGTTGCCAAAAACAAAACAGAGAAAAATGCAATTAATAAGCAGACGATATTTACAGAAGTACAGATATTTAGACTGGAAAATGAAATTATCTGAAATTAACCACACGCTCAGACGATATTTACAAAAGTAAAGATATTCAGATCTGAAAAGGAAAATATATCAGTTATTCCATCAATAAATGCCATAAGTTTGTTTATATCTTCATTATATTATGAGTTATTGAACATGAAAATGGGTCCGGGACTTTATAAACACCCTGTATTTTATAAAAAAAATAGAGAAAAGCTAAAGCATTCCAAATAAAACTACGAAAATTTATGTCGACATTTATTTATTTATTTGGCTTGTTACAATGTTTTTCACATTCCCATGTGGTTCTAGTACACTTTTTTATATGCAGGCATCGAAGTATGTTGGAGATATTTTATTGTTCCCAACCAGAATCTCCAATCAAATTATTTTCACCTTCCCATGAGATGCTTCAAAAGTTTCTTATGTACGAAATAAAGGCATTGAGCTATCAATATTCTTTAGCAGTAGCATTTATATTTCTTTATGAAATGTGAAAGAACAAAAATTAAGTACATTTATTATAATTTTCGCGAAAATAATTTATAAATACATATTGCTTAAAGCTATGAAAGTGGAATGACCAAAGCGATATAAGTAAGCTTACAAACTTAATACTGGAATCGGGCGTAAATTAAGACAATTGCGCCATCTTGTGGACGGGGTGATAATCCACATAGCCGGGCTTTTAGTGTGGTGTCATATATGATAGGATCAAGGCTAACGAGAAAGACAGGCTACCGCGGTGAATCCTATTCTTCTTTTTTTTACAGACCGCTGGAGTCACGTGATGCTCTTTTCGCACAACTTCATTGGTGCATTCGAGCATCACGTGACTCCAGCTGTCTGTGAAAAACGAAGAATAGGATTCACCGCGGTAGCCTGTCTTTCTCGTTAGCCTCGTGATAGGATATCTACCATCTGCGTATATTTTCTAAAACTTTAGTACCACAGTTATTGCAAAGTAATGACGTAGCAAGATGGGCGTCCTGATGCACTTGACACCACGAAGTTTTCTTCGCCTCGTCAGAGACATTTCAGCTATTAATCAAGGTGAAAAAAAAACTTTACAATTTTAAAGAAAACAGTTAGGCGTCTTTCTGTAGTTTAACCCCGTCCGCTACGTGGCGTGCGACCTTGATTGATGTGACCTCGCCTTTAATCTTGCGGTTACCTCTCCCATTTAACCCCTTAATTCTCGCTCCCGTCATGTTCTCGGGCTGTGTCTTTTACTCAGATTGCTTGATTCCCACCAGTTTTATAAAATAGTGAAATTGGCTATATTTTAGTATCGTTTTTCCGGTCATTAAATAAGGTGAATATTTCTTTTCCATAAAAGTGATGCCAATAAGCAATTTGAATTTTTAAACCGTAATTTAATTCGAGCGTTAAGAGGATAAGATAGGACGCTTACTTATATCGCTTTGTGGAATGTCTGGAATGATTCATATATATATATATATATATATATATACTTCTATACTCCTATTATAAAGAGGAAAAAATTGTTTATTTGTAGGAGGTAAGCTCTGGAACTACCGAACCGATTCCAAAAGTAATGGTATCAAAATGATGGTGTTAGTCCAACTTAGAACATAGGCTATATCTTATGTCGGTGCCACTACACCAAAGAGGGTGTAGCAGTAAAAAACGTTCTAAAAATGCGATTTTAGCGTTACTGAAGGGCCTAGAAATATGAAATTTTGAATATTAGTTACTTATAAGATATAAATGATGTCTAAGAACAGTTCTTAAACAATTTGAAATTTAAAAGGTGTGAAAATGCACAAAAAGCGTTCTAAAAAACGTTCTAAATGGTAGTTTCTACACAATCTCAGAAAATACCAAACCGATTAAAAAAATTTTGGTGTCAACATGATGGTGACAACGCTTGCTCCAAGATAGGCTATGTTTTATGTCGGTGCCATTACACCAAAGGGGGCGTAGGAGCAAAAAACATTCTAAAAAATGCGATTTTAGCGTTACTGAAGGGCCTAGAAATATGAAATTTTGAATATTAGTTACTTATAAGATATAAATGATGTCTAAGAACAGTTCTTAAACAATTCGAAATTTAAAAGGGGTGAAAGTGCACAATAAGCGTTCTAAAAAACGTTCTAAATGGTAGTTTCTACACAATCTCAGGAAATACCAAACCGATTTAAAAAATATTGGTGTCAAAATGATGGTGACAACGCTTGCTCCAAGATAGGTATGTTTTATGTCGGTGCAACTACCCCAAAGGGGGTGCAGGAGCAAAAAACGTTCTAAAAATGCGATTTATGTGTTACTGAAGGGACTAGAAATATGAAATTTGAAATATTAGCTACTTATTAGATATAAAGGATTTCTAAGAACAGTTCTTAAACAATTCGAAATTTGAAAGAGGTGAAAATGCGCGAAAATCGTTCTAAAAAACTTTCTAAATGGTGGTTTCTACACAATCTCATGAAATACCAAACCGATCTAAAAAATAATGGTGTCAAAATGGCGGTGACAACCCTTGCTCCAACACAGGCTATGTTTTATGTCGGTGCCACTACCCGAAAGGGGGTGCAGGAGCAAAAAACGTTCTAAAAATGCGATTTTTGCGTTACTGAAGGGCCTAGAAATATGAAATTTGTAATATTAGCTACTTATTAGATATAAAGGATTTCTAAGAACAGTTCTTAAACAATTCGAAATTTAAAAGGTGTGTAAATGCGCAAAAAGCGTTCTAAAAAACGTTCTAATGGTGGTTTCTACACAATCTCAGGAAATACCAAACCGATCTAAAAAATAATGGCGTCAAAATGATGGTGACAACGCTTGCTCCAACGTAGGTGATGTTTTATGTCGATGCCACTACCCCTTAGGGGGTGCAGGAGAAAAACGTTCTAAATTGCGGCTTTTGCGTTACGGAAGGGCCTAGAATCGTGAAAATTGGAACGGTAGTTAGTTCAAAGATATCAATGATCTCTAAGGACATTTCCTAAAAAAAAATCGAAATTTAAAAGGGGGTCAAAATGCGCAAAAAGCGTTGTAAAAAACTTTCTAAATTGCGATTTCTATGCAATCTCAGGAAGTACCGAACCGATTTCAAATATAATGGTGTAAAAATGATGGTGACAGATCTTGCTCCAAGATAGGTGATACTTTATATCTGTTTCCACTACCCCAGAGGAGATGCAGGAGCAAAATCCGCGAAAGGCGTTCTAAAAACGTTCTAAATGCCGATTTGTCGGGAATATCTCAGGAAGAATGAACCTGATTTTAAACGTAATGGTTTGAAAATGATGCTGACAGTCTCTTCTCTAACATAGACGCTATTTTATGTCGGTATTACTATCACCAAGACGTTGCAGGAACAAAAGAGCGTTCTAAATTTCGATTTTTGTGATCAGTAGGGGCTAGCAACTTAAAATTAGGCAAGGTACATATTTATTAGATATAAATGATCTCTAAGAACAGTTTCGAAAAACTTGGAAATTTAAAAAGGCGTGAAAATGCGCGAAAAGCGTCCTAAAAACTTCTAAATTGCTATTTCTACTCAATCTAAGGAAATACCAAAGCTGTTTCAAAAATAATGGTTGCAAATCAATGGTGACAGTCCCTGCTATAACATAGGTTATATTTTATGTTGCTGTCACTACCATCTGAGGGTTGCAAAAGCAAAACATGTTCTAATTTGCGTTTTTTGCACAACTGAGGGGTCTAACACTTTGAAGTATGGCATGGTATTTACTTACAAGATGCAACTGCTTTCTAAGAACAGTCGAAAGAAAATTCCAAATTTAAAAAAAATGAATTGAGTGAAAAGCGTTATAAATTACAATTTTTAAGCAAACTTATAAATTACCAAACCGATTTAAAAAATAATGATGACAAATTTTGGTGATAGAATCTGCTCAAACATAAGCTATATTTTATGTCTGTTCCACTACCACCAGAGGGTTGCAGTAGCTAAAAACTTTCTAAATTGCGATTTCTGTGATACTGAAAAGGCTAGAAACTTTAAATATGACATGGTAGTTACTTATAAAATATAAATGCCCTCGAAGGAACGTCGAAAATAAATTCGAATTAAAAAGGGGTGAAGCGAAGGGGAGGTGCGAAAAGCATTCTAAAAAAGTTCTAAATTACGATTCTATGCAATTTCAGGGAACATAAATCGATTATAAAAGTAATAGTTGCGAATCAGTGGTAACAGTCTCTGATCCTACACAGGCTATGTTTTATGCCGGTGATTCTACCACCTGGGCTTCACAGGAACAACAAACGTTCTAAAAAAGGGCTTTAAAAGCTTTCTAAATTACGTTTTTGTGGAATATTAGGAAATAGCAAACCGATTTCAAAATTAATGTTGGCAAATTAATGGTGACAGTTCCTGTTTCAACATAGCCCTTTATGTTGGGAGAGGTGGTAGGACTTGGAATTTGACATAATGGTTAATTTTAAGATGTAAGATTTTAAGATGTATGGTTTCTAAAAAATTCAAAACTTCAAATGAATACTGAAATGAGCGTATTAATTGAGCATAAAAGTTTCAAAATATTTTCTAAATTATCATTTATTTAGTTTTATTTCATTTTATTAATTTAAATCTCATTTCTGCCTAATGCAGTGTAATAATGATGTTTAATCAAACTGTGTTTTAAATAGTAAGTTTTGAATTATTCCTAAAAGTAATAAGTACCTTTTAATTAAAAAAAACCTTTTAATAAAATAAAATATTACCTTTTAATAAAATAAAAATTTAGTTAGTACCTTTTAATAAAAATTAGACATATAAATATCACTTGCCATATTTCAAATATTATGCGAGCAAAGCCGCGGGGTTTGCTAGTATATATATATATATACATCAAAGGATAAAAATTAAGTAATACACTTTTTTTAAATTAATATTTAAAATTTCTAATTTCTTTTTCTAATAGGAATATAGGTACAAAGCTAAGTTTCATCTTTGACATTTATTGGTGTAATAAATGTATACTTAAAGTTGTATACTTAATGTAAGTATACTTAATGTATGTATACAATGTATACTTAAAGTTTCAGTTAAAATGAACTTTCGATGATTTTTAAAGCAAAACATATAAATAGCTATTATCTTTTACCAATGTGACAGATATAAAATTCAGTTGATTACTTTAAATAAACAGATTATATTTGAGTAATAGATTTTAATCAACTTTTTCCATATTTGACAGTTATTAGATGTAAAACATATAAATCGGAGTACATAATTATAATAAAAGATAATTTCCCATTAATATAAAAAAAATGTATTTGAAATTACATAAATCTTAGTTCCTCTAGTTGACAGTTAATAAAAGGTAAATCATCATCGTCTCTCTGGCTGACATTTTTCAAAAGATAAATCATCATTAATGTCAGTGTAATGTCAATAATGTTGCATTTTAGTGGTACAATCAAAATGATGCAAGACGTGTGTAATATCAGAACACCCATAGTTTAAAATAGTTTTAACCAATAAAAGTAAAGATTTCTCCTATTATGAGACAGTCTGCCCTCTGGCAGAAATAATGTGAACCACCCTTTCTATATACTGTAGAGCAAGTTTTTGCATGGCTCTTATCATCATGGATTGTTAAAGTAAGATAAGTTGCTCAGCTGAGCGTTTTCAGAATAGTTGGGACTGATAACCCTGCCAGTTATACATGGTTTCAAAAAGACCTAGTATGTAAAGAAAAGAGAATAAACCAGCTCTCAAGAACTATACTTCGTATTTGCTGTGTCTTGAATCGGCCACAAACATTTATTCACAAACCTAGAATCCGCAGATCAACATGCGAGAAAGGGAGTGCGACGCGATCTTCACACACACACACACGCACACATATATGTATGATCATTTAATTTGGTAATAACAAAAATGTATTTCTTTTACTTTTTGGTAGAATTATTTTATTCTTTTTAGAACTTTCCAAAAAATTTGAAAAGCGTTTAACCCTCTCGCTGCGTAAGTAATTCTTCGCGATGAGCGTCTTTCACAGAATTTTTATTCTTTTATCACCGGTTCTTTAAAGCAGAAATTTTTGACTATGGTAATCGGGGAAATGTCCTGATTAAATCAGACAAAGTTTTCGCTAAAACATAACTGGTGGGAATAACCAAATAGTGTTAGTTAGACGGAAAAATGTATGCCCGAGCATATCTCGGGCTGCGCAGCGAGAGGGTTAAGAATTCAATTTGTCTGGTCTTGCTCGAGCTAAATAGACTCGGGTTTTCATGTAATTTGCATATGTTATTATGAATTAGTATAAAATGTACGGTATTAATAACATAAATACGTAGTCTTTATTGTTCATTTACTGGGACAAACAACAGAAACGCGTTACATTATATTCTATGGTGAAAAATCATTTATGATGCAGATTATGATATTATGACATTTTCAAACTTAATGAAATTTATATGCCTCAGTCAGATGGATTATCATATGTTTTCTAAGAAATCACGAATAAGTAGCATTTTAGTTCGTTTACAGGGATGCACAAAATGATTCCACTTCATTATGATATATTCATAGAACTATTAATAAAGAGGAACTGACATATCCTTAAAATGGTAAAGCTTCAACTGTAAACACTTTCGCAGGGGTAGATTACCGCCGGCGGAAACTTCCACCAGTAAATTTATATACAAATTTTCTCCTTATTTAAACGTCTTATTAATGCAAAATTTCAGTCATAAATAATGGCTAAAACAGATTTTCAATTTTCCTGTTGGAAGTTTACTTTGGCGGGAGCCAGGCCCTGCATTTTCACCATATTATGACAACATTTGAAACAAACTGAGTGTTTTACGAGGCAAACTGACACCAGTAAAAGCAAATAGAAAATTTTAAAATATTTGTGAGAAAATGTTTCATGAATAAGACGCTTAAACATTTAGCGGGCGGTGTCCACAAAAGCGGACACATAATTTTAATTCCAAAATTGACAAACATCACCAGGAATATTTCATTAAAATTTTGCTTTTATAAATTACGGGAAAATAAGAAAGTTTTTATTTTCTAATAAATTCGTTTGTAAAGTTTGGTGTCAGTCCAACATTTTGTCATTTCGCAAACAGGCTTACTCCGCGCCGGAAAAGGTTAAATAAGACGAAATTTTTTATTCAATTTTACTGGTGGAAAGTTTGCCCCTGCGGTAATCAGAAACTGCAAATACGATTTAACCCAGTGTTGTCAGATGGGCTACTTTTTTTAATTCAGATTCTTGATTGGCACCACTTTTTTGAAATGGTAAAATACCACTTATTTAATGACATATTAATTAAGGCGAAAACAAAGGGAATTTTAACGTTTAAAGAAGTGGTGCCATTCAAGAAATCTGAATTAGAAAAAAGTAGCCCACTGGCAACACTGATTTAACCCTTTCAGGGGCAAAGCACTTCTATTAGTAAAATTCTGAAATGAGTGACTGACACCGGAAATTACAAGCAAATTTATTTGAAAATAAGTAAAAGCTTACCTTTACGTACTTAATAAAACAAAAATTTTCAAAACAAAATTCTGGTGTCAATGTCCCGTTTAGGAATTAAAATTAGGTGATCCAAAAATGAACTACTGCCTTTGAAGGGGTTAAAAAAAGCAGCCGCCATCTTGTGACAACCTTCTCAGCTACTTCACTCGTAACATGTAGACAGTACACTATATATCTCGTCCTCTTTATTCATAACTCCATTGATATATATATGGGAAACTCGTTTGCGTGGAGTTGTAATGATACCACTTCAAACATAATGAAATTAAAAAGAAGGACTGAGATGTGCTGCATTATTTCTGTAGAATATCATGAGCGTAGCATATAATCGCTCATTTACAGAGATGCACAGAAGAACTAGATTACAGGACTCACTAAGATCTAAAAATGCTCGAAGTATGTTTTTCTCTGCTGTGGGTCATGTCCATGTCAGTTCAATCAATTTTTTTATGGTTTGTAACCCGACCGACAGGAATTTGGGTGAAACTCTGTGTACATACTAATTCTATCTTGATATGAATCCATCAGATATTTTTCCTTCCTAGATCTCATAGTTTGTGAGATATGAGTGGTCAAATTTTTGGATTTTTCCAAATCGCACATTTCTGAATCTGTATTTTTAGACTGCAGTTCCATTTTCAAAAAATTGTTTCTCTGGATCTAAAATGCGAATCATCTTAAAATTATCACTGTAAGTACATCAAAAGATGCAGATTTTAACTAAAAAAATATTTAAAAATAATTTTAAATATTTAGGGCAAAAAAATTAAACCAAAGTTGAAAGTTATAGTTATTTTTCCAAATTTTTGTGCTTTTACGAAAAAGGCTGTACACAAAAAGGCAAATAAATTTTCCAATTTCTTTTTGTTTTAAATAACAGTTTACACTTTGGGATTTCTAGTTATGAAATAAAAATGATGTCTTTCTCATGACTTATGCAAAATATTTTCACTGTTTTTGGAAACTACACCAATGAAGTAAAAAAAAATTCTACCTAATTTTAGCTGTGGTGCCTAAATAACTTCTGGGGTTCCTATGACTTGTTGAATATATTATTCAACGTTTCATTCTTCATTTCTTTTGCAAAGTAAAGTTTTTGCTTTGTTTTTTTCTTCTGAATAAAAGGGGGAAAATTCTATGACTGTAGTCTATCCCCCCTCCATTAAATTTTGTGCATAATCCTTATTTTCATTTATTTCGTCATTCATATATTTTCTTTTATTATAAGCATTTTTTTTTTAAATTTAAACAATCTCTTAATTTTGTTTTTACAATATAACTGTAAACAAAAAATCTTTTGTTGGTGTAGAATAAGAAAATACAAGAATGACTTTTAACCCCTTAACCTACAATGACGGGCATAGCCCGCGTACGATGATCGAGCCAAATGTAAATTCTTCTTACCACTAAAATTTCACAGTAAATATAGTTTAATTAATTTAATCGTCGAAATTCCATGATTAAACAAAAAAAAAATCTCTATTAAATTTTAGTGGTAGCTATGGATTTGCCAAACCGTGGAGCTGTTAAAAGTAAATCCTAAGTTAAGGGGTTAACCCCTTGGGGACGAGCGACACGTATACGTGCCGGAAATACGCCTAAGAATCCTCGTTTATCCTCACCAGTAAAATTTTACTGTAAAATTTGCCTTATTTAATTGGGGCCTTTTCCCGATTTGAATAGGCACAAACTTCTGTTTTTTAAAACCGGTAGCAAAGTAATAAACATTTCGTAAAAGGCTCCCGTCGCGAAGGGGTTAACAATCACATTTTCAATATTTTTTTTCTGTGTGTGTGTGTTTGAATTAAAATACTTTATATGTATTTAACATTTTTTTAAACTTTCTATTTTATTATCTTGGATAATTTTAATCATTTTAATTATGTTTTTTAAATACCTTATATTTAACAAAGCTAAGCTCATTTGTACAGGATGAAACATATTTCTACACCTGCCTTGTGTAAACACATTCTGACAAAGGCAGGATAAAAATTTTAAGTAAAAGCAGGTGTTTTTGAATCTTTTAATCAAATTGTTATTATTCTGCTGTTTCTCATAATAGAAGGGTGGTCTAATTTTCCTTGGGCTGCAAAAGAAAATAATATGAGAATTTGAAGTAACTGATTATGCTGCCAGACAGTCATGACAACTTCTGGCAAGTGAACCACTTTTGGTGCTGCTCGCACCTGTCATTGAGACTTGGTGCATTTTAAAGCACTATATTAGGAAGTTTGAGAATCGATAAAATTTTTCTGTTAAAATTAATTTTTTTTTTATTTTTCAGCAGCATAACTTTATGAAAATCCAATTTTCGAATCCACTTATCAGACTATTAACATACAATTTTTTTTAAAGAAAAGCATTTAAAAATACAAATTAGTCAATAGTAAGTATAAAATATTGGAAAAAGTTTAGAAATTCCTTCAAGAACTTACGAAATTGATTTTGAAAAATTACAACATTATATTCACATTTTTGGCGGGAGAAAAGTTGCGATTTTTTTTTGGCAACCCTATCCAAATGTCATAGCTGCTTGTGTGTGAGCGAGGAGTGGCTTGGACTTCGCTAGAAATTATAATGTTCGACCTAATTAGGCACAGTAAAATTTCTAAATTGTATAAAAATATTAATTTATGATTACTTTTACCAAAAGATACAACATTTAATGCAACAACGTTTCATTTTAAACATTCGAAACTTTATTCTGCCTGACTTCAAGAGAAAACAGTTTGCTTATTTTGTATTTCCTCAAAAAGCTGTCGTTTTGTTGAATTTCAGCAAAAATTTTACTTTTCTTATTCAAGATGAGGTTTAAAGTTACCATTTGACCAAAAAGCTGCACTCTTCATCCAACTGTTATGTACTGTACACCCTATCTCTCAGTATTAGATTATCAGCGAGCAATATACACATTTTATCTTATGATATGTAACATGATGTCACGCTTGTGTGTTTAACAAAGAAGGAAGTTATGTACTGATGTAAAGATGCTATGAGCTGATGTAAAGAAAGTCTGACTTTAGTGGTGGGTGCTCTGGCCAATATAAAAATTGCAAATTTTAATAAACCTTTTACCAAAATGAAGAGAATTTCCCCTTAAGATATTTAACAATACTTTTTTTCTGGGGAGTAAGGGGAAGGAGGAGGGATAGCCACCGATTTTGAAATACAAAGACAATAGTGTTTTATATACTAAATTACGAAGATCTTCATATATACCGATGTTTTCTTATGTTACTATGTTTGGAATTACAGTAAGATAGGAAAATTGAAATATATTTTAGAAAGTTCTCAATGTTGCATGTTCATTATAAGTATAAATTTAAAATTGCACAAAGAAAGAATGCTGCAAAGTAAGTCTAAGTGATACTGCAAAAGTACGTCATTTATTTCTATATTTATATTTAGTTCAGTTCTATTTTTGAATGTCAATCTTTTAAATATAATGTTTATTCTGATTTTCTAGTTTAAAAAATTTGCATATAATTTAATAAATTCTTTATTTTTTACATAAAAAAAATCACAACAACCTAAATTTTTAAAATGTTTATAAGCAATTTTATTTCATGTATTAGATTTAATTAATGGTTATTTCAATTTTAATAAAAATGATGTCTTTCTCCTAGTTTATGTAAAAAATTTTCCCAGTTTTGGGAAATTGCACCAATCAAAAAAAAAAAAAAATCTATGCCTAATTTAAGCTGTGGTACCTAAATAATTACTGTAGTTCCTATTTTGCAAAGTAAAGTTTTTGTTTTGTTTTTTTTTCTGAGTAAAATGAGAAAAAAATCTATGACTGCAATGCCCCCCCTTCCATTAAATAACATGAACCAAACAGTATCTCATAGTTCTTCTGATATTTTAATTTGAAAGCACTTCCATTGCTAAAACTTTCAAATAAATGATTGGCACCGGAATTTAAGAACAAATTTATTTATAAATAAGAAAAATACTATATTTCACACACATGTTAAATAGATAAATTTTTATAAAAAGTCTGGTGCCATTGTGGCGCTTGGGAATTAAAATTAAGTGGTTTCATAAATATACCACCGCCCTTGAAAGGGTTAAAAAAGAAAAGAAATTATAATTAGAAGTCATACTGTCAATAAATAATATTTTTTTTTACTCTATGTCAATTGAAAAAATAAAGATAGAGTATTAACATTTAGAAGAGTTGATGTTTATTTAAATTAGTACAATTTTTTTAAATTTATTTTTAACTTCTGCCTGTAAAATAATAAAAATTAGAAATGTATTATCTTTACTTACGGTAATTAAAAGTCTTATGAGTTTTTTAATATGTATTTTATTGCATTAGATTTTCTTATTTTACTGTCTAGTACATATATAAATGGAATCAGATCATTCCCTCATATTAAAATTATGAGTGAATGATTGTGAGTGAATGACGAAATACATCTGAAAATCATGTTATACAAAAGTGATTAGTGTTAGGTATATTTTTGGTTACTAAATATCTTTTGAAACACATATCTAATAATATAGCAACATAAAAAGATAGTTCATTAGTTTTTATAAAATTTATAATAGATGAGGGAATGACGCGTAATAAAAATACTTACATTGATCTAGTACTTCAAAGCCATATACTAACTATTCATGAACGTTTTTGAGCAAACAACCACATGTATACTTCACTTTACTCTTGTACAAACTGCCTTAGACGTATATGAAGCATGTGCTGCTTTCTACTAACAAGGAAGGTCTCCTTACTGGACATACTCGGAATATTTTGAAAAAATACCAATTAAACTACTTATGTATGTAATAAAGGATCAGTCAAATTTAGTGGTGGAATTACAATAGAAAGACTGTAAAAAAATTAAATACTTTCGAGTGTTTGGCGCGAAAAGACGAATGCGTCATGCGATTTGGCGAGCAGCACTTTTCTTCGCCAAAAGCAAACGATTTTAATGCATCTCAAAATTGCTTGTTAATTGATTTTGAGAATGCGTGTAAATAATATTTGATGAATTTAAACTTAAACGATGAGAGAGTTCAATACATATATTTTTTTGTATTACATATTTATGTTGCTTGTTGTTGCAGTATGTGAAAATAATTTCGTACATAAAAAAATTCATATTGAAAAACATATTTTCACTAGGGGGCTCTGCCCCCTGCAAGCTACGCTCGCCAACCCCCGTTCAGACACCGCAGAATCTAAAAATCTAAAAATCTAATGGGTTTTAAAAATATTAGAGAAGATTAAATCATACTGAAAAAGGTGTGCAGATCTCCCTGTAAACGGGTTTCCATTCAATTCCCTTTGATTGCAAAAATTTAACGGAGAATCAGTTGCTGTTAAGACATCCAATGGTTGTTTTCGTTTTTCATTAAAGAGGATCAGTTAAACATTTGAAAAGAAGCTAAAATAAAATGAATTAAGTATTCAGAGTCTTTGTCAACCAATATTTTAAAACAATCTCTATAACAATAGCCTAAATCATGTGACTATCATAAACAGTTCCGGGCGGAACACTTTGCTTTTTATACTCTAGGTGCCATTTTGATACTTTAATGTTATCCAGGCACAGGTGATAAGTCGCCAAATATTATTCAATCCCCATCATTTCATCTATATTATAATAGTTCAAGTCATGAAATGCCATAAACAAATACGATCTGATCCCTTCGCCTTTCATATGAATGTTTGGAACAAATGTCATATACGCCTCATATTGGCGCGATTTTTTTCCAACGCCAATTTGGGGAACGCATTAACAGCATAAACAACAACATCCGGCTTACCATATCAAGCAAAATAACGATACTTTGGCGCCAGTTAAGTACTCGTTGCGTATATGACATGGCGTCAGAAAAAAATCGCGCCAATATGGGGCCGTATGTGACATCTGTGCCGAAAGAAAAAAAAGCCGGGTGCAAATCTCGCCAATATGTTTTTTTTTCAATTCACCAGCTAGCATTTTTTTTATTGTTCGAGTGGTAAATTAAAATATTGATTTGAAGTTGAAATTAAATGTCATGGTTTGTTACATAATTTAATATTTCCCCAGATGTCATATATGTTTGGCATGATTTTTTTTTTTTTTTTTTTTTTTTTACGAAAATTTGATGAAAACGTCGTTTTCGAATACGAGTTACATATGTATTTTTGGTACTACTTAGTTATCCCGTCGACAAAAAATATATCACCAAACTATAAGATTAAATGCCAATAATGGTTGATGGTAAATGTCACATTCACTTGACTTTTAGCAAGTTACACGTGTTTACGTCATCAAGTGATTTTTATTTCGACGTTTTATTTTTATATTTATTAATGTTATACTAATTTATTTGTTCTTTCGTTATTTAAAATAAAAATTTTGTCAATCTGTACAATTTGGCGAGTGGTTTGGCGATTTATATAATTTGCGAAATTGGGTGACGGAATAACTACTACATTGTACCGTATTTTTTAATTATTTTCTATTATTTCCAAAAGGAAATAGCAAAAAAAAAATTAATTACTATAGAACAAAATCATTTATATAAATTTTAAAAAGAAATAAAAGTAAATATACATTTATTATTAAATAAACAACAATAGCCGGGTTACCATGTCTATTAAAATAATGCCATTTGTGCGCCAATTAGGTACCCCGGTGCTTATATGACATCTGTGCGTAATATTTTTCTTTCGTTTTTTTTTTTTTTTTTTTTTTTTTTTTTTAAAGAAGTGAAAGCCATCAATATAATTGTTTCATTTTTAAATGAAAGTTTTGTATTTAATAAAATGATAACGAAATACAAAAAAAGCATTGTTCTTAGCATAGATTTAAAGGAGGCCAAACTGTCGCCAAATTAATTTAAAATAGTAACCTTTTCTGAATTATGAAGAAAAAAATTCTGTTATGATTAAAATTTGAGTTGCCATCATTAGAAAAAACTGTATTTAAAATTAGAAAAAAATTAATATTTCGAAAACTAATTCGAATTTAAAAATTCTAATACCAGTTTTGAGATCTGTGGATCAACACGAATTTTTGGTGCAAATTTCATCGCAAAGTATGTCATATTTTAGGAGAAATCACCGTGAAACAAAGTCAGTTGTTTAATCAGTCGATTCAAAGAATCGATATATTTCAGGCGTTTCATATATTCGTTTCATAAATTCGTTTCATTAGGATTTTATATATATAGGGTAGATATATTTAGACGTATTCCAAAATAAAGGCCAGATGAAGAATACTGCAGTTTTCCATTTCAATTTCGGAGAAGTTTTTGTTTCCATAGCAACAAAATTGAATCGACAGTGCTTAATTGGATTTAGTTTTGAGATTGAAACAATTTTAATTAATTTAAATTTTGTTTTAATTCATAAAATTTCATAGTTAACTTTCATTATAAATATATATATGCCAAAATTAGAGTAAAAACAAACTAAAACTGACAAAACTAAAGTTATTTACACTAAATTTATTTAAACAAACTCAATATGAAACATTTTTATCTTAAAGACTATTTTACATAAAAAAGTATTTTTTGAAATTTTATTCCATCGCCAACCAGTGATAAATCGCCAAATGACAAAATTTTCATTAATTTTTTACCGACACTCTGTCGAGTTTCCGCCGAAATTTTTTTCATAAATATATCTGTCGTCATGAGAAGAATATTCTGTAATTTTTTCAGATTTTACGGTGTATGCCCGTATGGAGACCTTCCTTGTAAGTAAATAATGGCAAATTTATAGTTATGAGAGGGAATGACGACAAATGCTGGGGACATCATTAAGAAGTGCCCTAAATCATTCATTATATAAAATAAAAATATAATTAAATGGCTAAATATGTATTTAACCCTAGATCTACCGGGAATTTTATTCAAGTTTTAATAAAACGTTCTACACCAGAATTTTTATTTAAAACTATTTAACTTATTTATTTACCTTATTTTTGTCTGGTTTATATACTTAGTTTATTTTAAAGAAATTTCTGGTTTGAATGAATATTTTGCATGTACCTGTCGGGTCCAATGGACCCGTCTGGTAGACGGAGGGTTAAAATGAATCGAGAAAAAAAAAATTATAAATATACGTGCTGCAATGGCAGAGAAAGCATTTTCTTTCCTACATATGTGAATGAAGACATAGTGAGGATATGATATTTACATTAAAAAATACATTAAATTTACCAAATTTCAATTTAATAAGCAAGTAATTACAGTTTATAAGTATAACTTATTAATACTGATAGTTTAAATCAGTTTTTCTTTTTGTAATTTTAAAAATATGTCTTCAAGACCCCGGTGTTATAAAATTGCCACTTTTCAGAGAATGAGTCTAATACCATAAATTTTTAGAAGGAATACATAAACTAGACTCTTTAGCGTGCTGATTTGATCCAAGGAACGCAAATATGGTGACAATCATAGACGTTGCCTTTTTTAGCAATTTTTAATGTGTAGACGACTATTATTTCAAAAATTGCATTCATATTCGGAAAGAAGGCTATTTCCGAGCCTGGTGATATATTTCGTGTGATTTTATTGCAAACGGTCTGCATGTAAAAGCAAGAGCGTTTCTTTGCACAAATTTCGCATTTGATTTTGATATATTTAACAGTTTAAAAAATAAATGAGATTATATAAAGATCTAATATTGTAAAAGCCGTTTGTTAAAATACACGGGCGGAAAAAAAAATCCCAACACCAAGAAAGATTTGTGTTAGATAAACGAAATTTGGTAGGCGTGTTTATACATCTGAAAGGTGACATCGATTGAAATTTTGAGCTTCGCGCATAAGTGTGGCGCTAGTGACGCCACTCAGAACTTGCAGATCAGGTTTACTTTAAATGCGTGCTGTAAAGTTCGTGGACGTTATTTAGCTTCGAAATGTGACGTATTGAGTTGATGGTAGCCAAAAATGCCTTTAACAAGACGAAGAAGCCACTGTCAACAGCTCACCGAGTTGGAACGAGGTCGCATATTCGGGCTACGAGAAGGTGGATTTTCTTTCCGCGATATTGCAGAAAGACTTAACTGGAATTTATCCAATGTGCATAATTGTAGGAAGCAGTGGTCAAGGGATGGTACTACCTCAAGAAGACCGGGTTCCAGGCGGCCACGTGGCTCTCCTGATAGGGAAGATCGCCGTATTCGGCGCACGCCTGTGGCGCTTCATTCTGCGTCTGTGGCAGAAATTTGAGCTGCAGTTGGTACCACAGTGACACAACGAACTGTTAGAAATTGGTTACTTCAAGAACAGCTCGGAGCTAGGCACCCTGTAGCGTGCATTCCACTGACTCCAAGCCATTGCCGTTTGTGAAGCCGTTCGTGTCAAGCCAGAGCTCATTGGTGGGTGGAGTAGAGATCTGTTATGTTTCTTTTTCATCAGAAAACACAACAGATCTCCACTCTTTCCTCCAATGAGCTCTGCTTGACAACAATGCCGTCGCAAACTGCAATGGCTTGGAGTCAGTAGAATGCACGCTACAGGGCGCCTGACTCGGAGCTGTACTTGAAGTAACCGATTTCTAACAGTTCATTGTGTCACTGTGGTACCAATTGCAACTCAAATTTCTGCCGCACACGCAGTACGATGCGTCACAGTCCTACGTGGAATACGGCGATCTTCCCTCTCAGGAGTGCCACTTGGCCGCCTAGAACCCGGTCTTCTTGAGGCAGTACCATCCCTTGGTCATTGCTTCCTACAATAATGCACAGTGGATACATTCCAGTCAAGTCTTTCTGCAATATCGCGGAAAGAATATCCACCTTCTCGTAGCCCGTAAATGCGACCTCGTTCCAACTCGGTGAGCTGTTGACAGTGGCTTCTTCGTCTTGTTAAAGGTATTCTTGGCTAACATGAACTCAATACGTCACATTTAGAAGCTAAATAACGCCCACGAACTTTACAGCACGTATTTAAAGTAAACCTTACCTGCAAGTTCTGAGTGGCGTTACTAGCGCACACTTATGCGCGAAATTTCAATCGATATTATCTTTCAGATGTATAAACACGCCTACCAAATTTCGTTTATCTAACACAAGTCTTTCTTAGTGTTGGGATTTTTTTTTCCGCCAGTGTATTTCACAGAATTGTGGCTTATTGGGTCGATCGGAATGTCGTGTCTTGTTGGTAAAATCAATTCGTATCGGAAAATTCTATCATTTAATTATTAGATATTGATTCCGATATCTAATGTCTAATAATTACCGGGCAGAATTTTCCGGAACGAATTGATTTTCCCAACATGACACGACTTTCCTATCGACCTAATACTTATAGTTGTCAACATTCCTATTTTTTGAATACCAGTTAATTCTTACAAAAATTTTTGCTTTAATTAATTGCAGATATTGTGCGATTGTTTAGAACAAGTACTGGCGAAAAATAAATTTTTGGTATTAAGAAAATCGGGAGGTTGGTAACTATGCTTACTGCTAGAAATTTTAATAATAAATTTGTCAAAAACGTAGTAAAAATAAAACGATATTGAGTCAAAAATATAAAAATAAATTTATAAATTTAGTATACTATAATTGCATGAAATAAAAATAAAACACTATGAATAATAAATTATGTTTCAATAACAAATTGTCAGTAGAAAATCCAATGCCAAGACAAATTACACAACCATTTATCCATTATCGGACTTGACACAAAACTTTCATATTTCTGCGAGATGCTTTAAAACTCTTTTCTGCAAAGTAAAATAACAGAATTTAAAAAAAAATTCCAGTGGCATTCTTTTTTTTCATAAATAAATCTAAATGAGGTATGTTTATTTTTTTACTCTTAAAAAGCACTTTAGGATAAAATACTTGAAAAGTGAATGCAGAATGTCACGTATTATCACCATAAAAAGTTAATCTGCATATTTAATTGCGTAATAATAATTTAAATGCTTTTTCTTTTGCTTTTCTCTAGAATTATGTTGCACTTTGTTTTTAAATATTTAAAAATAAATTTAGCAAGAAACTTACGTTAAATATAAACCAAAAAAAATTAAGCTTTACTGCATGAATTTTTAAAAAATGGCGTCAGTGGCAATATATGTTCAGAAAATAGTATTGCATCAACTTTCTATTGCCCATGGTAACATTTATGCTACCATGGGCATCAGTGTTCTCTATTTAATGGATTTTTTTATTCACATATTAGCAGTACTACCTGCATTGCTCGGATTTTTGAGATAATATCGGGAGATATTTAAACAAATGACTAGTCATTTGCCCATAGGCTAATCTGATATTTTGCGATCTCGGAAAGGACTACTACATTTCCAGAAGCATTTTTTTAATGTGTACTAAACAGAGGATACAAGCAGGTTAAAAAGAAAATTGCGAAAAATAATAACATTATTACTTTCTTCTATCTTTACAAGAAGAAAATATTGGATTCGATAAAATTTTCGACTTTCGGTTTTCAACAGATTTACACCTTTTAGGGGTCAGAAATTCCGAAAAACATGTTTTTACAAAATGTCTGTCTGTGTGGTGTGTCTGTCTGTCTGTATGTATGTGACACAAATTTCGTAGGCGCTCTATCTCAAGAACTAATGCACGGAATTTAATAAAATTTATATTCAGTTAGTCCCTAATATAAATTGGTGCTGATTAGTTTTTTGTGTAAATCGCTCAACAGGTGGCGCTGCTATGCAATATTTTCACGATTTCCACAATAGCTCAGTCTTCAGAACTAATACGCGGATTTTCATCAAACTTCAGATTCTGTTAGTCCTTGACATGAATTGACGTTTTATACATTTTGGTGTAAATCGCTCAACAGGTGGCGCTGCTGTGCTGTTTTTTTGCAATTATCGCAATAGCTCTAACTCAAGAACTAATGCTTGGAATTTCAACAAACTTCAGATTCAGGTATACCTGGATACGAATTAGTGCTGTTTAGTTTTTGGTGTACATCGCTCAACAGGTGGCGTTGCTATACAGCATTTTTCACGATTTCTTCAATAGCTCAATCTCCAGAACTAATGCACAGATTTTAATCAAACTTCAATTTCAGTAAGTCCTTGACATGAATTGACGTTTTATAGATTTTGGTGTAAATTGCTCAACATGCTCAACTATGCTCATTTTTTGTAATACTCGCAATAGCTCTATCTCAAGAACTAATGCTTGGATTTTCAACTAACTTCAGATTCAGGTGTACCTTGATATGAATTAGTGCTGTGTATATTTTGGTGGAAATCGCTCAACAGAGGGCGCTGCTATGCTGCAATTTTCAGAATTGCCGCTATAGCTGTATCTCAAGAACTAATGCTTGGATTTTCAACTAACTTCAGATTCAGGTATACCTTGATATGAATTAGTGCTGTTTATGTTTTGCTGCAAATCGATCAACTGAGGGTGCTGCTATGCTGCATTTTTCAGAATTACCGCTATAACTGTATCACAAGAACTAATGAACGAATTTTTATGAAACTTCAAATTCAGGTATTCTTTGATATGAATTGGTACTAAATTGATGTAATTTCTTGTACTATTTAAATGGTTTAATTGACGTAATTTATATAGAAGAAAGTTTTGCGACGGCCACAACATACTAGTTTTTTTTTTAAACTTTAGCTCTTAGATTACACATACAGGAGGATCCAAATCGGTTTTTCCGGATTATTGAACATGCCGCCCTGTGTTAGAACTTCAGTTAATATCATTTTTAATTGAAAACTCTAATTTTTGTGCAATTAATATACATTTTCAGGTTTTCAATGAAGCATCATAAATCATTTTCATATGAAAAATATCAATAAGATGTATAAATAATTTTTTGAAGTTTATTAATCCCTTAATTGTTTCCTTTTTTGACACCATAAATTAAAAATAGGAACTAAACACCACTTTTTCCATACTAAATTATTTTCCTCACACAATCAAAAAATAGCTCACAATTAATAAAGAAAAATTTACAGTTACAAATTACTGGTATGAAAAAGCTTTTAGAAAGAAGCAAGAAAAGTCTTCTTGCCGGAACCTAGCTCGGGCAAGAAGACTTTGCTTGCTAAAAAACAGATAAGTGGTTAAAAACTGGACATACGATTTATTCGCATGTTAGCAGTTAACCCTTTGCGGGACAGACGCATTCTGTTCGTAAAATGATTGGCTGACACCGGAATTTACAAACGACTTTTTAAAAAATTTAAAACTCGTTACTTTAAACTTTCGTTGAAAAAGCAAAATTTTATTAAAATACTAGCAAACCCCGCGGCTTTGCTCGCGTAATAGATGAAATATGCCAAGTGATATTTACATGACTACTTTTTATTAGAAGAAACACATTTTGAAATAATTCAAAAATTACAAATTAAGCCACAGTTTGACTAAACTTCATTATAAAAGTTCAACAGACAGAAATGAGATTTTAATTAATAAGAACTAAAACTAATACCAATTAAATGATAATTTAGAAAGTATTTTGAGACTTTTATGCTCATTTCAGTATTCATTTGAAGTTTTGAATATTTTAGAAAGCATCTTAACACATTTACATCTTAAAATTAACCATCATGTCAAATTCCAAGCTTCTTGTCTAACAGTCTACCACTTCTCTGGTGTTAGTGGCACCAACATAAAATGCCGAAACAGAGTTGAAATAGAATGTCTCGAAAAATGTTGAAACAGAGACTGTCACCATTAATTTGCCAACATTAACCTTGAAATCGGTTGGTATTTCCTAATAATCTATAGAAAACGGAATTTAGATGTTTTTAAAGGCTTTCTTGTTTTTCCTGCCAACCAGGTGGTAGTGAAACCGGCATAAAATATAGCCCGTATAGGATCAGGGACTATCACTCTTGATTCGCAACCAATAACTTCTGTAATCGGATTATTATTTCCAGAGAAGAAATCGTAATTTAGGACTCTTTTAGATTGCTTTTCGCTCCTCCTTTTCTTCACCCCTTTTTAATTTCGAATTTATTTTCGACTGTTAATAGAGGACATTTATATTTTATAAGTAACTACCGTGCTATATTTAAAGTTTCTAGCCTCTTCAGTAACGCAGAAATCGCAATTTAGAAAGTTTTTTGCTCTTTGCAATCCTCGACATAGAATATAGCTTATGTTTCAGCAGTTTCTATTACCATCAATTTGCAAACCTTATGTTTGAAATCGGTTTCGTATTTCATACGATTGCATAAAAATCGTAATTTAGAACGCTTATAGAACGCTTTTTGCTCCCTTCATCCTTTTAAATTTCGAATTTTCTTTCGACAATTCTTAGAAAGCATTTGCATCTTTGAAGTAATTACCATTCCAAATTTAAAATGTTAGACCCCTCTCAGTAACACAAAAAACGCAATTTAGAACATTTTTTGCTCCTGTAACCCCCAGGTGGTAGTGACAACAACGTAAAATATAGGCTATGTTGGAGCGGGGGCTGTCACCATCAATTTGAAATCATTACTTCTGAAATCGGCTTATATTTTCCGAGATTGCGTAGAAATCGCTATTTGGAAAGTTTTTAGAACGCTTTTCGTTCATTTTCACTCCTTTTAAATTTCAAATTTTTAAGAAACTCTTCTCAGAGAGTATTTACATCTCATAAGTAATTACCATGGCAAATTTCAAGTTGCTAGCCCCTTCAGTATCACAAAAATCACAATTTAGAATGCTTTTTAAAATACAACCGCAAGGTGGTAGTGACGCCGACATGAAATAGATCCTATATTGGAGCAAATGCTGTCATCGTCAATTTCCAACCATTACTTTTGAAATCGGTTGGGTACTTTCTGAGATTGCTTAGAAATCGCAATTTAGAAAGTTTTTCGTCCATTTTCACCCCTTTTGAATTTCGAATTATTTAGGAAATGTTCTTTGAGATATTTATATCTTTTATATCTTATAACTACCATGCCTAGTTTCAAGTTGCTAGCCCCTGCAGTATTACAAAAAACGCTATTTAGATCGTTTTTTGCTCCTTCACTCCCTTTGAGGTAGTGGCACCGACATGAAATACAGCCTATGTTGAAGCGAGGGATGTCACCATCGTTTTCACACGATTATTTTTTAAATCAGTTCGGTACTTCCTGAGATTGCGTAGAAATTGCAATTTAAACGTTTTTTAGAACGCTTTTCGCTCATTTTCACCCCTTTTAAATTTCGAATTTTTAGGAAATGTTCTTAGAGATCATTTGTATCTTATAAATAACTGTCCTGCCTAATTTCAGGATTCTAGGCCCTTCAGTAACACAAAAATCGCAATTTAAAACGTTTTTCGCTTCTGCAACACTCAGGTGGTAGTGACAACGACATGAAATAGAGCCTATGCAATTGGAGCAAGGGCTGTCATCATCAATTTCCGACCATTAATTTTGAAATAGGTTGGATACTTTCTGAGATTGCGTAGAAATCGCCATTTAGAATGTTTTTTAGAACTCTTTTCGCGCATTTTCACCCCTTTTAAATTTCGAATTTTTTAAGAAATGTTCTTATAGATCATTTATATATCTTATAAGTAACTACCATTCAAAATTCCATGTATCTGGGCCCTTCAGTAACACAAAAATCGCAATTTCGAATGTTTTTTTGCTCCTGCACCCCCTTTAGGGGTAGTGGCAACGACATAAATGTAGCCTATATTGGAGCAAGGGTTGTCACCATCATTTTGACACCATTATTTTTGAAATCGGTTTGGTACTTCTTGAGATTGCGTAAAAATCGCCATTTAGAACGTTTGTTAGAACGCTTTTTGCGCATTTTCACCCCTTTTAAATTTCGAATTTTTTAAGAAACGTTCTTAGAGATCATTTATATCTAATAACTAATAACCATGCCAAATTCCATGTATCTGGACCCTTCAGTAACACAAAAATCGCAATTTCGAACGGTTTTTTTTTTTGCTCCTGCACCCCCTTTAGGGGTAGTCGCATCGAAATAAAATGTAGCCTGTGTTAGAACAAGGGTTGTCACCATCATTTTGACTTCATTATTTTTTTAATCGGTTTGGTACTTCCTGAAATTGCGTAAAAATCGCCATTTAGAACGTTTTTTAGAACGCTTTTCGCGCATTTTCGCCCTTTTTTAATTTTGATTTTTCTACGAAATGTCCTTAGAGATCATTAGTATCTTATGAGTAACTACCATTCCAAATTCCATGTTTCTAGGCCCTTCAGTAACACAAAAATCGCATTTTTAGAACGTTTTTTGCTCCTGCACCCCCTTTTGGCCAGTGGCACCGTCATAAAATATAGCCTATGTTCTAAGTTGGACTAACACCATCATTTTGATACCATTACTTTTGCAATCCGTTCGGTAGTTCCAGAGCTTACCTCCTACAAATAAACAATTTTTACCTCTTTTTAATATTAGTATAGATTAGTATAGATTATTGGGGCCGATTGTAAGTTTGGAATTAAAATTAGGCGGTCCCGACGTTGGACCACTACTCCGGAAAAGATTAATGGTCAAATATATCGCCAAATATTCCACTATTCTTAGTAACTTTTTGAGCAACAATGTCCTATTTCTTTTACTGAGGACATTTCAGTCCTCTCAAAAAATTGTAGCTCACTATTGTGCTACTGTTAAAAACCAATAGCTATTTTTAGAAATGCATAAGGATTGTGGTAACAGCCGGCGCTATACCGTTCGTTTCAGCTGTTCTTGCACCTCTTCTAATCGGATTATTTTAATTTTTACATCATTGCATAGGAAAAAAAGGACTCCGTTGGATTATATTTGTCTGAAAATTGTAGCTCGATTTAATTATATTTTTGGCTCTTTTAACATCTTCAAGCCGGCGTGCATCACCGGTGGGTCACGCTCGACTGTCCCATTAGGCGACGTGCATAACCGGTAGGTCAAACTCGACTGTCCCATAGTAGGCGTGTACTACGGGTGGGTCTCACTCGACTATGCTATAGACGGCATTCTCTACAGGTGGGTCACACTTGAATGTTCCAAAATTCAGTAGTAAAAACAACTCATTATTATAATCTTATTACATTCAAGACGGGAAACGAGAATTCTCGTTTTCATTCAAAAAATATCATTGACTATGGGCGTGGCTTCTACCTTACAAAAATGCATTTATATCATGTTGTCCACATTTCTTTAGATTGTAAGACATTTTATATAAAATTCGTACATATTTAGTCAATAAAATTATGTCTCTTAGTAATTTACTTACTTCTTACGAACTTTCAGATATTCACAATCAACTCTGCTTGTTATATTCGAGTTCAATTCAATTAACCCCTTGAGGGGCAGGGGGATATATTTTATTCCACCTACGATTAATGAAGATTTGCACCAGAAAAATTTTATTAAATTTTACTTTTCTAACTTTGAAGGGAAAAAGTCGTAAAATATCTTTTCCTTATTTCCCTATAAAAAACTTTTAAGATTCCAGTGTGAATTCGACATTACAGAAACACAATTGCTTGCCCCTCAAAGGATTAAATATGAGAAGCGCGGGTCACAGTTACTTGCCACTGAAAAAAAAGTAGAGCAAACATGCCTATTAGTAATTAGTAGTGACCAAATAAAAGTAGCAGTTAATAAGTATGCACTTTTTTAATTGTTTATGATAGTTTAGAGATTTACCTTTAACGCCCTGAAAAGCAGCGGTAAATTTTTAATCCCCAAATGCAAAAATGGCAAAATTCGGGAATAAAAATCTTCTTTTGTTATATTTTTCAAATAAATTTGCTAGTAAATTCTGGTGCCATTAAATCATTTCAAAATTTTAGAAATGGAATTACTCTGCCCCTGAAATGGTTAAAACCTAAATATTTATACCATTCTGCAAAATGAACGATATATATATGAGACATTCTCACATAATTTTGTCTTTTAAGTCCCTGAGTAATAATTTTTATTTTAGTACATATTCTTGTGGGGGTTTTTATTTCTTATACTGGAAAACCTCGCATTGCATGACTGTATAACAATATTAGTGAGATAAATAAATTTTGGACGATGTTAGGGGTCGAAATACACCACGAAGTTCCTTACTCTCCCTGATCCTGATTTTAAAGTTTGGAATTGTCTGTATAAAATTGTTTCAATAAAAGTAATTCGATGTAATTTTTTCCCCGAAACTGGGACCAATGTTTTACATAAATATGTAGTAAAAAATTAACCTGCACACATTTTTACGGTTGTTATTATTATTATTTAACTTGGACCCTGGATTTTAGATTCCTTACCGTCCCCCTTGCTAAAATTGTACAGAAAATCCCTTCAGATGCAGCCACAGAATTTTTTTCAAGTTTTTCCTCATGCAGAAGTATGCTAGAGAAAGAATCTCTAAAATGTTTTGACATGAAATTTACTGCAGATTTTAAATCAGTATTTAAATATCAGTTTCAAGCATTGTGGCTTTATTGGTAGTCTTACCGTGTCCAAGGTTTATTCCTGCACTTTCCGAGGTAAATATTCTTTTTTTTTTTTTTTTTTTTTTTTTTTTTTTTTTGTAATTTAATCCAATGTAAATAACTGCAAAAATAAATGAAGATTGTGGCTATCGCTTAGTTTTAACGTGGTTTGCCTAAAAATAGGTGGTAATTTTCCTTATAGTCCCATCCTTACCGTCCTTTTTTTTCCCTACCATCTCCTTTTTTCCTTATCGTTCCTTCCTTAACATCCCTTTAAGGCAATGTTGTACTAAAATTTTCTACTAAAAATACTACATTGCTATTATTTCTTATTAGAATGTTCTGTGGGTACTATGCAAATTCATTACAAGTAAAAATTTAGAAGAAACTAAAAAGTTAGAGAGGTAAGAAAAATTAAACTAGCAAGTTTAACTTAAATCTCAGTTAAATAAAACAAAATCGTCGTTGCTGACCATTTTTTCTTTATTTTGAATCATTAAGGCATTCATCTATAAGTTTAAAATGTTATTTTATTAAGTTTAATTTCACCAGATTTTTATTCCAGAAAGTTAAAATTTTGTGAGAATGCATCATATCTAGTGCAATAACCCACTTCTGCCTACCCGTGTTTATTCTTAAACCCTTTTTTTTATTATCTTCAGAACAATCATTTTACCATGTAAAACCAAAATATATAATTATATCCAAATAATCCCCTATATTTAGAATACTTTTCATAAAAAAAAAAAAAAATCTTTTTTTTCCCTTGTAGTGTAAGTCTCAAAATGTCAAACACGCAAAACGTGCTTCTTGAATTAAAAATGTTCCTCTTTTAAGATATGTACTAAAAATCGATATTACGTGCAACGACGTAAAAAGTATTCAAAAGATTTTCTGTGAAAGATTATAGTGAAAAAGTTAAGTTATAAGTTAAAGCTGCAAGAAGAATATCGTGATAGAGAGACCTACATAGTTTTAAGAAATTGAAGAGAATATAAATTATCTTTATCATTTTATATTATTTTCGATTCTTTTACATTTTTTAAGGTTTTTTGTTTTATATGTAGGAGCGTCCGTATGATCCATCTTACTGACTAACAATGTGAACTAAATATTTCTAAATATTATTATTATAGAGCCCTGTGAATTGTTTGAATCTTTTACCATTTTTTTTTTTCAATAGTACATTTTGTCTTATTTAATTACTGTCATTTGGGGACTGAAGACTTCGAACACGCAGTTCACGGAATGGTCTCTTTTAGGACCACCATTTTTTTTTTAAGAACAAATTATACCAATTGAAAAGAAAAGTCACCAGAAAGCGGGATTTACAGGTAAACAGGTGAAATCACGAAATGAAGGTAGCGCTTGGCGTTTGTTTCATTTACTTCTTCAGTACGTTAATGCAGTAAGTAGTAACGAGTCATATTCCAAAGTAACGATTCGATATTTCGTATTCGAAAGAATACACGTTACTCAGTAACGAATGCTTGTAGTTTGCTGCAGCTCAGCTATAGATACTCATTTCTTCTTACATTGCTTATTTGTTTCAAATAATAATGGCGAAAATTATTTTTTATGGCGGTTTATAAATTTTGCGTGCAGAAAATTTGAATTATAGTTTGCACGGATGATTACAAAATAATTTCTTCCTGCAAAAGAAATTATTTGATATTCAATTAAATTTAACCCTCTGTCTACCAGAAGGGTCCAATGGACCCGACATGTATATTCAAAATATCTATTCAAACCAGAAAATTTCTTCAAAACAAACTAAATGTATAAATCAGACAATAATAAGTTAAATAAACAAATTAAATTGTTTTAAGTAAAAATTCTGGTGTAGAATGTTTTTATAAAACTTGAGTAAAATTTCCGGTAGTTCTAGGGTTAATATTAGGTTGAGCAAAAAGTTCTGGGATATTTTTAATCTAATAGTTACCAGAATTTTTATCGTATATGATGGCCGTCCCATCAATGCCGAGCTCTATTGCCAGCAGATGCATCGCGTCTCACGACAAATTGGTGCAGAAGAATGCAAGATTGGTCCGCCAAAAGCGCGTTTTGTTTCAGCAGGACAATGCCAAACGGCACGTGGCCCAAAGGACCAAGGACAAGTTTGCACAGTTGGACAGCGTCGGAATTCTCCCATACCCGCCTATATTCCAGACGTGGCTCCATTCGATAGTCGCCTCTTTCGATCAATGTAACACCTTTTTCAAGGGCCGTCAATTTGTATCTTTTAATGATGTTGAAAAAACATGTCAAGAGATTTTGGATTCCAAGAAGCTGCCATGGTACTTCCAGCAAACCGGAATCTGGCAGAATGATGGCAGAAAGTCTTGGACTATGATGGTCTCTACTTTGAAGAAAAGTCCTTGTCGCTTTTGTTGTTAATTTGCGTATAACAACCCAACTTTCACAAATTTCCCAGAACTTTTTGCTCAACCTAGTAAAAGAATCTTGTGCTTACACGGAGTTTAACCCTCTGTCTACCAGAAGGGTCCAATGGACCCGACATGTACATTCAAAATATCTATTCAAACCAGAAATTTCTTCAAAACAAACTAAATGTATAAATCAGACAATAATAAGTTAAATAAACAAGTTAAATAGTTTCAAGTAAAAATTTTGGTGCAGAATGTTTTTATAAAACTTGAGTAAAATTTCCGGTAGTTCTAGGGTTAAAGAAATGTTTATTTAAAGCATTTTTATCTTTTAAAACCGAAATTGTATCTTACTTATAATAAATTTTCAAAATTTTAGAAATAAAGCCAGAAGAAAAAAACTTTTTCACTAAAAGATATGGGTTTTGGGTTCACTTTGTACACTATATATCCTACCATACACTATATATCCCAAAGATTTTCTGAAAGAAAAAAAATTCAAAGTTTAACTACCTTGCGCGCAATGACACAGAATTACACTTTGAGAAAAAATTACTTTAACGTTCTCTATTTTAAAATATTCCACAACTGTTAAGAGTGACGTTTATTTTGTTTTAAAATATCAAAGACTGATTACTCTATAATATACATACAGTGCTCAAAATAATTAAAGGATATTGATGTTGTGGATGGAACTTGTAGCTGGGAATTGTTTAGATAATTGATACATGATCGACAGACGTGGTAGGGTAGGGAAGACTAGAGAGGGTCGACCCACATTTTACAAAATGATGTTTTATTTTTTAAATACTGAACGTAGAATTAAGTTTTATATATCATTTTATTCGTTATGCAATCTTTTATTAAAATAAAATTTCTATATATGTGTAATATATAAGAAATTTGAAAATGATTGGTTTAAATCATGAGAAAATAATGAGGCAAGGCATATGGGAGGCTTGACCCAGTTTATTTAATATTGAAATATTTGTTAAGAGAAATAAAATTAGTGTAAAAAAAACAAAATAACTTTATGGCACATGCTTTAATTATTATAAAAATATATTTTTGAAAATGTGATGCTTCAATAAACCTGTTTAGGCGTAATCGCATGTCAGAGGCGAAAAAAATTGTTTTAAACAAGATTTTGTCTGAGTTGGTGTAATTGTACAACAGGAAAATGAAATCTTAACATTTAAGACAGTATTCCGCTAGAGACAGGTTCCGTTTCCATGGGATTTCATGCGTTATAACGTCCCGATTTAGTATCCACTGTCCCGCTTCTTTTTTGTCTCATTGTCCTAATTTTTGTGACATTCGACTTGACAACTCTAGTTGTCACATAGTTTGGCTTCATCTCACTCTATTCATTATGTTGAAATTTGTCTACATACCTTCCTAAACGTTTCGATCCATGCTATGTTCTTTTGCAACCGCATGAGTACTTAATTTATCATTAACATATGAGGGTTACCTATTGAAAGTAAGCCTTTCAGAGGCAAAGTACTTACAGTACTAAAATGTTGAAATAAATGTCTGGCACCGTAATATACGAACGAATTTATTTGGAAATACGATAAATGCTATATTTCACATACGTATTAAATTGAAAACATTTTAGCAAAATTCTAGTGCCATTGTGGAGTTTGGGAATTAAAATAAGGTGGTTTCATAAACATACCACTGCCTCTGAAACGGTTAAGACTTCTGCTTTCGTACTTTCTAGTCTTTTCCACTGTTTCAATTTACCTATTTTAAGTAATATTTAAATGGAAAAAAGTTCCCATCAACTTTTGCATTTATATTTCATTAATATTTTTCGTGCAGTGCAAATAGCAGTTTCTTACATCTTTCTTCAATCAGTTTTAAACGTTTTCTTTTACATCACCCCATTTTACTGTACCTCTGCAGGATAAATTTACATTCATTTTATATATAAACATTAATCTTTCATTATGCACAGTGTATAATAAAAAGATTTCCAAAACCCCTTAATTAACACATTGACGACGGACAATTTTTATCAAATCTGAATTTTAAAACAGTAGAAGTTCCTCCTGTTGTGAAAGTCTTCAGTAAATTCGTGTTCTAGAAAGGTCTCCCAAGTTTATGCATCAGTAAGTATCTTTCAATGGACGATTTTAGTATAAAATGCATAGCTGCCAACCTTCCACTAATCTTCCGTAATGTCTGGATTAATTTGACCCAGGTTAACCATATTTCGAACCAGAATTTTTTTTTTTTCATGAATGCTTATTTATTTAATTCCAGGTTTCTGCGTGGAACATATTTAATTTCATTTCTTAAAAAATTTTCTGATTCGAAACGTATTAAACCAGGGTCAAATTAACACAAGTATTACGGAAGATTAGTTTGAGGTTGGCACCTATGATAAAATGTCTTACAATCTAAAAAAAATATGGACAACATGATATAAATGCATTTTCTGTAAGGCCACGCCCTTAGTCAATGATGTATTTTGAATCAAAACGAGAAATCTCGTATCCCGTCGTGAATGTGTTAAGCGAACCTTGAACATTTGATCAACCGTCTCTCACATTGACTGGGTCAAGCCTCCCCACATAGCCCTTTTCTTAAGAATAGCACGATGTTATGTTAAGCCTAACTTACTGTATGATCTTTATGCCTGGAATGAAAGCTCGAAATTTCTGCATTACTTCAAACCTACTTACTTAAATTTCTGTGATATATTTTATCTGAAAAAAGCTTACAAAATATTTCTAAAAAATACAACTTTTAGGTTGAAAACACCTCACAATTGTTTTTTTCCACACCTATTTCGATTATCTGTGTGAAACAGAGATTGTGTTTTGAGCATTCCGGTAGCTTTGGTTGACATCTATTGATAAAACTCTGAAATTCTTTTAAATATGAAAATTGGTGGGTGGGTCAAGCCTCCCGTATGGTCAACCCTCCCTAGTCTCCCCTATATGAGAAAAAAATACATGTTTGGCACAAAAAAAAATTACATTGTACGCTGGCATTTGGGTACAAAAGGAAAAAAACACGATTTGTGCATATGAGGAAAAAGGGGATTAAATTTTTTTTATTTTTAAATTTTATTTTACTTTTAAAAATTTCTGGTACTAAAACACCTAAAATCTCCTGAATCCCCTGATGCGTACGAACTCTGTAATATACGAATTGAAAAGAAATGCTTTCACCAACACGCTTTATATTCCCTACAGAAATTAATATGAAAATCGGCACAATAAAATAAAGATCAAATGGGATAAAAGATGGAAAAGTGATTAGGAATTATTCTTCTTTTTCAGCTCTCTCAATGTTTCATTGGCATAGCAACTCCTAATATATAAAAAGATAAAATAAAATTCACTATTACTTCTTACGATTCAAACCATTCCCTTGAGAAATTATCATGGAAATTTGTGTATAAAAGAAGAAAGATCAAATGAGATAAAAATTGAAAAAGCGATTGGAAATTCAACGTCTTTTCAATTGCTTGAAATATAGCATTTGGATTCCTGAAGTTGAAACTTCTTGATGTATTATTTTTTCCTAGAAAAGTATTCTTCTTCAGAAAAAAACTACATTACTCAAAAGTATTTAATACGTTGAAAAATATATTTAGAAGATTGTAATACTTCCGTACCTACCAGCCTCTAAGCATTTTTTTACAGTAATTTGGATTAATTTAACCCAGGTTAAACACGTTACGAATTTGAAAATTTATTTCACCCTTTATGTCCCAAATTATGAATTCATAAAAATTTCTTCTTCTAAAGCATTCTTCGTGTATTTTTGAAACTGCATTAGAAGATTTACACAATCATTTAGTAAATTTTAGAAGGAGTTTGCCAATGAAAATTAATAAATTAAATTTGAATTTATAGATTTTTTGTTCAATATTTATAACTCCACACAAATCTTTCATTTAAAATATGTTTTGTTTTAGTATTTTGTAGAATTAGGAAATGTACAAATATAATGCTCTTACAATAGATATGTTTCCGTACTGAAACTTTACCTCCCCAATCTTTCAACGTCAAGAAAGCTGAAAAGATGCAAAGGCAAAAGGAATCATCCTTTTGAAAATATTTTCGTTTTGTGCAACCCATAATGCTTTGGGAACAAGATAAAGTAAAGTATCTATAACTCATTCTAAACTGTATTAATACTAATCGATGTATTATATGAATTTATATAACAAGTTATTTTAATGATTATTAAAGTACCGTCGGGGGGGGGGGGGGGGGTAAAGGGTTTAATGGAGTTATGAATAAAGAAATGGAGACATATAGTGTACATTCCTCCGGTTGCGAGTGAAGTAACTGAAGAGGTTGCCACAAGATGGCGGCTAATTTTTTACATCGGATCAACAATTTGTGATTACCGCCGAAGCAAACTTCCACCAGTAAATTTTGAATGGAAAATTACTCCGGAAATAAGCGGATAAAATAATACGCTTATTCATGCAAATTCTCTCCCACAAATATGGTAAAAATGTGTTTTCGTCTTTACCGGTGGAAATTGGTCCGGGTATTATAATATACTTTACTGGACACTGACAGGAGGTTGTTTGGGTTGGCACAATATGGCGGAAACTTTGGGACTGATTACCGCCAAACTTTCACCAGTAAAAATAAATATCTGTTTTTCGACAAAATTATGACTGAAATTACGCATTAATAAGATGTTTAAATAAGGATAAATTTTCTATCTAAATTTATTGGTGGAAGTTTATCCCGGAAGTAATGAGCCGCTACGAAACCAGTTACAGTTGCAGCTGTACAGTCTTGGGGGAAAAAAGTGAACACCCTTACTAACTCTGAAACAAATTTATGGTAAAATATAGTTACTGGTACTAAACGATTGGAAATAAAATTTACTTTTAAATCATGTATATAAAATTTCCTAGGGGGTTATCTACATATAATAAACGGTCAAGTGCGAGTATTACTCACGCTAAGAGGGTTCCGTAGAATAAATATAGGAATTATTAACCGTATTATTAAAAAAATCGTTGCTAAAAGAATAATAAGACTTTGTAAAAAAAACTATACAACGTATGGTTGGGTATAGCAGTTTATATTAGAAAAGTATGAATGGGTATACCATAAAAGTTCAAAGAGATATGAATCCCAAAATATCTCAAATATTGTTATTCTGTATAACTCTTTTTAAAATCTTATCCTAATCTGTTTTTTATGAACTTTATTCGGTACTGATAATAAAAAAAGCGCATATTTAAACTTCATTCAGCATTTTACAAAACTAAATTCAGCGTAGTCATAATCTTTTCTTTTCCAGTGTAGCTAAAACAAAATCCTTGATCAAAGTTTAAACTTGACGTTGTGCTAAACGCGCTTCGAAAGGAGGTCACAAAGTTGCAACGCCGCCTTTGTCCGTGCCGCATTTTTCCAGATATGTTTTTAATTAACTTTAAAAGACACGGGGGGTGTATTGAGAGATCAGCTCAATGCAAACTAATCGCGAATCCCATAGTATTTATGTGTTTAATTCTAATTAAATTAGTCTGTTTTTCACAATTTGAAGTTTATTGCTTTTGTACTACTACTGGGTATTGCATTACCTTAATATATCATTATTTTTTTTTTTATCTAGGCTTTAAAAGTCGTTGGTACATGGAGTACGCCGCCCCTGTCATTATGTAACTCGAAACCGCCCGTGTCCTTAAGTGTTAATATCGCGGCTAATTACCGACGATTTTTTTTCCGAAGATCATTATCAACAATGCTTTTATACTTCTGCTACGATAGGTACCTCCAGCACTCCTCAACACCTTTTCTGAATGCCCACAAGTTGAAATTTGTGTGTAACGGGAAAAGGTGCTTTTCTGGAAAACTATGCGACCTGGGGTAATCGCTATAATTTTCCTGAAAAGTTTAACATAACGTCTACTACCTCTAATTTGTTCATAATTTCAGTTTCATTAGATTCAGAAATAGATGGGGTGAGGGACATATTTTTGCACTACATTTTCGACGATATCTCTGAAAATATAATAGCTAAAATTGAAAGAAATGTAATTTGTAGTTCAGCGTTATAAAAACTTTCAAAAAATACTCCATACGATATACAAAGAAAATATTATTTTTTTTCAAGTAACTTAATTAGCCCCTCTACATTTTTCCTAAATATATTTGAGAATATTTAATAATCTGTAAATATGTTGGGTAATAGTCTTTATTATTTCCCCCAATTTAAGTTTTCCACATTCAATAGTTTACGAGTAAAATGGTTGTGACAGACAGACAGACACAGGAGTGATCTTATATTGGTTCCATTTTTACTTTTTATGTACGGAACCCTAAAAACGAACACAAACTTTGTTTTTTCAAAGCAGTACCCCAGTTTAACTCCATAAATTAATTCTACACCCTTCAATTAGCCTAAATCTAAATTTCATGAAATTCGCACGATTAGTTTCCGAGAAATTAATTATTGTAAAATGGCTGTATCTAAATTGAAGTTCGGTACTCGATTGTTGAAATGCTACAGAATGACTGTCACTTCTATTATTGTATTATTTCTTGCCAATATCACCATTTGACTCGCTTATTATGTTTGTACTATTGGCAGCTCAAATGTTTCAATAAAATGAGTAAAATACAGTGTGTTTCATAAAAGATTGGCAGAAGTTTTAGAAGTGATAATACACGTCAAAACAAACAATTTTCATCAAAGAATGTAAGGTCGGAATTAAAATGCAAACGTGCAAGAGGTAGTCAAAGGAGATATTCAGTGTTGCAAGTGGGCTACTTTTTTTAAATTCAAATTTCTTGATTGGCACCACTTTTTGAAATGATAAAATTCCTATTGTTTTAGCGTTAATTAGTATGTCATTAAATAAGACGAATTTTACCATTTTAAAAAAGTAGTGCTAATCAAGAAATCTGAATTTAAAAATAGTAGCCCACTAGCAACACTGGATATGTTGCTATGCGAGGCAAAAACAAGCAAAGAACGAATAAGTGACAAAAGCAAGGAGGGAAACCCCTCTCCGTACAACCGCTGAGTCTCTGGGTCATTTCCATTTGCAGTTCCGTAGATAAAATGCATCTCAGTCTTTTCCATATTAGTGAAGGGCAACATCTTCCGTTACGTTCCTACAGAGATTGACAGTTGCACACTCGGATCAGCAGCTTTTATGTGTTAATCAATGCGAAATTTTGCACACGCGTTCTTTTCTTCCCCATATCACATTTCCATGCTATTAGCGTCATTCTTCTCCCGATAACTTCCAATAGGAATGGAGCTTTAACGTTTGCACAGACCAAGTCACTGTCACCAAGTCAGTGTTTTCACATTACCTAATCCGTTATTAAATAAGGTGAATTTCGCTATTTCAAAAAAATGGTGGCAATCAATAAATCTGAATTTAAAAAAGGTATCCAACTGGCAACACTGGACCAAGTTTCCAAATGCCCCAGCACCTTTGCGTTTTATTTCCGACAATGCATTCTTTGATGAAAGTTGTTGATACCGGAAAGTTGTATACCGGTCGCTCGCCCCCAAGGGTTTAAATTACTACAGACAAAAATTAGTATCCAGAATTTATGATTCAAAAAGCACACCAAATTGGCAATCCTGTTATGGATAACTTAAAGTGAATTTGTTCAATTGCAGGGCTCCCACTGGCCCATTTTTTGAAAATCAGTAATTTTTTAGAAAGAAATTCGTGGTAGGTTTCTGCAAGAATTGCAAGAAAAACAACCTTCCTGGTATGTTTCTACTAAATTTATAAAGAAGATTTATTCTATATTAATACATGGAAATTATTCCAGAGGGAAACATTCGCCTTGGATACAATATTTCAAATGAAAATCAAATTTTCAAAGTAATTGCTTAAGAGGCGCAAAGGCCAACATAGTGAAAAAGATTCCAAGCCGGGACATTCCGTGTTTGCCCCAGGTTGGTGGCACACGGTAAATATTCCATCTTGTGCTGCGTTTGTAGCCTTGCCAACATATAATAGTGAGAAATTTTCCGAGCTGTGTATCGTTCCAAGTGGTTTAGTCGGTAGAACGTCAGTGCGCTATACTGATGGCCCGGGTTCGTGTCCCGGCTTGGAATCTTTTTCACTATGTTGGCCTTTGCGCCTCTTAAGCAATTACTTTGAAAATTTGATTTTCATTTGAAAGATTTATTCTTTAAATAAAAGTGGTGTTCAAAAAAAGGACCGAGTGGGAGCCCTGTAATTGCCACAGACAATCTGATGCTTTGTCAGGTCTTATGGTCTGACAAATACTCCCAAAGGATTTTTTTCTGAATTTCTCGAAAATTTCTATACATATGAAATATAAAGCGTTTATATATTTATACTCAAAATTAAAGCATGTGCCAAGACATATTTTTTTGTCTTACATTATTATAAATTGTATGTTCTAATGGCAACCGTTTCTTTGAAACTGTTTGCTCTTCCCTTCAGAAATTAACATAAAAATAATTAGACAAAAAAAAAAGAGAAGAAAGAAAGATTAAATGAAAAAAAAAATGATTAGAAATTGTACTTCTCTTTCATCTCTTGCATTATACTATTCGAACGCTTTTCAGGATGTATAAACTTTTAATGGAAACCGATTTTCTTTTGAGGCTAGAAGCACCTCTTACATAAGGAATCAATAAGATCAAAAAATATATTCTAGAAATTTGCACGGTTTAATTTAATTTTTTTTTTTACAGGAACATTTTTATTATAAATACAAACAGAAACATGTATATGTATATATATATATATTAGCTCCCGTTATGCTATTTCTTTCGGCCAACAAAAAGTATCGCCTCTAAAAAATAACGTTCCGTCACAGAAGCCAGCCGAAATTAACCCTAGAACTACCGGAAATTTTACTCAAGTTTTATAAAAACATTCTACACCAGAATTTTTACTTAAAACTATTTAATTTGTTTATTTAACTTATTATTGTCTGATTTATACATTTAGTTTGTTTTGAAGAAATTTCTGGTTTGAATAAATATTTTGAATGTACATGTCGGGTCCAATGGACCCGTCTGGTAGACGGAAGGTTAAAGCAGATGTATCATTGTACTTTTAAGTACTGATAATCTCTATTGCATTTTTTTTAATTTCTAAGCATTACACGTTGACAATTTTTATACCATCATGTAGGGGAAGAAAAGTATATTTAAACGCCATTTGTTTGAAAATTGGATCTCAATTTATTTTTGAGAAATTAATTTTTTTGTAATTTTTAACGCCATTTCTTTAATCCTGACAACTGAAGTATTCCATTTCTGTAGAAAGTAAAGAAAAATAGTTGGAAAATAGCAGATTATTATACTTTTGGTTACCATTTTCCCATAATAATTGAAAAAAAATGTAATTAAAATAGATGCTATGTTGATAAAATATAAATTTATGATTTCCGATAAAACATGCAGCTATTATGAAGTATATTTAATTTTATGTATCTATATTAATGTTACAAACATATGAAGCATTATATCCTCTTTTATTCTCGAGTTTCTTGAATGACGATATCGCTTTTTTGCTGGATTTGTGTATTATTCTGTGATAGTGACGTCATACGAATACTTTTCGGTAGATGTTGAAGAGTGGATCGTAAATATGGAATCCTTCATCGGATGGGAATGACCTCGTTTATATGAAATAAAAGTGTGTGTTTTATGTCTTCGAACCAGGGATGAGATTTCCGCTTTTTTTCACACCGGTATTTTATTAGAGAAAACGACATTTCATTTTATTGGAACATTTTTGCGATTTAAAAGAACAACATTTTCTCTAAGAATATACTGGTTCGCAAAAACGCGGAAATCTCATCCCGGCTTCGAACTGAATTATGCTTTGTACTATCTGTATTTATGTGTATATTTTTTACTTTTTATCGGAGTGCGACACTAAATTCTGAAAAAGCAAAATTCCTGTTTTCTAGTTCTCTGTTTTTTTTTTTTTTTTAACGGAATATATAAACGTTTAGATTGATAAAAATATAAACACATAGTTGACAACTTTCACTATTTTCTGTTACGATTTTTTCAATATAGAAATATGCGTCTCCTTTAATCAAGATTTTCTATGGTTAAGCGAGACAAAGACTTATAGACACGAGACAAAGTGTAGTATCAAAAAGGCATTAAACTTGGTTAGTAACTATACCAACAGACTGATAGAGAACACATTTACGACGAGAAACGAGAATTCTTGTTTTCATTCAAAAACATTATTCACTAAGGGCGTGGCTGCTACCTTACAGAAAATGCATTTGTATCATGTTGTCCATATTTTTCTTAGATTCTAAGACATTTTATATAAAATCCGTACACTTTGCTGATGCCTAAACTTAAGAAACCTATCTAGGAAACTAATTCATGAAAATCTTTCAGAAAAGGGAGGAGCTTCTACTATTTTAACTCATTCAGGACCATGGGTGCATATATGCACCTTCAAACAGTAGATCCAGAATTTATTTTCGGCACCAGTAATAGAGAAAAGTAATATTTGCTGTAATTAATTTCAGCTATAACAGCTATAAATGTTTATTTTCTCCTGTCATTGTTGTGTAAGAGCTGATTTTATCAGCATCATGTGAAGACAGTATTCAAAATTTTTAACCCTCCCCATTTCCACTCCCTTGGGCCGATTTCGCCCATTTTCAATCCCCGCCAAGATATTAGCCATATCAAAGTTGTTGGCGAGTTTGAAGACGATCCGTGCATAATTGCGACTTTTATCATGCGGACAAAATTTAGTACACACACACACACATATATATATATATATATAAACTTTTTAGGTATGGATGAGGGTGGTTTTGGGTTCCTGGGGTCATATAACGAAAAGTTATGAAGGAATTTTTCAAAAGTCGCACCATGGTAACGACTGCAATAGGAAGTATTTCTTACGAAATCTACCTAAATGTGAAGCATAGTTATAGCGAAGCAAGGACAGTCAAGTTAAAGGGAGTGAAAAAAGATACAAGTCCAAAAAAAGGCACTTTTCAAAAAAAAAATTTTTTTCGTCTTTTATTGCAAAGTATCAGTATCTGTACATTAGTTTGTTAGAGAGTAAAAATATATTTTTTTGTATATACAGGGTTCGTATGGGTCCTTGAATTTCTTGACTAAGAAATTCTTCGGTACCAGTATTTTCTTATAGAAAATCTTTCGAAAATATGGTGAAATTTCATGCGTTTAAACTAGATTTATTTTTCTATTAAAAAATACTGATATTTGGCCTTGAAAATAACGGTACCCGTACGAACCCTGATATAATAAGTAGAAATAATTAAATGAAGGAAAATTTAGACAAATGTGAGGAGCTTAAGGCATCTCAGTATACATAATCATGAAATATTTCGGTCACTTTCGATGATTGGGCTTGCAGACGTCTTAGTCAAATAGTTCTTCAGTAGTTTTCGTTAAGGAGGTTGTATAATTTTTTATAGAATTAATAGAAAAGTCAACATTTCTCTTTCTAAAGGTGGGAGCATTTAGATCTCTACCTATCTTGATATTAAGGCAGTGATTATCAAATTTCTCTTTCTAAATGTGGACGTCACAGTCAGATAGTTCTTCAATAATTTCGTTAAGAGACCGCTGCACTGAATCTCCCCGATCACGAATTCTGATGTTAGCGTGTGGGAAAGCTTTGAAGCGCGATTAATCTTTACCTAATATAATTATTGAAATACCGTTTTCACAATCAGAAAGAAGACATCAGATGCCGATGTGTGCGTTTTTAAAAATTGTCTGCGTAAATTTTAAGTATTTTTAAGAAGGTGATAAAATTTAATCATATGGAAATTTCAAAGTTTATAGGGATTTCTTATGTACTTAAAATTTACGGAGATAATTTTTAAAAACGCATATCATCGGCATCTGACTTTCTGATAGTGAAAACGGTATTTTAATAATTATATTAGGTAATGAGTAATCATGCTTCAAAGTTTTTTCATAAGCTAACATGGGATTTCGCGATTGAGAGGTTTCAGTGCAGCGGAGTCTTAACCCCATGGTAGCATATATGCTACCAAAAGTTTTTCGAATTTAGAGGATTTTTTATTCCGGATATTCCAAATTTACACTGGAAATTTAAAATAGCAATATTTGTTTTATTTAATAACAGACATTCCGTATGTAAATAAAGCGAAATTTATTATGGAAATTTTCTGGTGTGAATTCAGATACTCTAAACTACGGAGTTTATAGAAGTTATTGTGCCATGGAATTAGAGTGTTAAGGCAGTGATTCCGAAAATGGGGCAATTCCAAATTTGTTACATACACATTCGCTGTCAATTTTCTTATGGAAAATCAATGTTGTAGACTAAAACTAAAAGTAATATAGGCAAAATTTTATATTAACCCCTTAACGGTCGCATTAAATTACGGTTTAAAAATTCAAATTTGTTATTGCCACCACTTTTTTGAAAAAGAAATATTCACCTTATTTAATGACAGGTAAAATTATACCATAATAAAGCCAATTACACTATTTTATAAAACTCGTGGGAATCGAACAATCTGAATAAAAAACACAGCCTATGAATATCACGGGAGCAAAAATTAAGGGGTTAAAATGTGAAAAAAAAAAAAGTTTTTTGTTAATTTTTCTCAATTTAATGTTTCTAATACTATAACTAATACCAGAACAATTATACACAGAATCCTTAAAAATTTTTAAAACACGTAAAAATCAAATACAAAAACTAAATTACCTATAAACCTTCACAATTTTTCTGGTTATTAATGTATTTACAACTTTTTTTATTATTTATCGAATGAGTTTTGTATTTCGATTCGCTCTGATATTTATCACGTGAAAAAACTTTTACACTTGAAACTATTTAAGGGTAATAATATATGACTAATGACCTAATATGACATAAATATCACTGTCTTGAACATAGTTAAACTAAATATTATTTGAATTATCTAAAAGAGGTACCAACAACTTTATAAAAATAAATCTTTAAAATCATTTAGAAAAGGAAATGGATAAATAGTAAATGTCTATGGCTTCAGTGCAGGTCTCCTATACAGTCAATGAATGTATAACATATAAATTTCAAATATAAACAAGAAAGAAAAAAATCATGCGTCAAGCATAGGTTATATAACACTTTCCAACATATTCGGAATAATGTAACAGAACTGCACCGATGAATAAATTATAATATTATGTCTGATTCAACCATATATGGAAACGCATAACACATTTCAAAACCCAATTTCAGCTGTTCCCATATACAATCGGAAAATTATCCGAATTTTTTTGAGCAGTGCTGTGTATGATATATAGATTTGTACCTATTAACTACATATGTGCGTAAATTTAGTTCAGTTAAGAAATACATATATACTTTAGTAGTTGAAAATTCCCCTTCAGAAATTTCCGCTCAAAAAAACAGTTAAATTTAAAGCGCATGCCGAAATTGAAAATGCACTTCCAGCAGTTATTACTCAAAGCCAGTTCTGTAACGAATTTCTTTTGTGTGTCCCTGTAAATGAACGACAAATGCTATAAATACCCTATTCTATCGTAATCATCTTGCAGTGAAATCCAGTGATTTATATCGGTTTCAATACATTTGAAACAGCGTAATGTCATTAAAATACTCCGCAAACGATTTTCCCTTGTATGCCATAATGTAATGGAATTCTTTTGGGTGCCCCTGTAAATAAACTATTAATCCCAGATACTTCATATACAACCAAGCGTGTCTAGGTGATCCCAAATAAAGTTTATCAATTGCACAAAAATCCTAGTATATTTACGGGAGTTAGAGCGTGAACAGACAAAACGAATGTGGGTGTATTCCGATCCAAACTGCTTATTTTCTGATTCATTTTTAAATTCATTTTTGCTCTCAAACGCATCAAACTACGAAATTCTCTTATTTAGAAACTACATAATGTGCCGTGCTTCTCGATTTTTTGATAAATGCAGAAAATATTATAAAAAATGCTGTCAAAATCGGCGTTTTGAACCGAAATTTCCGGAAGCGGGAGATCTGGGGATGAAAAAGATGGTCATACTGAAAAAATAATTGCTTAAAAATCAAATTCTAATTAATTGAGCGAAAAATGAAATCACACGGCACCTTATACAACTCTTCAAAAATCACCCCAGCAAGTTTCATGTTTTTACTTTTAAAAATGAGTTTGAAAATGTCTCAGAAAATTTCGAGCTGTTGAGGGTGGAAAAATATTTTTTCCGAATACACCCTTAAGGGGGCTGGTCACTCAGCTTCCGAATTCTCCTCCGTAATGTTAAGTATATGGACTTTTGATGGATTCGTATATTTAAAATATCTTCTCGGGAAATTCGTATTTTTAACATATTTTTCTGTGTACTCTTCTTAAAGGATGCCTCTTTTTTTTTTTTTTTTTTTTTTTTTTATTAGTTTTCAAAATATTTCTAAAATCTGTTCTGAATATAATATTTTATGTGTTAAAAGCGGGCGAACTGTGAGGTAGATTTTAAATCTTCCTATAAAAATAAGTCTATACTTTAGAAATATTTTGGGAACTAAGAAAAAAAGAGACATCTTTTAGGAAGTGTACACAAAAAATAGAAGTTAAAAATATCAATTTCCCGAGGAGATATTTTAAATATACGAATGGATCAAATGCCCATAGACATTGCATTAGTGAGCGGAAATCGGAAGCTGAGTGACCAGCCCCATTTAAAACAGGATACTACATGGCAGTCAATTAACGATAAGGGAAAGGAGAAACAAGGAAAGGTTTTCTGATCGGCAATAATGGCTACTAAAAAATTATAATGATGAGAATCCTGAAATGCTTCTTGTGTATTGAGTGATCCATAGAAAGAAATATTGTCCTTTATTAGATTAAAAAAATACTTTTTAAGGTGTCTTATACCTTTTAAACGCATTGAAAATTAACGAAAAACTTCAAAGTTTGAATTAGTCTGTCTTCAAAATGTTTTTATGTATAAACATGAAATTTTGGATATGGATTAAACAGATTGTGCTTTGTAATATGCTACCATTAGATATTTATTAGCCTTTTTGTGTATTGTTGAAATCAAAATAGCTCTCTTTTTTACTCCAGAAGTCATTGCACGTATGATATCTTGAGAAAATATCTATGGATTGTCATGAAATTTTGTAAAGATACTAAACAAATATGTGTGTTTAAAATGAACTATTTTTAAGTATTTACAATGGGAATATTTTGAGTTATGACTATTCTTATCCATTATTATTTTATTATTATTATTTTTTTTTTTACAAAAATATTTTTTTATATAGTTAATAAAATAATTTTAGTCTAAATGTAGATTATTTTAAACAAACATATATGTTTAGTATCTTTACAAAATTTCACGACAATCCACACATACTTTCTCAAGATATCATGCGCGCAATGACGTATTGGGTAAAAAAAGAGCTGTTTTGATTTCAACAATACTCAAATTCTGTAATAGGTTAATAAATTTCTAATGACAGCATATTACAAAGCACAATCTGTTTAATCAATATCCAAAATTTCATGGTTATACGTAAAAAGGTTTTAAAGATAGACTAATTCAAACTTTGAATTTTTTCTTTAAATTTCATCGCGTTTAAAAGGTACAAGACCCCTTAAGCAATCAAATTTAAATAAAAGTGAGTGAGTCAGGAGGTTCACTGTAAAAAGTACAGTCTAACACAACAAAACTATATGTAAATGACATTTTGAGAGATTTGTTATGAAACACATTATCTCAGATTTGTGTACCGGGGTCCGTAGCCTGGTTACTAAAATTGTAAAAAATCATCATTATTTCCGAATAATACTTTTTAGCGTTACTTAACCTCTTCGTTCCCTGGGTCCCCAAATGGGGACCTCCGTTTTGTCCCATTTTATTAATGGTACTCGAACATAATTACAAGTTCGATATCAGAATGATATGCTTCGAAGTCTAAGATTCGAACTAATGCAAATAAAATAAAAATCTTGCTCTGAGGTCAAATGGGAGAAGGAATGATTCAGTAACCAGAAAACAGGAATTCTACTTTTTCAGAATTTAGTGTCGCCCCCGACATTCCCGTTACTTAATTTTCTTCTGGTGGACTGGTGGTTTCTATTATTATGAAACAGACATTATAAATGAAGTGTTAGGTGAAGATGAAAGAGCAGCCGTCAAAAGTTAGAACTCTGATTTTCTGGTCAGAATGGAAATTTTTTTTCCATAATTTTCTTTTGAGAAAAAAAAAATTATGGCCATTCGTATGGCCACCAGCCCATCAGAGGAAATAACTCGGTTAAGCGGGACTCTACTGTAGTGCAAAACTCATTTCAATTTTAAGACTTAAAGCACACGCTTTTATTTTATGTAAAATGGCGTTATTTGCATTAATATAGATACTTAAAATTAAATATAGTTTATAATAGCTCCATGCTTTATCAAAAATCATTCATTTATATTTTTCTCAAAATAGCGCGTATTTTAATTAATACATTTTTTTCCAGTTTTTATGGGAAAATGGCAACAAGAAGATATAATTGCTATTTTTCTACTATTTTTTCTTTACTTTCTAATGAAATGGAGTACTTGAAATGCCAAAATGAAAAAAATGTCGCTAAAAACTACAAAAAAATTAATATTTCAAAAGTAAATGGAGATGCAATTTTCAAACAAATTGCATTAAAAAATACTTTTTTTTCCCAATACGACGGTGTAAACATTGAAAATATGCGATGCTTAGAAGTTTTTAAAAACGCTGTAGAGTATTTAATCGCACAATGAAACATCGGCTTCTGTTTTACGGCTGGCTTATACAAGGTAACGTTATTTATTGGAGACGACACAAAATAAGCTGGGAGAAAGAAATAGCATACCGGGGTCTAATAATTAATAATACTGCATTAATACTCAGTAGCGAAGAGGTTAAGAAAGAAATTCTTTGTTTTAAAAAGTTAATTTAATAGTTATATTCTCGTTATTTAATAGCAGAAATTTTTCGAACAATAAGGCGAGGTTTTTTTTATTCGGCAACAGTAGTCATTAACCCATGTTTCTAATTAGTTTATGATGGCAAAAAAGTGACGCTTTTTTGGGTATCTTTGGTTAAAATAAAAAAAAAAAAAAAAAAAAAAAAAAAAAAGCCGACTAGAGAACAGGAATTCTGCTTTTTCAGAATGTAGTGGCGCCCCCGATTAATATATATATATATATATATATATATGAATATCAAGCAGGACGGTCGTTCTGCCAAGCCAAGCTGAAAAAAAAAATGCTAACCTCGCCAAACAAACAAACGCCAAGAATAAAACGCAAGACACCGTAACTGCTTATTATACTGATGACAACTTCTCCATGTAAAATCAACCAAACATGCCAGCGTAAAATTTCCCATATCAAAAGAACCAATCATCGCAGAAAAATAAAACCAAAACCAGAAGGACCTAATGGAAAATATCTTCAATTTGAGACCAAATGCATCCTCATAAATTAATTATAAACAGAGATATAGATTTTTTAAAATAACGTCGAGATACTGAAAATGATCGATTTATTTTCTTCGTCACAATTTATGGTTCAATCAAGGTAGAGACTTAAATAATGGACATAAAAAAGTAAGGATTGCATTTTTGGACAGATATTTACTCAATCTACGTGCTTTTGTAAAATTCAGCTTTAAAAACACAAATTTTCTATTCTTAATTAGCGAAAAACTGTTAATTAATTTTAAAGTTTATAAATTATGCCAAACAGCGATAAACCCGCCAAATCATTTTAGAAGTCTTTTAAAATTTTTTATATTATCCTTTTGCATTGATTTCATCGAAGAAAACTATGGCCGAGATCCAGATAGATTTTTCGCTGTTAGCGAAATGAGTTTGACCAATCAGAAGCCAGAATGTTTGAGAATTTTTGCTGCTTCTGGATCCCGGCCTATGTCATAAAAGTTTTGAGTCATTTTCTTAGTGCCATGGATGAAGTGCAATGTTTACAGAAATTTAGGCTGGGATCCAGATGGATTTTTCGCTGTTAGCGAAACGAGATTCACCAATCAATAGCCTGCATTGCTGCAAACAGCGAAAAGTTCGCAAAAGTGCAAGCTTCTGATTAATGAATCTCGTTTCGCTAACAGCGAAAAATCTATCTAGATTGCGGCCAATTATGTTGAACACAATTTTGCATTTCCACATCCAGGAAGGGTATTGATGTCATAACAACAGTGCGTATTCGAAACTATTTAAGGCATTGATTCTGAACACGAGCCGTTAATTCCCAAATTGGCTCAGCCGAGCTTAGCAATCTGATTGGCTAAACCTGATATTTATATAGTAGAAAATTATATTTGTTTTCTTATGAAGTAGTGTAATGCAAAATAGAATGCAATTATAATGACTTAAATTGATTTATTTTGTTAAATTTGATCAAAATCACAGTAAAGTAACCCAAAATATTAATATTAACGAACAATCAGATTGCTGAGTTCAGCTGAGCCAATTTGGGAATTAACGGCTCGTATTCTGAACTCCTTTGCTATACATTTCAATATTAAAGAAGTTGTTGTTTCAATAGTTTTAGTACTTTTCTCTATTGCTCACTCTAAAACACGAATATCGAAATTTAACCAACAGCGCTCAGAAACTATAGCGCCTAGAATGTATAGTGTTGAAATAGGCTAACCCTGTAATACTTAAAAAAGCGCTAAAATATTGTATCCCTTAAATGTGCAATGATACTGCTGTAATATGCAGATCGCAGCGGCATCTGCAGGATATTTTCTACAACTGCAAGAAATTGCTAGTCTATACAATGTAATAATAGTAATACGAAAATCCCACAGATGTCGCTGCGATCGACACTTGAAATTTTAGCAGTATCGTCGCACATTTAAGGGATACAAATTTTTAGAACTGTTTGGATAGCATATTTCCACAATAGGTATTCTAGGCGCTGTATCAGAAACAACACCATAACAGAGAGCCTTTATACATAAGAGTGGTGATATATGCACAGGAGGCATGCTCATTTCAAGCTTTTGTCGAAAGTACGGCAATCCGCTTTCTTGAATAGAGGATATTCAATCTACGTTATGATCACATGGTCAAGGCAAGAACGTCTAGCGTAAAGAAGGGAAGGCTCCGTCTACGTAATGTAAATCCCCGCTAGCCAAGGAAACAGTTCATGGGAGAAAGCAGTAGTACCCTGTTAAAAATATCGTGAAAAATTACCTCTGTTTTTAAAGGCTATCTGTATTCTGACCAATGAGAACGCTTCATAGGCGTTTATGTAGCGTTCTCATTGGTCAGAAAATAGAGAACCTGTAAGAACCGAGGTAGTTTTTCACGATATTTTTAACAGTGTAGTTTCCTGTTTCCCTTCTATCAGTTATAAATTCTTTGGGTAAATTACCGGTACCACGTGACTTTTTCAGCCTCGAACCCATATTTGGAATATCCTCCATTAGAAGATACGCGCATGGACGATCTCTATTAGACTAGGGAAATAATTCAGCATGCATTAACCTGGCGATAATGGCATGCTCGTAAAGAACTTTAACGATTTGTTTTTATCACTTTTACCAATAAACATTTATTGGCCGTATGTCGCTACTTCGTTATAGAGACACACTTGTTCCTAATTAGATCCCGGCCTTAATGTATCAAAATACAGAGTTTGCTTTCTGTACTATTCCTGAGCTCAGTTGTAGCGTCTAGAAATATAGGCCGGTATTCAGGTACAATTTTGCAAACAGTGAAAAGTTAGCAAAAATTTTGGCTTCTGATTGATCAATCTCGTTACGATAACACAGAAAAATCTACCTAGATCACGGTCACTGTGTGGAAACCGGCTATTCCAGTAATTCGTTAAAAAGTGCTAAAAATTGAATCCCATAAATATTGACAAATACTGAATGACAAATGTAGATAGGAGCAACATTTTCTAGATCTTCTCTGAGCGAAACATTTTCTTTTGAAATAGTTATGTTGGAATTACCATATGTCGCTGTAATCGACATTCGTCGTTCAGCCTCGTTCAACATTTATGGGATACAATTTTTAGCACTTTTTTAATAAACCGATTTTTAAACTATATCTTCTAGAAACTATAGCTCCGTTATAGCGTCTAGATTATATGTTGTAGAAATCGACTATCCCAGCAATACTTAAAAAAGCGCGAAAGTATTGAATCCCTTAAATGTACAACGATGTCGAATTCCAAACAGTCATTTGCATCGACATCTGCAGGATATTTTTTAAAGAAGAAAGAGACATGTGTAATGCACCGCTACAGCGTCTAGAATACATAATGTGGAAATTTGCTATCCAAGAACCGCTAAAAAGGTGTATCCCTTAAATGTGCACTGACGCTGAAATCCAGGGAGATTATCGCAGCGACATCTGCTATATATTTTCAAATTTCAAAGTAAACATCGTATTATTACAGCGGGTTTGACGCCAAGCACACAGGTCAAATGTAAGTTAATAAAACGTTTAAAAAAAATGTTACAGCGTCTAGACCAAATTGTCTTGGAGTTTTGGGAAATATCCTGCAGATATCGCTGTGATCGACTGATTGGATTTCCACACTATATATTCTAGACGCTGTAGCGCCGCGGTAGCCTGTCCTTTTTCGTTTGCCTCGAAGTAGATGACGTCATTTGAAGCTGTTCCTAAGTGTGGAGTTGATTATCTGTACACGGCAATGGACACAAAAAAAATCGGCGCACCGCTTTGTACTAATCATCGTGTAAAGATGATCCAACTCCGTGTGACTTTTAAACGTCATAAACTGGCCTATTATGTCATTGATCACGCTAACACCCTCCCCCTTGCGTCCGCCATATATAGCTGCATCTTGCTATGGAGACTGCTAAATGGGCTGCTATCGGTCAAAATCAAGAGAGAAAAGGGCAGAAGAGGGGGGAAAGAACTCGTTTTCTGTATGTAGTTTTTCACACGGGAAGATTGACATGTCTGCTCCTCTCCTTTCATAGCTTCATGGTGGTGAAATAAACAAACGCCCCTTAAATATTTGAGAAAGTCTTGACACGCGTCACAAAAACATCACACAAAGCAGGCAAAGCAAAGGAACAAAATCATTCATTGGCTCGTGGATATGAACGAGCCAATGAATGATTTTTCTTCTTTGTTTTGCCTGCTTTGTGTGATATTTTCCTGACTTGTCAAGGCTTTCTCGAATATTTAAAGGACGTTGAATAGACCGGGATCAAGATAGATTTCACGCTATTAGCGCGATGAGATTGATCAATCAGAAGCCTGCATTTTTGAAAACTTTTTTTATGTTTGCAGTAAACACTCTGGATCCCGGACATTAACTTTGGTTGGTTAAGACGATTTTGAATAAAATCAAATCAGAAAGCCAATGTTTTTAAACTTTTTTGGTTAGTTTAACCGAAATCTTCCACGTCTATTAATGAAAACGGAGTTACTGTACTTTGGACAAAAACTTGAATATGAGTACACGACTTGTGCATATGTGTCACCACTCTTACATATAAATGTACTCTGTTATGAGCATGATTCTAAGCGCAGCTGGTTAAATTTGAGTATCTGGGTATTAGATAAAGCAATAGTGGCCCACCGTGGCTGAGTGGATAAGACACCACGCCGCTAATCGCTTGAGAACGTAGGTGGGGGCGGGTTCAAATCCCGCCGTGATCCTCACGTGATCTGATATATATGTGTTCAATAAAACAAACAAACAAACAAGCAATAGTGAAAGGTACAGTTGCCATGGAAACAACGACTTCTTTAATTCGTATAGAAAATTAATGGATAGTTGTAAATAATTTAAGTTTAAAATGTAGGCAAATGCTCTGAAAATATCAATGGCTCCCATTTAGTATTTTACAAAAGTAATTTAATATATTCACATGATGTATAAGTTGATGCAACTCTTACCTAATGAAAATTCTGCAACAAGACTTACGTAGGCAGATCTTTTCAATGATTAATTCAGAATTCTAAGAGCAAAACGAAGTTCTTAAGCGCCCTTCCTCACCCCTCCACCCACTCAAAAAAAGAAATACGATAGAAAGGTATAAGTATTTGGATAATTTCAGTATTTCTGTGATCTTTGGTCAGAGTTTAGAAAAGGTGTCTGGGTATTAAAAAAAACATATAACAAATTTGACGAACGATAAGACTATAGATTTCAGGCAATTTTTAACTGCAAAAAAATTTTATTCTAATGATTATGCGGCTTTAATAATAGACTATTAAATATAATCAATTTACGGGAATTTTTATACGAAATTATATTCTCACATTTATGCAAATAGGTATGGATAAACAGACTTGAGTAAAATTACATATTTATTCTTTCTTCTCTATAACACGATCTAAATGAAGATGAAGTTATATGTACAGTTTATATCTTTAAATTTTTAGATTTTTTTTATCAAAAATGTTTCATCATCATGTCTAGAATTGCTAGATTTACTTCTTTAGACAGATCTTCGATTCTTTAGATGCCTGCGGGGCTTCATTTTCGGATTTTCCGTAGGTATTTGTAAAGATAAATTTATTTTGCAAAACCGTCAGCAAAAAAAGTTAGAACAAACAATTAACTGACAGACTAACTGTAAATATATATTTTATTTTGACTCTATTTGATTTTTACTAAATTTTCATCCTTCATAGAAAATTTTAAGGCGATATAAATTGAGAAAGACTGATACTTTGAAAGAAGAAATTGACTTTCCTTACTTTTAAATTATTAATTACTCTAAAAAATTAATGATAGGTAAACAAAGTGTATACTATTGTGTTTGTTCCCTACTTATAAAGGCTATACAAGGACTAATTTTAGCGAGTAGAATTATTTCAATTATATATAATCTGTTTAAAAAAAAGAACTGATATCTACTAAAAAACAACTTTTCAAAAGTAAAAAAAAAAGCCAAGCAAAAAAAAAAAGAAAAGAAAAAAGGGGAAAGTTGTGGCTAAAAAATAGTGTGATATCAAATTTCCAAGCTAATATTATGGTACTTATTTAACATTTTTTATTAAAAATTTACCATATGTAAGTCGAGTACCTAAGTATGCGTTGATAGAAAGCCTTTTCTCCTTTACTAAATACATCATAACGTGTTTCTGAAAATTAATTTTTTTTAATTATGCATGATGGGCTTGGCGGCCATCTTTCCATATTTTACACAAATTTCTAAGCAGACAAGCTCGTAATATGTTTGCATTATTAAGAATTTTGAACTTCTAGTTTTGGCTACAGACAGATAAATTAAGAAAGTCTTTTATTTTGAAGAAAAAAAAAATTGATTTTTACTGCTTTAACTAATTAATTAACCCCCTCCGAAAAAAGAGAATCATAAGATAAAACCTGAAGTTACTTCAACTTTATTTTAAGACACAAATTTCTAGGCACTCATTTCCATAAATTAAAAGCATAAAATGTTTGCTTTAGCAACAATTTCGAATTTCCGATCTTAACAATGTACTTGTGTGCTTAGAAAATTGTGTAAAATATGGAAAGATGGTCGCCAAGCCCATCATGCATAATTAAAAAAAAATAATTTTCAGAAACACGTTATGATGTATTTAGTAAAGGAGAAAAGGCTTTCTATCAACGCATACTTAGGTACTCGACTTACATATGGTAAATTTTTAATAAAAAATGTTAAATAAGTACCATAATATTAGCTTGGAAATTTGATATCACACTATTTTTTAGCCACAACTTTCCCCTTTTTTCTTTTCTTTTTTTTTTGCTTGGCTTTTTTTTTTACTTTTGAAAAGTTGTTTTTTAGTAGATAAATATAGATACAGTAGAGTCCTGAACTTATACCTTTGGAATGGATCATTTTCTTCTGACGGACTAGTGGCTTCTATTATTATGAAACAGCCATTATAAATGAAGTGTAAGGTGAAACTGAAAGATCAGTCGTAAAAAATTAGAACTCTGATTTTCTGGTCAGAATGGGAGAAAAAAAACGACCATAATTTTTTATTTTTTTTCCCCATTCTGACCAGAAAATCAGAGTTCTATCTTTTTAAGACTGCTCTTTCAGCTTCACCTAACACTTCATTTATAATGGCTGTTTCATAATAATAGAAGCCATCAGTCCATCAGAAGAAAATAACTCGGTTAAAGCGAAAACTCGGGTTAAGCGGGAATCGAATAATCGGGACTCTACTGTAGTTCAGTTTTAAGACTTAAAACACACGATTTCATTTTATGTAAAACGACGTCATCCGAATCCGCTGAAGAATTCCTCATTTACGATCCAGTCATAAACAACATCTGCAATAAAGTATGTATAGGACGTCACTATCTCAGAATAATATAGACAAATACAGTTAAAAGAAATCAGCAAGAAACTCGACCAAAAAAATCGGCTATCTAATGATTCATAGGCCTTCATTTGTTCGTAGCATTAATATAGATACTTAAAAATAAATTTAGTTTCTAATAGCGCCATGTTTTAACAGATATCATTCATTTATATTTTTTTCAAAATAGCACGCATTTTAAGTAAATTTTTTCAATTTTTATGGGAAAATGTCAACAGAAAGCTATAATTGTAATTTTCCAACTATTTTTCGTTTACTTTCTACAGAAACGTAGTACTTGAGTTGCCAAAATTAAACAAATGTCGCTAAAATCTACAAAAAATTAATATCTCAAAAATAAATGGATATGCAATTTTCAAATAAATTGCATTTAAAAGTACTTTTTTTTCCAATACGACGGTATAAAAATTGAAAATGTGCGATGCTTAAAAGTTAAAGAATTGCAGTAGAGTATTTAAGAGTACTGCCTTGTTTCACGGCTGGCTTCTGTAAGGTAACGTTATTTTTTGGAGACGTCACAAAATAAGCTGGGAGAAAGAAATAGCATACCGGGGACCGGGGGCTAAAGACAATTAAGTTGTTAGAATGGTGATTAAATTGAGTGCTTTTATTAAATTAGAAATTTCACATTTTATGCTGAAATTTTATGCTGAATATGCTGAAAGCCCCAGAAATTTTATTTTATGCTAAATTAATTTACTTTTTTAATAAAGTTCAAATCTACCTATTCAAATATGTTTTTTTATAAAAAGCATTACGTTCAATAGAGCATTATTTTACAAAAAATAACAAAAATAAACTTCAAAAATTTAAATTAAAAAAAAAAAAAAAAAACAGTCTGTCAGATTATCTATACTAATATTGTAAAGAGGTAAAAATTGTTTATTTGTAGGAAGTAAGCTCTGGAACTACCGAACCGATTTCAAAAGTAATGGTATCAAAATGATGGTGTTAGTCCAACTTAGAACATAGGCCATATTTTATGTCAGTGCCACTACCCCAAAGGTGGTGCAGAAGCAAAAAACGTTCTAAAAATGCGATTTTTGCGTTACTGAAGGGCCTAGAAATATGAAATTTGGAATATTAGTTACTTATAAGATACAAATGATGTCTAAGAACAGTTCTTAAACAATTCGAAATTTTAAAGGGGTGAAAATGCACAAAAAGCGTTCTAAAAAACGTTCTAAATGATAGTTTTTACACAATCTCAGGAAATATCAAACCGATTTAACCCCTTGGGGACGAGCGACACGTGTACGTGCCACACACGTATACGTGCCACTACCCCAAAGGGGGTGCAGGAGCAAAAAACGTTCTAAAAGACTTTCTAAATGGTAGTTTTTACACAATCTCAGGAAATACCAAACCGATTTAAAAAATATTGGTGTCAAAATGATGGTGACAACCCTTGCTGTAAGATAGGCTATGTTTTATGTCGGTGCCACTACCCCAAAGGGGGTGCAGGAGCAAAAAACGTTCTAAAAATGCGATTTATGTGTTACTGAAAGGCCTAGAAATATGAAATAAGAAATATTAGCTGCTTATTAGATATGAAGGATTTCTAAGAACAGTTCTTAAAGAGTTCGAAATTTGAAAGGGGTGAAAATGCGCGAAAAGCGTTCTAAAAACCGTTCTAAATGGTGGTTTCTACACAATCTCAGGAAATACCAAATCGATTTAAAAAATAATGCTGTCAAAATGACGGTGACAACCCTTGCTCCAACATAGGCTATGTTTTATGTCGGTGCCACTACCCGAAAGGGGGTGCAGGAGCAAAAAACGTTCTAAAAATGCGATTTTTGCGTTACTTAAGTGCTTAGAAATATGAAATTTGAAATATTAGCTACTTATTAGATATAAAGGATTTTTAAGAACAGTTCTTAACCAATTCGAAATTTGAAAGGGGTGAAAATGCGCGAAAAGCGTTCTAAAAAACGTTCTAAATGGTGGTTTCTACACAATCTCAGGAAATACCAAACTGATTTAAAAAATAATGCTGTAAAAATGACGGTGACAACCCTTGCTCCAACATATGCTATGATTTATGTCGGTGCCACTACCCGAAAGGGGGGTGCAGGAGCAAAAAACGTTCTAAAATGCGATTTTTGCATTACTGAAGGGCCTAAAAATAGGAAATTTCGATATTAGCTACTTATTAGATATAAATGATTTTTAAGATCAGTTCTTAAACAATTGGAAATTTGAAAGGGGTGAAAATGCGCGATAAGCGTTCTAAAAAACGTTCTAAATGGTGGTTTCTACACAATCTAAGAAAATACCAAACCGATCTAAATTGCGGTTTTTGCATTACGGAAGGGCCTAGAATCGTGAAATTTGGAATGATAGTTAGTTATAAGATGTCAGTGATCTCTAAGGACACTTCCCAAAAAAATCAAAATTTATAAGGGGGTCAAAATGCGCAAAAAGTGTTGCAAAAAACGTTCTAAATTACGATTTCTATGCAATATCAGGACGTACTGAACCGATTTCAAATATAATGGTGTACAAATGAAGGTCACAGATCTTGCTCCATGATAGGCGATATTTTATATCTGTTTCCACTACCCCAGAGGAGATGCAGGAGCAAAATGCGCGAAAAGCGTTCTAAAAACGCTCTAAATGCCGATTTGTCAGCAATATCACAGGAAGAATCAAACTCATTTCAAACGTAATGGTAGGAAATTCAGGCTAACAGCCTCTGCTCTAACATAGACGCTATTTTATGTCGGTATCACTATCACGTAGACGTTGCAGAAGCAAAAAAGCGTTCTAAATCTCGATTTTTGTGATCGGTAGGGTCTAGCAGCTTAAAATTAGGCTAGGTACATATTTATTAGATATAAATGATCTTTAAGAACAGTTTCGAAAAAATTGGAAATTTAAAAAGGGGTGAAAAAGAGCGAAAGCGTTCTGAAAACGTTGTAAATTGCGATTTCTACTCAATCTCAGGAAATATCAAAGCTATTTCAAAAGTAATGGTTACAAATCAATGGTGACAGTCCCTGCTATAACATAGGTTATATTTTATGTTGCTGTCACTACCATCTGAGGGTTGCAAAAGCAAAACATGTTCTAATTTGTGTTTTTTGCACAATTGAGGGGTCTAACACATTGAAATATGGCATGGTATTTACTTACAAGATGCAACTGCTTTCTAAGAACAGTCGAAAGAAAATTCCAAATTTAAAAAGATGAAGTGAGCTAAAAGCGTTATAAATTACAATTTTTAAGCAAACTTATAAAATACCAAACCGATTAAAAAAATAATGACGACAAATTGTTGGTGATAGAACCTGCTCAAAAATAAGCTATATTTTATGTCTGTGCCACTACCACCAGAGGGTTGCAGGAGCTAAAAATTTTCTAAATTGCGAATTCTGTGATACTGAAAAGGCTAGAAACTTTAAATATTTCATGGTAGTTACTTATAAAATATAAATGCCCTCGAAGGACTGTCGAAAATAAATTCGAATTAAAAAGAGGTGAAGCGAAGGGTAGGTTCCATAAGCGTTCCAAAAAATCCTAAATTACGATTTCTATGCAATTTCAGAGAATATAAACCGATTATAAAAGTAATAATAGTTTCAATGGTAACAGTCTCTGATCGTACACAGGCTATATTTTATGCCTATGATTCTACCACTCGGGGTTCACAGGAACAACAAATGTTCTGAAAAAGGCCTTTAAAAGCTTTCTAAATTATGTTTCTGTGGAATATTAGGAAATAACAAACCGATTTCAAAATTAATGTTGGCAAATTAATGGTGACAGATCCTATTTCATCATAGCCCTTTATGTTGAGAGAGGTGGCAGGACTTGGAATTTGACATGATAGTTAATTTTAAGATGTAAGAGGATGGTTTCTAAAAAATTCAAAACTTCAAAGGAATACTGAAATCAGCGTATTAATTGGGCATAAAAGTGTCACAATATTTTCTAAATTATCATTTTTTTAGTTTTATTTCGTTTTATTAATTTAAGTCTCATTTCTGTCTAATGCAGTGTAATAATGATGTTTAATCAAACTGTGTTTAAGTAGTAATTTTTGAATTATTCCTAAAAGTAATAAGCATCTTTTAATAAAATAAAATATTACCTTTTAATAAAATAAAAATTTAGTTAGTACTTTTTAATAAAAATTATACATATAAATATAACTTTGCATATTTCAAATATTACGCGAGCAAAGCCGCGGCGTTTGCTAGTATATGTATATTTATTTAATTTCAGAAAATATGATTTCTCATGAAGGAATTATTATTCAAAGATATGAGAAAATATATTCTAAAATATTTAAAGAAAAAAATTCAAATATAATCTGGATATTTTTTTTTATTTCTTTTCAGAGCCGAAACTAGCCTTTTTTTCTCCCTGGGCAAACATGGATTTTGGCGCCCCACCCTCCTCACACACAATAAAAATTATCGGCCGCAGGTACCCCATGCATAAAAAAACAGAACCTTAAACATTAAAAAATATTTAATAATAATTAAAATGCTAGCAAGAAATATGTAAACAGTGCTCCCATAGGATTAACACTTTTAGGTTAAGACCCTTACACTTGAAGGTTAAGACCCTACAGTAGTCACGAGAATAAACTGGATCGCTAATGTTAAACCTATGGGAGCGTACTTTTTAAAATTTCTCCCTTGCATATTAATAGTTTAAAATTATTATTTTTCTTGCTTTGAACTGCTGAGATTGAATTCTAAACGGGTTAGTGTTTACTTTTTCGATTTTGGTTGTAGATTTTTTTATATATATAAAGTTACTTTCAATTTCACAAATGTGAAAAGAACACTCCCGTAGATTTAACTTGAGCTTGCTGATTTCTTTTTAGTTCATATATACATACATTTTTGTATGGAACGACAAACAAAACCTACATTTGGCATCCCCCCCCCCTTCGCCTTTCATTCTGGCGCCCAGGGTACATGCCTCCTCTGCACCCCCTAGTTTCGGCCCTGTTTCTTTTTTTAAAGTAATGCATCTAACATATAAGTATATATAAACAGAGAGTGTAAATTAACACAATTTCTTAATAGAATTTCTCACCACATTTAATTGTAGAAATATATGTAGCAAATTTTAGGATTAAAGGATGTTAAACATTTTTTTTTCTACCATTGCTAGTATACTGAATATATTGAATACACTTAACGTTTCATAAAATTGTCAGCGTTCACATACTGTTATTATAAAACAAATTCTCGACATAACTCAAATTCATACCCATTTCTTAAAAGTTTTTTTTTTCTTTTTAGCATTACTAATTCAAAAGTGAATTGAATTATTTAATCGGTTTATTTAATCCAGTAGTCGCCAACTGTGGCACACTTGATACCCTGAAAAATTTTATAGTAATCATTGCCTTATCTAATCATCGAATCTGTGCGATTCAAGAAGTCGGTTATTTCAAAAATTAGCGGTAGCCGGGTTGGTCCCCGTGATTTAATCACAGCAAATCGGCAATAAAAGTAAATCGAAGACTTTCTTAAAAAAAAAAAAAAAAAAAAAAAAATACAGAGATAAATTGGATAACGGGGAACTAATTTAAACGGATATTTCAATGGAATCAGCCAGATTTTCCTTCAAAATTTCCTACATCAGTCTTCTTTTTCTCTCATAATTAAATTCCGTGGTGCTGCCTTCTTCCGGGAAAAGTTCAAATTACATTTTACTTTGCATGTGAGTCAATTTTTTAATATATTACTCCTCCCTCCCGCTCCTCTTTTACGCTTTCGAAAAAAAAAAAATAAATAAATAAAATCACGGGAATTATAGAATACAAGCGAGCAACTAAGAAGTTTTGGAAGAGTTTTCTTTTTTCATTAAAAAATAAAATATGCACTCGAGGTTTAACACCTTGAAAAATCAAAAATTTAAAAGAACTTTGTTATTTAAACTAAGCATATTCTTTCGACGATTTGCAATAAATTGAAATGTTAGATTTTTAAAGTATTCGGATGTACAAAGAAAATTTTGAAAATCAAAAATCAAGATCATCTATTATTTATTGTAAAAGCTTATACAAAAGAAAGGAATCACGTATATCAATGAAAAGCTTTAATAGTGTATTTAATTAACGTATTTTTTGAGTTGGTAGATGAAGGGTGTTACATTGCTTAACATAATATTTTTAAAATGTCAAAAGCCGTAATTTCCAGCGTATAAGCCGTGGCTTAAAGAAATATGTTGCATACCAGAAATTTATTTTAATAAAATCTATTTTATTTCTATTCGGTTCGTATTTAACTTCATTCCTTAAATAAAAATTCTGGTTTGAAACAGACTTATTTTTGCTGCGGGTTATGCGCCGGAAATTACGGTAATTTGTATTTCAACTTAACAAAAGATATTTCCTTTTCATGGAAACATTCTTGAATAGCGAACACCTCAATTTTACAAAGTATGTAGTAGTTACAAACATTAAAAGGCTGCAACTACTGATATATTAAGAAATTAAAACTAACATTTAAATTTATGTATTCAGAAATGTGAATTAGGAATGCATAAAAGTGAATAAGACATAACTTTGAGAAGCGATGAATAATTACATTTGCGGAAACTAATTAAATAAACCCAGCAAAATACGTTCAGTTCAAAGATTTTTTTAAGGTAAATAAACTGCGAATAGTAATAGCCTGTCACAAAATTGAAACTACCATATCTCATTCTATGTAAGGGGGCACATGGCCTTTGAGATTGTCGAAAATGATAAAAAAAAAAACACCACCATTTTCAAAGAACGAAAGCTCAAGCAAAATCTAACTTTTTTGTAACACAAAAATTTTATAGTACATTTTACCATTTAAAATTCGCGTAATCTGCCGAATAAATAAGAAAGAATTTTCTGTTAATTTTTGTGGCACAAAAAAAAAACGAAAGAGTTGGCAGCAATGTAATGTGCAATAAAGATTTTTCTTTTCCTTTAACCCATTAGTGCGCAACTTTGCATATATCCAAACAACAGTGTTTTGAATTTAACAGATTTTTTAATTCGTATATGCCTAATTCACATCAGAAAATTAAAATAGCAATATTTTCTTTAATTATAACTGCCAACTTTTACGCTTTTTTGCTACCACTAAAATTTATTAGCAATTTTCGTCTTGTTTAATCATGAGATTTCGACGATTAAATAAGATAACATTTACTATGAAATTTAAGTGGTAAGAAAAAAGCGTAAAAGTTGGCAGCGATGCTTTAATTAATAACAGATATTCCGCATTTAAAAAAAGCGAAATTAACCATTGAAACTTTCTGCTGTAAAGTCAGATTCTCTGATCTACGTAATTTCCAGAACGTATTCTATCATGGGAATTAAAGGGTTAAAGGTTAAGTTTTATAAAATAAATAATCATATAAAATAAGGTATTTGGAGACATACTTATTAAAATATTTACTAATTTGCAATATTTTAGCTTAAAACACTTACACGACAGTTTGTTTTTTACTTATATTCAGATGTGCAACAGAAGAAAGATTGACGTATTATACGAAAAATGTCTGATTTTTTTCATTCTTTTTTCTGTGTAATAAACCTTTCAGAGAATCATATATAATTTTTTCGAAACAAAATAAAAAATCGCGCATTTAAGGGTTAAGTATATTACGCAGACAAATAAATGTTGTGTATAAAAAAGTAGTGTTTAATTTTAATTCTAAACATTGATATTACTATTTCATGAATAAAAATCATTAAGTGCTTCGCTTATGATAAATCTAGAAATACTGCACATAGAAGATTATTTTTGTCCAAAATAGAATCATAAAACACTTATCTCCATCTTAAAACCAAAATACACGCTGAAAGTAATGTTTAAAATTTATTTTTAACACACAATTTGAAAAAATCGATCTTTTTACCTTATTTTTTAAGTGAAAAAAAAAAAACCAAAGTATGTCAATTATTTTGGTTTTAGCTAATAAACTATGAAGAAACGCATATGTAGCTAAATTTTTAAAACTGTAGCTTATGTAGTTGGAAAATAACAGTGCTCTCAAACTCAAAATTTACTAATCAGAGAAAACGCATCTTAAATTTTCAATATCGAAATATATCTTCCATTATACTAGATGTCTATAAAAGATTATAACTCAAGAAATAATGAAGATTTTTGAATACGGGTTTTGGATATTATTCAGCAATGCTTAAAGATTCAGAATAAATTAAACACTCAAAGTTATTGAACGTTTAAAGGTCCTGTACCACTTAGTGATAAAACTTTACCTTATAAAAACAAATTATTTTACAAAAAAAAAAAAAAAAAAAAAAAAAAATTACATTTAGTTTCGCCAGTGCATAACAGCATATCATAATAAACGCATAAATATATTTACCTAATTAAAAAAAATTAAAGCATCAGACAGCACTCTATTTTAGGCTTTTAAAATAATTGCTAAAGTAAACCTATTTATTTAAGAATATTCTGTGGCTGTTTTCAAAATTAAACTGGCTGCTTTCTGACTTATTCAAAGAGTCATTTTTTTTCATAAATGCCGAAAATTGTCAGGTATTCTTATTCATATATGAGGCAATCGAACAGCCTTTTCCATATTAAGGCTGTTCTCAACTGCTCTGCTCAACAAGCGCAAAACGTTTTGACACATTTACAAATTCATTTTTTATCGGAAAGATATAAAATCGGAATGCCTGACTATGGAAGCGATTTGGAATCAAACTGTTTTTCTATTTTTTGACAAAGAAATTATCTATTGTGTTATAAGCGATTTTGATCACGTGACAAAGACTTTTCCAACCTTCCTTGAGTAATTATTCCTCTTTCGCGCGGAAATTCGGTTCAACGTGCCAACTTTGACATTATTTTCTGAAAGATCTATTGCGTTTGCAAAAAACCGAAAAAAAAAAAAAAACCAGTTCGATTACATAGTTTCTGAACAACAACAGCTGCTAGTTTCATCTATTTCTAAACAAAAATAAATTAAAACTTATGTCATAAAGTTGCTCTTTTGGATTTGAGAACAGCCTTAACCAAAGGATCTCATAAAAAATATTGTGAAATGTTAAGACATTTTTTGGTATGGTGAAGGATATGCCCTCATAACGGAAAAATTAATTATTATTCAAGATGGATCCCATTTACAAGAAATAGCAAAACATTGTTCGATTCCGCGACACTACGACATTTCAAGGAAACAATCTCTAAGTGCGCAGGTTAGATATTTCCAGACTGCGTAACCCACACCCCTTAGAATTTTCCGTGGGTTTGACGACGCTATTTTAGGGTAGAATTTTTCTATTTAGTATTTAAATCTCAGAATTTGTAATATATCGCACTTATAGCAGTCTTACTTTCCATAAGTAGACGCCACAATATTTAATAATGGACTCATCACTCGAATTAGATGCGCCACTCTAAGATTTAGTAGAAAATTTTTAATAGAGGATGAAAAGATACAAGGTTAAGTTATTTAACACGTCTATGTACAATTGTAATACAGATGTACAAGTTTAGGAACGACAGAAGAAACCCTCTCAGGGAAAACACTGACATGCGTACATTTTACCACGCCACCTTCTTCCCGCCTCATGGACAAACCTGCGAGGAAATCATAACTCAAGATGCGTACATTTCACACCCTCTTCGAATAGACGCTTTCAGTGTGACGTCAATCATGGCGTTTTGCTTGGAAACTGTCTCCAAACAAACGGTTGCTATGCTTCATATCTTATTAAATATAAATTGCAGAAAATGTTACCACAGCATATAAAGTATTAAAACATATATGTATGAGATATAGCTGCAAAATATGGCTATAAAATATAATATAAATAGAAAACTCAGCATAGCGACGGTTTGTTTGGAGTCAGTATTCAAGCAAAACGTCATATCTGACGTCACGACAGAAAGCGTCTATTGTGTTTCCTAGAAATCTGAGGAAAAACTAACCGCAGGGAATGACGGGAGAAATCTATTTGACAGCCGCTAATCACTGAAGCATGGACTGTCGTTTAGTGCTGCCACCTAGCGGAATAATTTTTAAATATAATATATTTGTTACACACTTAAAGAAGTATAATTCAGGGTTTGTACACTTTCAGCTGAAATACCAGTATTTTTATATAAAAAAACTCGACTGATATATTCGCGCGATTGCAAAAGGAAAATTTTCCGTTAAGAAAATACCGGTGTTAAACCTCTCCCTGCGCAACTCGAGATATACTCGGGCATGCAATTTTCCGCCTAATTCATGCTATTTGATTATTCCCACGAATTATTTTTTAGCGAAAACTTTGTCTGATTTAATCAGGATATTTTCTCCGATTACGATAGTCAAAAATTTCTGCTTTAAAGAACCGGTGATAAAAGATTAAAAATTGTGTAAAAGACGCTCATCGCGAAGAATTACTTAGGCAGCGAGAGGGTTAAGTCAGCGAAAAGTCATGGGAATTCCTTGACCCGTAGAAACCCTGATAACTAAATACATTAAAAAATTGTGGTAGACACGCACCTTCTTTCTGAAAAATAAAAAAAGTCTACACCTTTGTAAAGACTCTGTTGTTATGCTAAAATATCTAAAATATTTTTACTATAAACTTTAATATTATTAAAATGGTAAAATCGTATTAAAGATTTCGTTTCGAATGCTTTGCATGGATTTTTTCCGTTATTCTCATAATCTATTAGTCCATCCTCATAATTTAAAGCTCATCTTATAACTGTTTTATTCGTTATAACTGCATAAGTAATGCAAAAGTTTTCTTTTTCTAGTAATAATCTCATTCCGATTCTACGGTTTACTCAGAAAAGTGAATGCGGAATAACAATGGAAATAATTAAATAATAAAACTTTGTGTAAATTACCATATAAATATAAAAACACACAGGACGTGTTTCGAGCTGGAAATTTTAACAGCCCGTTATCGGCTGAAGTAAATGCGCGTCCGTAAGAGGACAAGATCACAAATGAGCTGAACACATTTTATACAAAGATTTATTAGACCCCGGTACGGTATGCTATTTCTTTCTCCCAGCTTATTTTGTGTCTTCTCCAAAAAAATAACGTTACCTTAAAGAAGTCAGCCGTAAAATAAAGCAGTACGATTAAATACTCTATAGCAATTTTTTAAACTTCTAAGCATCGCACGTTTTCAATTTTTATACCGTTGAATTGAAAAAAAAGTACTTCGTTTGAAAACTGCATCTCCATTTATTTTTGAAATAATAATTTTTTTGTAGTGTTTGTAGCCATTTGCTTAATATTGGCAACGGAAGTACTCCATTTCTGTAGAAATAAATAAAAAATGGTTGGAAAATAGCAATTATATTTTTTTGTTGCCATTTTCTCATAAAAACTGAAAAAGAAAAAACGTAATTAAACTACGTGCTATTTTGAAAAAATATAAACAAATGATTTGTGTTAAAACATGGAGCTATTATGTGAAGCATGGAGCGATAGCGACGTCCTATGCCTACTTTATTGTGGGTGTTTAAGAGAGGATTGTAAATGTGGAATTCTTAAACGGATGCGAATGACGTCATTTTACATAAAATAAAAGCGTGTGCTGTAAGTCTTAAAATTGAAATATATTTTGTACTATTTATATATACATATATATTTTTTTTTTCATCTTTGGCGACACTAAATTCTGAAAAAGCAGAATTCCTGTTTTTTAGTTATTTATATGCGTTTTATCGCCAGTTTTTCGGTGCTTCATCCAACAATGGAAATACTTTTGGCTAATTTCATGAAAACTTGTCATGTCTGTCACATACTACGATTTTTATCTACCAGTATTTTGGAACGGAAAAATGTGACTTATTTTATCGGAGATATCTCATCAGTTGAATAAGGCGAAGCAAACCTTTTCGAAAATAACGGTGACTAACAAGCATAGCGATTTTCAGGTGTGACAAATGCTTGACAGACATGACAAGTTTTCATGGAATTAGCCCTTTATGTTTAATCGCGCACTCCCGTCCTTAGTAAAAAATTGGATCATCATCAAAAAACACATTTGAGAGATAGCAGCAAAAAATTAAAATTTCTCCAAAATAATTATTTAATAAAACACGCGTTTAACAGATAATCAAAATAAATAAAGCTACGTGCTTACAAACTATAATAATAAGAATAAAAATAGCTGCAGTAAATAGTGCAATCTTTGGCGATTTCCTCGACTATTAATTTAAATTATGCGGGTGAAGCGAAAGTGTCATTTCTAATAAATTTCCAAATTTTATTTGAATACATAATCGATATTTTCGATAGAAAAAATTATTTTTGAGAATGTTTGTGGTCAATCTAAACTAGTCGGATGTGCCAATCCCAAAACTTTCTTCTATATCACACATGTTAATATATTAAGTTTCGCTATCACAGTGTTAAAATTAAATGATGATCTAAGCTCTGGGTTTTTTTAATTGTGCGCATTTAAAAAGGAGATATAAGCGTCGCATTTCTCAAACAAATCATTGAATTTCGGCCTCACCCTATTAGTTATCTGCAAACAAAATTCCCAACCCGCATAAAATTGACACGAGTTAGATAATATTCACCCAAGCTTAATAAGAATCTATTTATGTGAAAGTGTAACAGAATATGAGGTTTGGTTAAATTCCGTGATTTAGTTTTTGAGATAGAGCTATCTGTAAAATCGTGAAAATTGTATCATAGCAGCGCCACCTGTTATATGTTTTACTCGAAATGTAATCAACACAAACATATGTCCATGGCTAACAGAATATATGGCTTCCACAGGCGACTATTTTTATATTCTGTTTGTAGTACTATTTTTTTAAAATATATTTGATAGTATATTTCTCTTGCAAACGTTGTCAAAGCGTTTGTAAAAGATTTTTGTTTTGAGACAGTGGTGCGATATAGAATTTAAAAATAGTCAACTGTAGCAGCCCTGAGAATATGAAGTTTAGTGAAATTCCATGAATTAGTTCTTGAAATATGACTTACCCTTTAATCGTGTATATCCTGAAAAAAGCAGCACATCGGCGCCACCTGTTAAACAATTTACGCAAAAACCTAATTAGCAACAACTGGTGTCAACGTCTAACTGAATATAAAGTTTGGTGAAAATCCGCGTACTAATTTTCGAGATAGAGCTTTTGCGGAAATCGTGAAAAATGCAACATAGCAGCGCTACCTGTAAGGCGATTTATACAAAAAACTAATCAGCGCCAATTTTTATTAAAGACTAATTGAATTTGAAGTTTGATGAAAATCCGTGTGTTAGTTCTTGAGATACAGCTATTGCAGATATCGTAAAAAATGAAGCGTAGAAGCGCAGCTTTTTCGGAGATTTATACCCATAAGCAACCAGCGCCAATTTATATCAAAAACTAACTGAATACGAAGCTTGATAAAAGTCCGTGCATTAGTTCTTTAGATACAGCCATTGCGGCAATTGTGAAAAATGCAGCATAGTGGCGCCACCTGTAGGTGATTTACACCAAAAACTGATCAACATCAATTCATATCAGGGACTAACTGCATGTAAAGTTTCATTAAATTCCGTTCATTAGTTCTTGAGACAATTATTTTTTCTCACAAAGAGAAAATAAAAAAATAGTCAAATCCTGTTCAGGACCTTCTAAACAGTTCATTCCGCCGAAAACCTTAAGTCGAAATTTTTCACACGAATTCATTACTCTCTTCTTGTAAAGATATAGAAGAAGATATAAATATATATTAAGTATATAAAATCTGTAAAAGATTCCACCCCCTCCCCCAAAGAAACACTTTTCACCAATATTATCTACACCGGACAGTATTTTGTAACCCGGGCAGGACACACTTTTTTAATTAAAGGGAGACACGACTGGGACGCCACGTCCACTCACATTAATTTTACTGTAACATTTTATACTCATTTATTATATGTAACTAAATTTTATCCACGTGTTTATATATACTTTAATTCATGCGTTTTATAAAACCGTGCAGGAACTTCACACAAGTTATAAGTGTCATCGGGGTTTTTAGCTAAAAATTTGTACTTTTCATCTAAACCCCCCCTTTAACTCCTAAAATACTCGAGAGATTTCGATAAAAATACGTTGGTGGCAGGTTATAAACATAAGACCATATGTGACAGACAGTTTAAAAAAAAATTAATTTGTTTCAGAAAAAAAAAAAAGCTGCTGGAAAATGGGAAAATTCCGAAAAATTGTCATTGCTCTAAAATAAAATGTTTTAGTCGCAGAAAAAAAAACTGTCAGCCATAATGTATTGAGCATAATCCAGCGAATATGGATTCCAAATTTCACCAAAATCGGTCAGGTAATTTCCGAGGAAGTGGGTCTTAAGGTTCGCATATTTCCCATAGGATTGCACACAACCTTGTCTTCTCTTAACCCCTTAATGGTCGCATTAAATTACGCTTTAAAAATTCAAATTGCTTATTGGCACAACTTTTTTGAAAGGAAATATTCTTCTTATTTAATGACAGGTAAAATGATAACATGAAAAAAGCCAATAACACTGTTTTATAAAACTGGTGGGAATCAAACAATCTGAATAAAAGGCACAGCCCGTGAATATGACGGCAGCGAGAATTAAGGGGTGAATGAATCTTATACAAATATTCAGAAATTTTAAGCAGATGCAGGTTTATTTAACCCTTTGGAGGGCGTGAGGACACCTAATTTTAATTCCAAACCTGACAAACGGCACCAAGAATATTTAATTAAAATTTTCCTTTTATAATGTGCGTGAAAATAAGCAAGTTCGTGTTTTCTAATAATTCCTTTTATAAATTCTGGTGTCAGTCCATTATGTCACCAGTTTATAAGCAGAATTACTCAGCGCCGGTAAGGGTTAACCATAAATTAAACATGTTTTTGGCGAGTATGGATGACCTAAAATCATGAAACGTAAAATAAAAAATCAACATTAAACCTAGTAGAGATTATCAATTTATTTTGCTAAATTTCAAGTCTTTTAGGATCTTTACAAGAATGTTTTTACTTTCTTCTATCTTTACAAGAAGAAAGTATTGGATTCATGAAAATTTTCGAATTCCGGTTTTCGACGTATTTACACGTTTTAGGGGTCAGAGATTCCAAAAAACATGTTTTTACAAAATGTCTGTCTGTGACTCTGTGAGTCTGTCTGTCTGTCTGTCTGTCTGTGTGTATGTGACACAGATTTTGTGGGCGCTCTATCTCAAGAACTAACGCACGGAATTTAATAAAAATTGATATTCAGTTAGTGCCTAATACAAATTGATGCTGATTAGTTTTTGGTGTAAATCGCTCAACAGGTGGCGCTGCAATGCTGCATTTTTCACGATTTTCGCAATAGCTCTATCTGAAGAACTAATGCACGGATTTTGATCAAACTTCAGATTTAGTTAGTCCTTGATATGAATTGATGATGATTACGTTTTGGTGTAAATCGCCCAACAGGTGGCGCTGTTATGATGCATTTTGCAGGATTTACACGATTTCCCCAATAGCTCTATCTTAAGAACTAACGCACGGATTTTCATCAAACTTCAGATTAAGTTAGTCCTTGATATGACTTGCTACTGATTAGGTGTTGGTGTAAATCGCCCAACAGGTGGCGCTTCTCTGCTGCCTTTTCCACGATTGCCTCAGTAGCTCTATCAATAGAACTAATGGACCAATTTTCATCTAACTTCAGATTTAGTTGTATGTTGACACAAGTTGTTGTTAATTAGTTTTTGGTGTTAATCACCCAATAGGTGGCGCTGCTATGCAGAAATTTTCACGATTTTCGCTATTGCTCTATCTCAAAAACTAATGTACGGATTTTCTCCAAACTTCAGATTCAGTCAGACGTTGATATAAATTGTTGCTGATTAGGATTTGGTATAAATCACCCAATAGGTGGTGCTGCTAGGCAGCATTTTGCAGAATTTAGACGATTTCAGCGATAGTCATATCTCAAGAAATAATGCACGGAATTTCATATCGTTAGAATCCTCATGAGATGCATAGATTGCCATTTAATTTTGGCAGTGTGATAGCGAATTTTGAAGTATTAACATGTATGAGATAGAAGAAAGTTTTGGGATTGGTACATCCGACTAGTTTATTTTGTCAATGTTTATTTTTTTTTGTTGGTACTATGTTTTGTAAGTTCCACTTTATATAGACCAAATAATAGCATGATACGAGAAAAATATTTAAAAAAGTATGAACATCTTGAAATATCTGGACATTTAACATCCCGAGTAGTGATTTGATGGGAGGAGTATTGGAACCACTAAACATTGGGACGGGATGTCCATAGCTGCCAACATCTTACGCTTTTTCAGACCACAAAAATTGTATAGTAAATTTTACCTTTTTAAATCGCCTTAATCAGTCGATCAGACAAGGCAAAAATTTCTATTAAATTTTTGTGGTCTGAAAAAGCGGAAGAGTTGGCAGCTATGGGGATGTCCTGAGTATATCACGACACACTATTATGAAAATTATTATCTTTAAACAAAATATCTTCAAAAATGTTGTAATATATTTCAAGCTCTTTGAGACTTCAATTGGAAATTAACGTAAAATGATTTGTTGAATAAATCTTTCAATTTCTAACAAAAAAAAAAAAAAACTTTTTAACCCGTTGAAGGGCGGCGATATATTATATGCAACACTTAATTTTAATCCCAGAATTCCACAATGGCACCAGAATTAAATTATGCATTTATGAAATACTTAAAGTAAAGCTTTTATATAATTTCAAATAAATTCGTTCCTAAATTCTGGTATCATTCAATTATTTCAATATTTTTGCAACAAAAGTACTTTGCCCTGAAAGGGTTAAAATGCTTTTTTCCTTGCGTTCTTTAAAAGCCTTTTATACACGCCTCTTTCTTCAAACAACGAAAACCTTTAGTTAACAAATACTTCTGCTACAAAACAATCCTTCTGATTCCTCAAAAGCTGGGAGCTGGGACTCAATATGGAGCAAAACATTTCCGTCTTCCTCATAATCTAGAAAATGGGGAACCTTCTCTTATTTTTTTCTTATAATTTTCCGTTTTTGATATTTTTCAATTATATAATTACATGGATTAAAAATTAAGATTAAATTTCTAATTAAGGAAATTTTCAAGCAAAATTTGATTCTCAGATGTAAGGACCTTATTTCTGTTACCCGACTTTGTCTTATTATTTAAGAATACATATCCTTTGATAAAAGCATGATTTCCAAAATCATTTTACAACAACTCAACTACGGACCTACATATATAATGTACTATTTCATCCTGCTTACACTGTATATTTTTGCTCCATGGATTAACCCTTAATTGCATGAATTATTCTTTTAGAATTGTGTTTTTTATTTTTATATTAAACGACACCAGAAATCTTAAGACAGATTTTTAACTTTATTTAGTAGCATATTTTTGTAATTTTTAGAGGATTAATATTTCTATATAAATATAGTGGTTGTGAAAATTTAATTTATGTATTAAAAATTAAATAAAAAGGTGATGGAAATTTACATCACTATGCAATTAAGGGTTAATCTCATGAATAATGAAATCGATATTTGTGACAATATGTGCCTTGTATCCAGTGTTGCCAGATTGGGGACTTTTTTGTCTCCAGATTGTTGATTGTCACTGCTTTTTTGAAATACAAATATTCCACTTATTTTAAATAGATTAAAAATTCTGAAAAATAAGGTAAAATATACTAATTTAAAAAAGTGGTGACAGTCAAATAATCTGACTTAAAGAAGTCCCTAATCTGGCAACACTGCTGTATCATTTATGCTGTTTCATTCATGACATTTATGGATCCAGTGTTGCCAGTGGGCTACTTTTTTTTAATTCAGATTTCTTGATTGGCGCCACTTTTTTAAACGTTAAAATTCCCTTTGTTTTCGCCTTAATTAACATGTCATTAAATTAGTGGTATTTTACCATTTCAAAAAAGTGGTGTCAATCAAGAATCTGAATTAAAAAAAAGTAGCCCATCTGACAACACTGGATGGATCTTCAATCGGTGATATGCTTATTCTTTAATCCATTTTGATCCTTTGTATTTTTATTTAATTATTTTACGCTGGTGTTATTACTGCTTTTTTCTAAAGTTTGTGTGAATGGAAGCACTAATTTCGCATTCTCTAGCTTGTTACGGCAAATGCGAAAAAGAAACCGTATATGTAATTTGTGGTAATCAAGGTGATTGGGGCCGGAAGATTCTGCCTAGGTTCCACAAATTTCCATTTTTCTAATGCTTACTGTGTGTTCAATTCCATGTTTTACTTGTTACAGGGATCTGTTTCATAGACTTTTATGATGGTTTCTACATTATTTTCAATTTCAATAAATTCCTTTATGATTTATAAATTCACATTATTTGTTGATAATTTGTATTAGTTTATAATGGTTTTACATATTGTATAGATATACCGGGTATCCTAAAAAGGACTGACTGATTTTTAAATTCAATAACTTGCAAATGGTGACAGATATTTAAAAAATTCTTGCAGGAGGGTTATGCATGAGGTCAAAAAAAAGTTTTACAGTGATTTTCGGTTTCAGTTCGAATTACAAACAATAGATGGCACTGCGATCAATAGACGCTAAATTCAGGCTCGATTTTTGGTCCTTCGGGACCCACTCAATACATTTTAATCTCCTTTTTCTGCATGGAAGAATAGATCGGCCATAAAATCGAGCTTGTATTTAGAGCTTATTGCTTACAGCGCCATCTATTGTTTGTAATTCGAACTAAAATCGAAATTCACTGTAAAAAAAACTTTTGACCTTATGCATAACCTTCCTGCAAGAATTTTTTAAATATCTGTCACCGTTTGCAAGTTATTGAATTTTAAAATCAGTCAGTCCTTTTTAGGACACCCGGTATAATAACTATGTCTAGAATGTTAATAAACAAGTGAAAAAACAACGAATTTTTCTTTTAAGCTTCTTAAAAAGCTTTTTACATAAAATAATTTTTCAACGCAGAATCAAAAGCTTTTGTTAGCGTAAACATTTGCCTGAAAGCAATCCTTGAAATTAATATGTCAGAGGCTAGAAAAAAATCTCAAAAAGTTTTTTTTATCCGGAAAATTTAGATTTTTCTTTCCTTTTTATGACGGTTTTGTTATGAGATTAAAACTATTAAAAATGCTGAAAGAAATCGCATAAAATTTTAAATAACTCAAATAGTCTAAAGTCGAATTAAATAAAACTACAGTCGGACCTCTATTTAACGAATCTCTATTTTGCGAACTTTTACTTTGAACCAAGAACATTTTGCAAATTTCTTCGTAAAATAACCTCCAAATAGCGAAGTGCATTCTCTATTTAACGAACTTTTCATTGGGATCTAATTTTTTCTTCTCCCTATTTCTTAAAATATTACTGGACAGTTCAAACTTATTCTTTCTCTTAACACATTTTATGATGATCAGTGACCATGAACAGGTCTTACCAGGCACCTAACCAGTAAAATTGCTGTGATTCTTTGCTTTCCATTCAAGAAGTGCAAACTTTAAATATTCCCTTTTAATCACAGTGGTGGAAAATTGGCGCAGAGGTGGAGCCTATTGACACCACTAAATTATAGCAGTATTTTGCCTCTTATCTAATGATCAAATTTCTGAGTTTTTATTAAACTGAATAATACCATAAAAATTTAGTGGTGTAAATAGTCTCCGCCTCTGCGCCAATTTTCCACCACTGTAATCATCAATGGAGCTGCCCCATGTCCTTAAACTATAGTTTCCCGTTTTCTAGATTGTTGATCATGATCAATCCAGTTGATAATTTCAGTTCTTGTATCTCAAAAGTGTCAAAGCAAAAATACTTGAGCATCAAAGAAAAAATAATTATTCTTGGTTAGGTGGATAAAGGCGTGAAGAAAAAGAATACTGCTTTAAAATTTGGTATTTCCTCCAAACCATATCAACCATAATAAAAAATCGTGATTTTAATGTAAAATTATTTTTTTAACTGAAAATACAATGTATTTCCAGACAATGTTTTGTTTCATTCTTATTTCCCTTGCAGTTTTCTTTTTGACGGATAAAATAAATAAAACAAATAGATATAATTTATAAAAAAAAGTGTGACTAATTACTTTTTTTAATTATATTTAGTGTTCATGGACTTAAATTACGTTTTATATAGTTTAAAGTATTTTAAAAAGAGACCCTCAATTTAACGAATTTTCCATATAACGAACTTTTTTTCGGGATTTAGCTACTTCGTTAAATAGAGGTCCGACTGTATATTGTATACATTTATTCTATACTTTTTCTTTACTATTATTTAAGTATATTAAGGGGACAGTTTACCTTTTCAACAATTTTGTTTATTTTTAAAAACATGGTTCAAATGGTGAACTCACTGCATTTCAATGTTCAACTAAAAGTTACATAAAAATATAACTGCATATTTAATTAACAGTTTTAAAAGTTTAAAAATTTTGAATTTTTTTAAATCCCTACTAATTTTTTAAACATTAATGTTTTTGCCCACTTTTTTTTAAAGATTTTCAAATGTATTACACAAGATTGCGCATGGATTTTTAGATACATCTAATATTACATTTAATATAATTTTTTAACTCATGTATATAATGTAAATCGATGAAATCAATCACATCTCTATATAATTTTATTTTAAATAACCCTGAAGGTTAATTCCATGTGCAGAATTATCACATATATTATAAACAGCATGTACAAAAAAGTTTAAATCTCAAATACAGAAAAAAGCCTTTCAAGGAAGGTCTCCATACGGGCATATTCCGAAAACTCTGAAAAAATTACAGAGTGTTCCTCTCATGAGGATATATATGTTTATTAAAAAAATTTGGGGCGGAACCTCAATAGAACGTTCGTAAAAAATAACGAAAATTTCGTTTATTTGGCGATTTATCATCGGTTGGCGATGAAATGAAATTTTCAAAAATACTTTTTTATGTCGAATACTCTTTAAGATAAAATTGTTTCATATTGAAATTGTTTAAATAAATTTAATGTAAATAACTTTAGTTTTGTCAGTTTTAGTTTGTTTTAACTATAGTCTTGTCATATATATAATTATTTATAATGAAAGTTAAACATAAAATTTAATGAATTAAAACAAAATTTAAATAAATATAAATTCTTTCAATATCTCAAAATTAAGTCCAATTGAACACTGTTGATTCAATTTTGTTGCTATGGAAACGACGAATTCTTTGCTATTGAAATGAATAACTGCTAAATGAATCTTGCCTTTATTTTCGAATACGCTTAAATGTATAAAAATATTTTTTATATATGAAATTGTTTTTAAAGTAATAAAATTAAATAACAAGCAACATAAATATGTAATACGAAAAAATGTATTTATTAAACTTTCTCATTATTTATGTTTAAATTCATTAAATACTTTTTACACGCATTCTCAAAATCAATTAACAAATAATTTTCATGTGCGTTAAAATCGTTTGCTTTTGGCGAGGAAAAGTACTGCTCGCCAAATCGCGTGACGCTTTCGTCTTTTCGCGCCAAATACTCGAAAGTATTTTATTTTTTTACAGGCTTTCTACTGTAATTCCGCGGCTAAATTTGACTGATCCTTTATTACATATATAAGCAGTTTAATTGGTATTTTGTTTTTCAAAATATACTGGGTATGCCCAGTAAGGAGACCTTCCTTGTTAGCATTTTTAAAACATGAAAGTGGAGAATTTATGAACATGAATAAAAAGCTAATTAATGTTTTAATTTGTGCGGGTAATTGCGCTGTGTGCATTAACACAATTTACAATGTCTTGCGATATAATTTCCGTATGGGTAAAAATGAGGTGTCAAATTATTCATTTACTTTTTTTTTTTTTTTTTTTTTTTTTTTAAATAGTATTTTCTCTACTTATTTTCTCCGCTTTCATGTTATAAAAATGCCAAGGTTTTTTTTTTTTTTTTTTTTTAATTTGAGATAGAGATTTAAACATTTTTGTTTATGTTCTTTATTATATATGCCATAAGTCTGTGCTTGGAATTAACCTTCAGGTTTTTTGCTATTTTTCTAACAATAAAAGTACCGTATATACTCGCGTATAAGTGTGACTTACATAGCTCATAACTGCTATGCTCAGGGCCCTCACTAAAGGGGGGGGGGGGCACCTCCCCCATCAAAACGTTCCCGAATGCTGTTACACTTGGCAAATTTACAAACTTAGCAAATATGTTTAAAACTTTATTAAAAAACTATCAAATACTTTCTATTTCTCATTAGACTAGGCAAAAGTTACATGGGAAGATTACTAACTACTAGGCAAAAGTTACTATCTGGGAATATTATAAAACTTTTTTACAAATAAGAAATATATTACATTTTCTTATTGTGGTAACTTGGCAAAATTATAAAACTAGTTGGCAAATACTGAAATTTGACTTGGCAATTTAAGATCCTCTTCCCCCTCCCCCTAAGAAAAAGTCTTATCGATGGCGCTGGCTATACTTGTTAGACACCGCTATTTTTGAAAAGTTTGCTTCGCTTTATTCAATTAATGAGCTATCTCCGAAAAAATAAATTACATTTTTCCGTTCTAAAATACTGGTGATAAAACTGAAAATCGTAGCATGTGACTTACACTGCAAGTATTCATGAAATTAGCCTTATATCAAGGTGTGTACACTCCTTTGAAATTCTAAGGAATGTACGCTCCTTGATATACGAGGGAGTACCGTAAAGTTCCAATTACAGAAGAATAAATTTTAATACCACCTCGCACCACTTTTTAAAAGCAAAAATCTTTTACATACGCTTTGAGAACATTTGCAAGAGAAATATACTACGGAATGTATTTTCTAAAAACAGTGGTGCGAATAGAATATAAAAATAGAAGCCTGTAATTGACAATTTACGATATTCCCTCGTAAGTAATTCTAACCAGGATTGCCAGTTTGGCCTCCATTTTTATTTCGAAATTGGAAATTCATATCGGAAATTTTGAAAGAAGAATCTTTACATTAAATAATCACAAAATTTCTGCCATTAACCCTTTCAGGACAAGTAATTGCATTTGTGTAATGTTCAATTCACACCGGAATATTCGTAAAATCTTCTTTCCAAATGAGAAAAAGCAATTTTTCAACTTTTGACAACCGAAGTTAGAAAGGTAAATTTTAATAAAAAGTTTTTGGTGAAAGTCTTGATTAAAATTAGGTGGGATATAATATGTCCAATCGCCTCTCAAGGGGTTAAATAAAACAAAAAATACTATTTTCAATTTCTGGTACCAGGGTTCGCACAGTTTTACCACAAAATTTTTACAGAAATTTCAAAGTATTTCACTGCAGAAAAATATTGAATAAACTGCGAATAAAGGCCATGATTGCAAATTCTGTGTTTTAAAATTTAAATGTAAATTTTTTTATCATTAATAGTGGTGCCAGAGTCCTTGGAAATTCCAAGGAGTGTGCGAACCTTGGGTACGATTTCGGATTTTCTGAATAAAAATGGAGGCCAAACCGGCAGCCCTGATTCTAACCATGCAGTTAAGTTTTTTAATAAAGAGAATGTTATTGATATGTCTGTTATATTAACAAAGGTGTAAATCCGGACTTCCAGAGTTACAGAATATAATAACTATTAATAAAGAGAAAATGACATATCTTTAAAATAGTGAAGCTTCAACTTTATCCGCTTTCGTTGGAGCTTATTATCGCCAGGGCCAACTTCCACCAGTAAATTTAACTACAAATTTTCTCTTTATTTAAACACCTTATAATCAAAATTTCGGTCACATATAATGGAAAAAACACAAATTAATTTGTACTGGTGGAGGTTTACTTCTGAGGTAGCCAGGTCTTGCGTTTTCGCCATATTGGGCGACCTAGGCAACATCTTCTCATTGTCAGTGAAAAACATTAAATTACCTTATTTATTTATTTTTGTTTACACATAAATCTGGCTTGTGTGCTTGACATCTAGGTCCGCTTATAAGTCATCGTCAATATACAGGGACGAGATAGCACAATGAAATCTACAACACAGAGAAATTACATCCGGGAGCTCCACAAAGAGTGTGCAATGGAGCCAGCGAGAGTCGAACTCGCAGACCTCTGCCGCTCTCAATGCTTGGCGGCTGGCAGCGCGGTGTCCTAACCGCTCGACCACCGAGGCCCCATTAAATTACCTGCGCAAACGTCCACCATTAAAAACAAATAGAAAATTAAACCTTATTTAATTTTTTTCATGAAAAAGGCCGCTAAAATAAGGAAAATATTTCTATTCAAAATTTACTGGTGGAAGATTGCTCCGTCGGTTATCAGAAACTGTTGGTCCGATGGGAAAAATCGGTCGCCATCTTGTGACAACCTCCCTAGTTACTTCACTCGCAACTGATAGGCAATACACTATATGAGGTGTTCACAACCATAGTAGACCAAGTCCATTTTGAAAAAAAAAATGATATAGTCCATTTAGAAGGTGCATAAAATCTGTTTTATCCACTCCCACAGTGAACCAAGTCTGTAAACAGAGGACATATATCAGAAAGCAAGTGAAAACAGACTTGGTTTACTTCTGTGAATGGATAAAGCAGATTTTATGCAG